>JAHMML010000068.1:700410-806744 GCA_020341155.1 Eciton burchellii | reverse complement strand
CGGGCGATGCGGTCGGGGACCACCCATCGTTCGTCCACGGAAAATGTCAGGTCCTCGCGGGCCCCGATCGCTTTGTTTCTTCGCTCGGAGGGGCCCTAATTGGACGCGGATCCTCGCGAGCGCTTCCTAATGTCGAATGTCGATGCCCTCTCGGTGGATTTCAGCACGGCGTCCGGTCCGGCGAGCTTTCGGCGCCCGATCGCGCGGAATGCGAAGCCACTCGAGTCGAGACGAGAGCCGAAAGAGGGATCGCGCGGATCGCGGAGACGGCGAGAGCGGAAACGGGAGCAGCTCGTGGCGCGGCTTGTTGAATCGTTAAATAGCGGGACGCGCTGTCTCTCGGCAGCCTCCGCGATAACCGCCAACTCACTCTGGGCATTCATCGAGAGGATCAACGAAGCAGTCTTGTCGAAGCAGTGACGCGTTACGTGACGTTAACGGGGGCCGTTGTTGCGGAAAACTAGCAGAAAAGTCCGATGACGCGGGATCCGCCGCGTTGCGCCGCGTTGCGCCGCGTTGCGCCGCGTTGCCGCGAGTGGATTAAACCAAGCGACGTATGAACCTAGGGACGATGGATAGGACTTTGCAACGCGTCAGTGTTGCCGGCCTCTTCCTACGTCGGTCCCGCGTTAGCCTGTCGCGGCTCTGTCTCGACTCTCGACAACTCGATTCCCCGCGAGCGCCGACTCGACCTGACCCGAGCGCCCCCGCGCGCCCGCGCGCGCTGGCATTCTGATCCGCGCGATTTCGAGAACGAGCCGAGGAGGATCAAACGAGCCTACCATTGACGCGCCGCCGCCGCCGTCGCCGCCGCCGCCGCCGCCGCCGATGCGGGAAATACTGCACGCCCGCGCCTTCGCTCCTCCGAAGCGGCGATAAACGCGGCGGGGCGTTAAGGCCCGCTCAAACCGTGCTCGATTGCCGCGCGCTCGTGTCCGACGGGTTTTCCCCCCTCCCTCCCCGTCCGCACGTACCGCACGCGGCAACAATCCGCGCTCGCGCGCCTGACTCACGGATTTTATGGGCCGCGACCCCGCGTTTCGCGGTTCTCACGCTGCCCCGGCGGCTCCGCAGGAATGCTAAAAGGCCGTTCCTCATTAAACGAACTGGAACGGAATTCCGGAACGGTACTGCGAATACCGAAACCCCCCCGAACGAGCAAACTCAGAAACGGGTACGGATGTATCGCCTATCATCGCGTGCTCGCCTCGCCCCGCCCCGTCCCGCCTCTGCCCTCGCCTGTCCCCTTCGCGAGAACGCGAGAGCGCCGCGGGATGACCGGTCGAGGAAGCACCTCCCGGCCGCTTTGTTCGCCGAGCGGGGAGCACTTCCGCGCGAGAGAGGCGAGGAAAGCATAGCTGCCGCGCGTGTGCTCGGCGAAAAGCGGCCTTCGCGGAATATCAGGCTAGACAATGGTGGCCAGCGCTTATGCACGGGCACGTTTCCCTAATCAGCCGTGACTAACGATCTAAAGACCACGGCGAGGCTGGCTGGAAAAGTTTTGACGCGGTTCACGACGTTCTCCCCCACCTCGCCGCGCGATAACGTTGCGCGTTGCTGTCCGCAGATATCCGTAAATCGGCGAATAGTCGGGGCGATCGGCCGGGTTCCTCCTTGCCGAAAGTCTTATTAAAACGTTGAAACGAGGCGAGCAGCCCCGATGACGGAGGGAGCGAAGCGAGGGAGCGCTTTCATTTTCTAACGTTCATTTTACCTTTTCCATTGCCGACCCATTCGTTTTTAATGCGACGCCTGCTGGTCAACGGTCGCCCATTCGAGCGCAGCGACCCGGCCGGCGCCCGCTCCGACCTGGCTAGCTCGTGAAAAACACGCCCCGGCGATTCGTCTGCGAGAGGAATCGGGATGCTCCGAATCAGCGATTCAGCTCGCTTCGTGGACCCTGAAAGGGTCACATGAACGCCTCACCGGATGCCCGCGGGATCTACTCGATCGTCGGAGACCACCTGAAATCCCGCACTGGGAACCTTGACCCTCGCCCTCACGTGTCTCCATACTCCCCAGCCATGGAGTCCATGCCAACACTCGGCCGACACTCTCGAGGCCAATTTCCGGAAACCCCGATTACGCTTGCAAGACCTTCGGCCAGCTTGATCCCGATATCCATCCGTCATTCCGCAAACGGGAGACGCGCTCTCGCCGCGGAGAGCGCATAGCCATTAAATCGCTCGCTCGTAATAACAAACTCAGCCTCAGGGTTGGGGTGGGGGGGGGGGGGAATTCCCCCGCACCGGCACCGAACTCGCTGACTAACGAGCAGCGCTTGTATTTACCGAGGCAGCCGCGCCTCGCACGACGCGAAGCCTGGGAGGAGCGGGCCGCTCCAATTCCGCGACCTCTGACCCGGCCTTGCCGTTGATTTACGGTTTCGGCAATTCCGCGGGGCCCGACAGCGGCCTCGGAGGGAGGATCCGCAGGGGGATGGGGGAGGGAGGGGAGGGGAGCGACGTCGGAACCGGGGCCGTTCCAGAATCGTGGTAGTCGTGCATCCGATAATGAGGCTCGCACGGCATTTTCGATCCCGTGCCGCAAATAATCCCTCTTCCACATGGGAGGCTCTCATTATCGTGTGGAGGCAGAGGAGATGAAAGAAACGGCGAAGGAAGAGGGAGAGAGAGAGAGAGAGAGAGAGAGAGAGAGAGAGAGAGAGAGAGAGAGAGAGAGAGAGAGAGAGAGGGAGGGAGGGAGAGAGAGAGAGACGCCGGAGGGCAGGCGAGGAGGAGGGACGAGAGCCGGAGGGCACAGACCGCCGGAGCGGCGGGGGAGGGGGACGCCCGTTTTATTTTTTTCGGAAGCTGATTGAGATCGCCCGGGATCATTTACCGGTCGACCTGTGCCTGTGGCCCGGACTAATCAGATCAATCAGAGAGAATCGCGAAATGAGTTCGGCATCATTATCCGGCCGGGATCGCGAAGGGTCCCCGCGGCCGCAAATCGAATCGCGAAATCGATTTTATACGCGCTATAATTCACTTAGATGTCGGCGCTGGTCCGATGATGCTTCAGTACCTCGTATATTTTATGTATACATATATACGTGTGTGTGTGTGTGTGTGTGTGTATCGCGTTATTGCGCGCGATTGAACGTTGCTTCCGGCGACTGCGAGCTCGAGCGGAACTTTCCGAATAAGCGGATAAAGTCACCTTCGCTGAAGGCGAATTTCAAAGTTCGACGGATATCCATCTGTCTGTAATCGCCCGTTTGTTAATTTTAATAAGCGAAGACAACATGTTAAATAATCGCCAAGGATGCAACAATCGTCCTCCAACGGTCCTCGTCCGCGGTCCTCATCTGGCGAATGCACGGATAATCGCGTGCACGTTATTCGCGTACACACACGTCCCGACAGGCATTCGCGAGGGAATGGCAGACATCGGCGGGGACAAAGAGAGGGAATCGGCGGATTGCGATGCATCTCCGACGAAGATGCTCCCTCGCGGGGAACGAATTCAAGTCGCACGCTGCCTGCGGTAGGCAAAGCGACGAGGATTAATTTACTGCTCTCGCGATGGTTCTCGACGGCTCACGCCGTGACGGGAGCCGCCGATACGTTCAATCACGTGCACCTGTCCGGGCGTCTTCTGCTTCCGTGACGGCGCCTACCCATTATCGGAATCGCGTGATTTCACGCGCACGCCCCTGACACATCAGCGTGTCTCGCCCCGTGACGAGAAGGCGAGAGCACGCCTACGAATCCGCTCTATCCCGTCCAATCATCCGCTCATTAGCCGTCAACGGCCGGCGGTAATGATTCGGCAACGTCTCGCGCCGTTAACGTCTTTTTTAACGGCCCGCCGCTCGCTCCTTCTCGAGAGACGGCTAGTTTTTTCCTTAAAATTTGCGATTCACGTCGCTTCCGCTGCCCGCGCTCTTCAGCTTTTGCCTCCGCGTGGAAATAAAAAAATCGGGAATGCAAGCTCGCGAGCGGAAAATAGGGGAGAGACAGAAAAAGAGAGAGAGAGAGAGAGAGAGAGAGAGAGAGAGAGAGAGAAGAGTTCGGAGCGGAAGTTTGTCATTCCCCCCCTCCTTCCTTTCCCGGCATCGTTAGCCCGCTCTAACGTTCTGTCTTTCGTTCCCCGACGACTCAATCTGTTTAATGGCTCCAGCCGGACTGACCTCGAAGTAATCCCACTGTCCTTTCCGACTCTCAGTTCCCTCCCTCCTCTCGCTTTCGAGTTTCCAGGTTTTCCAGAGGCGTGGCGGGCGGGGTGAAGCCTGGGGAGATTCTGAAGCGGGAACACAGGCACAGACCCGTGGAAGCAAACAATCATTAAACGCGCACCAGTTTCCATTAATCCGGAATGTAGGTCTGTCCTTCCCTCGTTCTTCTCCCTTCCGTCCCCTCTCCGTTTCTACATAATCGACTCCTTCTCGAGGTTGCTTTCCCAACACTCTCCAGACATTCGTGCGCCTCGTCCTCGGACCGAAACGATCGAGCGAGTTTTTAATCGTATCGTTATGTCCTCCAACCCGGAATTTATTGAATCATTTACTCGTATCTCTCTCCCTTGCGATCTGAATGGTCCCATTAGGAGACCATGCTGCGACAAGCTGCTCTCGTCTTGCGCAACGTCCGACCATCAGACCAACCGTATAATTCGGTAACGCGCGCTCGGCCGATCCCGTTTCCGATACATCCGACAATCTCTATCGCGTTGCCTCTTGCGACACGATTCCATGTGGAGTGCGTGGCCCGGGTGAATCCGTCTCGTTCGTATAATTTACGAAAGCCCTCAATTTCCGCCGCGCTAACAGCAGTATCCGCTACAAAGCCGGCGACCGACGGAATCGTCACGTTAGAGCTGGAAGGGCGCCACCGGAGAACCCTACATTAGAGCACTCTGGCATCGTTTCGATGGAAACGTCCGAAATTGGAGAGAGAGAACATGGAATCCCTTCGCTTGAACAGAGCCTGCAATTACAATCCGCTCGCCACGTGGCGAGTTGGCATCCTTTCCAGCGGACGCGGGACGCGAAAGCAATCCGAGAGAGAGAGAGAGAGAGAGAGAGAGAGAGAGAGAGAGAGAGAGAGAGGGCGAGTGAACTGACGAGTTTCGTAACGGGCTGCAAACTAGCGGACGAGGGAGGGAAGAGAATTTCCCGATCAAGCTCAGCCGACGAGTTGTCCCGCTTAAGAATTCAGCATCCCCTGCCTTTTACGGGAACGATCCTCCCCTCCCCATCCCTCCCGGCCTCTGTGCGCCCGCGGGTGACTTTTGTCGATTCATCGAGCGGGGGGGAATCGTCGAATTCGCGCGAGCGCGCGGTCGGAATGGACCGCCTCTTGCAGGATCTCGTGGAGGCTTGATCGCGTGGAGCAGATCGCTTCGACGCGCCAGTTTCTTCGTCTCTGGACTTCCCGGAACGTGGCTCCGCTGTTCCGTCACCCGCCAAGCCTGGCGATTACATGACCAAGTCGGGAAAGTCAAAGCAAGTCAACTCGGCGAGGGTAGAATAATTACCCGCCTAACAGGCCGGGACTTTCTCTTCTGAGCATTAACGCGCGTAAACGCCCGCGCCGCGCCGCGTCGCATCGCGCATCGCGAGATTAATGTCATGCTAATAATAGGCGCGGGATTCGCGTCACGCGCGCGATTCGAAACGCGGCGACCGAGCTTCCCGCGTCTCTCCCCACGGCGCTGCTGAACCACCGACGATCGCGCCTGGATTTGCGTGGACGAGTGGGGGGTCACCGGAACCAACCGCGCGACTTTCCGGAGGAAGGGGAGAGATTGCGAGTGCAGATCGAAGAAGCGGCGATCTATGAAAAATGCATCGCGCGTGTCGCGTGAAATTTACGCGCGCGTTAAAGCGCTCGAAACACGGACGCGGGGCTTCCTCCCTCCGTGATCCTGCGCGTCCTTGATCCTCGAATGCGCTCGCGATGGATTTTCAGGCGGGCGAGAGCGCCTGTTCCACCCGTTAACTGGGAAAAGGCACGTAGCGCCGCCGAGAGCGCGGCAGTTGCCATGCCGAGCTCATCTTGATTGATCGGGCAATATAGCTTGCTCGCCCCCCCGCGGCTCGTGCATTACCCGGCGCGACGTGGAAAAATTGCCGGATTGAGATGCACTCATTAATAATCCCCGCGTGCTGCGCTGCGCATGAGCGAGCGAGCTCTCCGGGCTCTCGCGTTCGCGTCCGAGCGCCGTGACGTGGCGCGAGCAGCGCCGCGGCCTCTTTCTTCCCCCGTTTTCTTGCCCCCTTCGGGCATGCACGGATCCCCGCGAGCGGCGACGCGCTCGGAGAGGCTGCGGAATGCGAGACGCGCGTAGCGATCCCGTGTGATCGATCCCAAACCGCGAAGCGAACGCGGAACGCGGGCTTCCGCGCGTATAGCCACCCCCGACCCGTCCCCTCCCGCTCGCATCCGCTCGCTGCCGGTCTCTCTCGTGTCGCCGATCGCCGACCTGAAGCAGGCGGATACGCGCGGAACCACACGGGATAGCTTTATGACGGCCCTCCGCCTCGCCCGGTAATGCGTTTGGCTAAGAAACTCGCCCCCTCCCCCCGCCCCGCCTCCAACCCCGTTCAAGCGCGAGCGAAGGGGGAGGAACGATCTTAATATCCTTTGATTTATCTCGGCTGGGTCATGGGCGTCGCCCCTCCCGGCTCGCCACCAGCGCTGGCAAACTTCCTTTCACCCCCCTCCGTCTCTCCCGCGGGCCCGCGACTTGGCGGATGGGCGGGCCAATAAGTTTTTAAATAACCATAACTCCTGGTTTTATGGCCGAAACAGCGCGCGATGGCCCACGACCGCCCTCCTTCCCTCTCTCTCTCTCTCTCTCTCTCTCTCTCTCTCTCTCTCTCTCTCTCTCTCTCTCTCTCTCTCTTTCTCTGCTGTTGCTCGCTCTGCGTTTCGCGTAAAGTGTAGCGAAACAACTTGTTTGCTTTGTCCGCGGGCCGTCCGATCGGTTATGCGCCGCGCGATATTTCCCTCGCTCGGGGTCCCCGGGGTCCCCGGGGAAGGGTGGGAGTCGGGCGACACCGGGGGCATAAATAGCGGCGCGATAATATCTATCTGGCCATTTGCGTGTCACCGTCGCCCAGAGTCGTCCGCGCCCGAGAACTCCCGATGGGGCCGCAGAAGTGAAGAGTGGGGAGACGCTGCGCGCGATAAGGCCCCGATTCGGGGGTCGTCGGGGCCGTCGACACGACGCGCGCGATATCCGCATGATCGATAGCCGTCGATCGAGTCGCGGAATCCAAAGGCGGTGGGCGGGGGGGGGGAGGGGGGGCTCAATCGTCAGCGGGTGGAAGCTAGAACAGCAGCGTTGGTTTATCTCGTGCGAGCATCGCTCTCGAGCGTCGCGGCGCCGGAGTGGAGTACCGTGTAGCGGACATGGCTCCCGCCACGCCGTCGCTCTGCTGGTCGCTTCGTGATGGACGACGCTCGTTTGTCGTGCGATCGCAGCGAGCGGTTCTCCCCCGCATCGCGCCATCCCTCGTTCTCCTCTCCCGCTGGAGAAATATCGCTCGCGGGTGTTCGCCAGTAACGCGCGATGCATTAATCCGGCGAGAGCGGAGAACGCGCCGCAGATTGTCTCCGCGCCCGGATAAGGAAGCGAGAAGGAAACGTGATCGCTCGGATCTGTCACGATCGACCAGCGCTGCCGATTAATTCTGAATTGATCCGATCGCGCGCGAACTTTGACCGAGGGTGGCGGCAGGTTGTGAGCGCTCCGATGCTGCCAGCCAGTGGGCTTAAATCATCGCCGAGGCTGCGGATCGCGCGAGCCTCGCGCTCCAAAGCTGAAACTCTCCGATGGAGCCGGCCTCGCCAGTCGCTCTCGTTTCTCTCTAATCTTCCGGGCATTCAGCGCGCGGTGACTCGCGCGCGGCACACTTCCTACCAGCGACGTCGCCCTTAATCCTAACAAATCGAATTTAACCGTCGCAACGTACGAGAGAGAGAGAGAGAGAGAGAGAGAGAGAGAGAGAGAGAGAGAGAGAGGGAGCTTAAGGAAGCGACGAGATGGATCGCGCGAGCGTTACGCCGAGACAGAAACGCGACGAGGCAGAGCGAGAGGTTCCGGGCCGGGGAGGGGGAGGGGGGACATATAAGAGAGAGGAGAGAGTAACATAAAGCGAGCCGGTGCCAGGTGCCCCGTTCGCATAAGAAGGAGGCGTCCAAAAGCAGTGCGTGTCCATTAGAGACCGTGAAAAACGTGACAAATGACAATCTGTCTGGTCTTGAATGCGCATTGGCGCCCCCTATCGCTGCCATTCGTTTGTTTGCGGTCGCGTATTGTCGCGCACCGGGTGAGGAGGGCACGGTCGACCACCGTCTTCCTCGTTCATCGTGGAACCTCCGCCGCTGGCTCTCTCTCTCTCTCTCTCTCTCTCTCTCTCTCTCTCTCTCTCTCTCTCTCTCTCTCTCTCTCTCTCTCTCGCGACGCGGCAGCGTGTGAGAAACCGATTCTCCATGGATCCTCGGGGGATGTTGTGACGGCCGCTTGACGAGCGATTGTCCTTTCGATTTCTGCGGCCCTTCGAGTGCCCTTTTTTTTCTTCTTTTTTTTTCTTTCTTCCTTCCTCCATACATACGTATCTCTTCCCTGCGTTTTTTGCCCTCGTTAGTCTCCCTCGGGCTCTCCCTCGCGCGCGCGCGCGCGCGCTCGTCTCACTTCCGGAGTGGCGATAATTGGCGACGTTCTCGCCGATTCAGCGCGTCTCCATCGCTGTCAGGCTACAAATCGTTCCGCGCGATGCCCGCCGTGTCAAAAATTCAAAGTGTCCCCGTCATGCTCGGGTCGAGAGGTGCGAGAGGGCACCGACGCAACCGTTGCTCTCGCCGCACGGTCGCCAACCGCCAGATCGATCCTTCCCTCTCTCTCTCTCTCTCTCTCTCTCGTTACTCGCGAACGATAATCCGCGTGATCCGCCGCGTCGTTGGTGGCCGGCGACGATCGCGCGATAGCGCGTCCACGATCGGCGAGATTGATCGCGACCACCGCGGCGATTTTTCCGCGTCCGGCGACGCGGACGGCGGGGGGGGGGGSGGAGGGAGAGTGGAGGGGGAAGATATCGGTATCGCGCGGGCAGGCGGAACGGATCCGCGTGTTAACACGGATCGCCGCTAATCGTTCACGTTTTCGCCATAACGCCTGATTCACTGGCGGCCGCGCTTCTTTACGGCATTGTTCGACGCCGCGCTCGGCGGATCGCTATCTTAACTGGCCGGCTTCCCTCCCCCCGCCCCCGCCCCCCTGCCGCCGCGGTAGCCCCCGTCCCGAGCGGGCTTCTCCGGGAGATCGCAGACACGGGCGTTCTTTCTCCCCGTCCGTGTTCCGCGCCGGGCCGGCAGTACGTGACGGCAGTAAAGCAAACGGTTCAGCGACGGGCGAACAGGATCGCGACAACGGCGACTCGGAAAACGCTCGAGATCGAAGCGAGATACGATCCGCTCGTAGGCAGTCCCCCGCCCGCCGCGATCCCCCCGCGACGGGGGAATCCTCGGCGCGATCGACGATTCGGCGAGCTGTTTGACGCGGAATGCAATCGCGATATATATATACCGGACTTTGCGGTGGACGTGTCATCTCATGAGACAGAAGAGAGAGAGAGAGAGAGAGAGAGAGAGAGAGAGAGAGAGAGAGAGAGATGTTTAATTTGATCGACATCCCGCTGATGACGTAGGGGGGAGATCGCGCGTTCTTTGTCGGCTGCAAATGAGGCGAAACCGATCGGTGATTGAACCGAGCGACAAAGTCGAATTACGTCAAGCCTCGGATGGCCCCTCTTCGAGAAGCCACTTCTCTGTCTGTCTTCGATCATCGTGTATCCTCGCATTTAGCGAGACGGGAACCTCCCGTCTCTCAGAATTAGCGATCGCGCGCGCTGCTCTGCGATCTCTCGAATCGGCCAGCTGAGTGATCGATTACGTAATCGCCACGTGGTTCCGCGTCCGTTCCGAGGAGGGGGGAGGGGGAGGATACCGAGTCTGCGGTGTTTGCCCCATCGATAAGCCTGCGGCAGCCTCGGATTATACCGCGAGCGAGCGAAAGCAGCCTCCGAGTAGTCGCTCGGTGCTGGGAAACCAGCAAAGGATCGGCGGGGTCCGCGGGGCAAACACGCCGGCGACAAGAGCGACGAACAGCCGACAGCTATCGATCTCAATGAAATGTCCATCGAGCGTCATCGGTCTTCGGACGCAGCGGGTATCGCTCGGATTTCCGGCTGGAGCGTCGCCCGGTCCCAACTGCAACACGCGGACAGGTAACGGCGATGCGAACGCGACATCGCCGGCCATTCGTCTCTCTCAGCGTCGCTGGGAGTGACACGCGAGCGACGTCGCATTAATGGCTACTTAGCGCCAAGAGAGAGATAGAGAGAGAGAGAGAGAGAGCGCGATACCGCACCGGCGGAGGATCAAGGTCGTTAGGCCGACGCGTTTCGTCGTCGCGATCAGCGATCCGGGGCTCGCCCCGCGGGGAAGACACGGGGGAGGGGGGGGAGGAGGAGGAGGAGGAGGAGGATCTCACGCACCTGTGCGGCCGCGCGGCATCATCGAGCGAATCGCTCGGCCTGAAATCGCGCGCGGAGCCGTCCGCAACGAGCGGGCAGCCTCGTTCTCGAAAGCTCGCGAAAAGACGGAACGCCGCCATATGGCGGTCGCGAGCGAGCCGTCATCAATCTCGCGGATCCGCGCGGAAGCGCGCCGCCTCGCGTTCGCCGCCTCGCGGCACCGTTCCTTCCAGCGGGAGATGGTGGGAGATGAAGAGGGGCGTCGAACCCGATTAGAGCGAGAATCGAGGGACAATTACGCGGCCGAAAAGCGGCCGCTCAAAAACGCCGGCGATCGTCATTAGCGGCCGGCTCGCTCGAGAGAACGAAATCAATTTGTGAGCGCGACGGCGTAGCCGGGAGGTGGCGCGCCTAATGGAACGCGCGGATCGATTATTATTCATTAGAGTGAAATTCCGACCGGCGGTCGCCTCTAATTGTCGAACGCGGAACTCCTCGGGGAAAGTCTCGCCTCTCGGCGCGAAGCACCGCCACAAAAACGTTAATGTTAGGAACGTGGCGGTGCCTGCGTGCGTGCGTGCGTGCGTGAGTGCGTGCGACGCGACTAGCAAGCAGTTCTCGAAACGGGCGAGCGGGAAATTAAGCCGTAATTAGCATCCGTGTATCGTAATGAACGCCGTAATCGAGAGTATCGCATCGGCGTCCTTCTTTCTCACGCTTGCCGATCGCCTCACGAATTTCGAACGATCGAGACTTTCTAGCGGCCTGCCTGTCGCAGCGGGCGAAATCGCGGGCCTTCGATAAAAACGCCAAGATTGCGGGTCAAGTTACAGCGGATAGCCTCGATTGCACTTTTCCTTCTCGATCATCGATAGCTGCCGGCAGTTTGTTTTCATTCGTCGGAGAGGATCGACAAAGCGAACGCCGTGGCGTTTTGTTTGGAAGGAATTTTTAGAAACGTACGATATCACGTATAAAGCATATCGCACGTGTGAAGCGACACTCGGGAATCCAAGATCTGCGGATGAGCAATGTAGTTTTCCTTTCCCGCAAATGTAAATCCGCGATCATTGACGATCGATTCTCAAAATCTGAGCCCGACTCTGCCTCCGTAAACTTGCAACTTTCCTTCGTTCGACGCTCAAAGTTCGACTCTGGTGTCCTTTGCTACGAAAACTACGAGATATACGTTTAAAATCTCTGCCGTGAAAAATCCACGTTGCAGCGTGACGAGCCTTCGGCTCGATGAATCATCGCTGCATCTGTCATTACAGGTCATCAGCATAATTTCCTCGTTACGGAGGACGCGTCTTCAAAAATAGAGCGAAACTGGGGAAACGGATAAATCAAGCAAAGTCGAGTCCACCTTAAATACCTGAATGTCGCCGTAACAGAAGAAATATGAAGACTTCCCGTGAGCTTCCTTTACCGGTCACGGTTTAACGAGCAAGCCTTTGTCGGCACCGTTGCGAGGGTCTCTGATATGCCGCGGCAACTTATTTGGAACTTGTACACTCTCGCTTTCATGCTTGTGTCGCATCTTTGATACACGTGACCCAATATTCGCACAGTCGTTTGGCATCGCTCAAACGTGTCTTCTTTATTCGACCGACAGCGACGTGACGACGCTGTCGGAAGACGCATTAGGGGAATCCTTTGCATCTCGATTCTTAGAAATGGAAGAAGGGGACTCGCCTCTCGCATGCGATGTAATTCGCGACTGCTCTGCTCGATATATTCAACGTGAGGGGCTGCAAACTGACGATCTTGACCAGATCACGACTTTCAAATGACGCTTTCGCAGCTGATATCACAAGCGACGAGGTCTCAGAGAAGAGGGAGACAAGTGCAAACGAGCAAAGCAGCAAGGATGCTTGATTGCCTACGCGATATAACGTGTAGAAATAAGTGTATGAGCTTAAGGAGCAAGATAAGGAGATGTAGAACCTGCGGACAATAAAGGAGTCATGTAAACAGGATGTATGATGACTGGCTAGCAAAAATCGCCAAAGCTGGAGGACCAAATACCTCCAGGCCTGCGATAATTGGACAACAAAGTCGCAGGAAGACAGGCACACTGAAACGCAGGACACGGTCGTGTAAGAAGATGAGGAACAGGAAGAAGGAAGAACTTGCGTGAGATAATGATTTATGGCATTTAAACGAGCGGAAACAACCATCACCAAGGCCTTCTGAGGATCTTAGGATCACTGGCAACATTCTGGCGGGATAGAATTCGCAGCGAAGGCATTCGCAACACTTGCGAGATTCAAGACGTCATAACACAGATGTTACAAGAGTCGGGAGACGATGAAGAGAAATATGTAAACAAGACGGATGATAATTGGCTAGCAAAAATCGCCAAAAATAGAGAACCGTATACCTCCGAAACGCTGATGCGATAGTTGGACACGTCACGGAAAGGCAGGCATACTCGGGATGAAATGCAGGATGCGTTTATTTATAAGAATAAAAGGAAAAAGTTCAACCAGATCTTCTCGCCCGTATGGAGCCTTTCCTTCTTCATCTAGACGCGTGTATTAATCTCCTCTCTCGATACACAGTAGCTTTGATCAGCGGCGATCATCGGTGAACGCGTTGGAATTTCGTGCATCACTGCACGGCTCTCGGGCGGAAGTGCTGAGCGATAACTCCTTCCGGAGCTAGCGGAGAATCTAGTAATTGCCGGACAGGAGGTCGCCTGAAGTCGATTGAAGAATCGTGTAACTCCCGCTATCGCAGAGCACGGGAAGAAACTAGCGCGGAAAGGCGATCCGGTTACCGTTTTCCGCGCAACGTCGTTCACTCTGCAATCTCGAGAGATGCTCTCGGGCAGACAGCTACTCGTCTGATCTTGACGAGAATGACGCTCTCGACGTGACGCGACTGCCGATTCGCAAATCGCACTTTGGACGCGTGCTTACGTCGGATCGCCGATACCGAGTTTACGAGCGACTGCGGTTGCCATGGTTACGCGACGCTGTCGCCAAGTTGCACAACGTGCTTTGCGCGCTGTGGACTTTGAGAGTAACGCGGGAATGCCGCTGCAAATCGAACACCGACGCGGAGCTGACGCTGATCTCGCTGATACTTCTTCGACGCTGATGCTATGTGCGTTATGCAAACACACGGTGTCGTCTCTCTGTCATCGAGTGCCACTGTAAAGTGATTGACGCGACAATTCCCGCGAGCGAGCGACGACGAGAACCGTCTCGCGATCGCGCGAACTCCGTTTCTCGAGATCCGCGTGGCTTGGAATCGCTCGCAGAAGGAATCAGAAGTAACAACGGTACGTTACGACCACGGTGATTACCGTCCACGTTGCGATCGGATTACGATCGCGATCGATAACGAGGTGAATCGCGAACCGAGTCTCCAATTGACGATCGCTCGCTCGCTTTCCGTCTCGGCGGCACGCAAATGCGAGGCCCTTTGTGTTCCCTTCGAGGACCCGGTTCCCTCTCGTTCTTTATCGGCGTTTCCTAAATTATGCAAGCGGCATAGACGGAGACAAGTGCGCAGCAAATCGTACGTCTTAATCACTCGCAATAGCCCGCCGCCGTTGTGCCCTCCCGAAGGGGGGGTGGGGTGGAGTGACGGAAGGGATTTTCCATTTTTCCCCAAATGGCCGCAGGTAACGCGAGCCCGCGTGACCATGAGAGGCTCTTATGTCATCTCTGAATCCGGGCGTGCCTGACTGCTCCTCGCTTGCTGAGGAAACGTTGCGGCGAAACGCCGCGACAGGCGGCCGAAGTCTCTCGCGCGCCTTTTGCGTCAGCGCGACGGAATTGGCCTGACGATTTAGTATCGAACATGTCACTGGAGGATTTGTGCATCTTCTTCCTCTTCTTCTCCTTTTTTCTTTCCTCCTGAGCCGATCCCGAATCGCACGCGTGCGCGTGTATCGTGCTGCTACGCGTTGACTTGATCGCCGAGCTTGTATCGATTTTCAGGCGATCCGCGGAACGATTACCAACGACAGCGAACAATTGAATAGTTCAAGTCAATCGTAGAGGCACGCTCATCAAACGTGTGGTTTTCTTCATCAACGAGCTTGAGCATCGAGAGGATAATCCGATGTCTCAAGTTTGCGGCGAGCTGTAGTAGTAGATCGGAATATCGAGAACAGCAATCGACGAGAAGCAAGAGCGTCTCTCGCCGCGAATCGCGATGACTTCCGAGCGAGCGTTTCGCCCGGATGGAAGCTAAATCGAGCCGGAACGCCGCTCCGCTTTGCCATCTTTGGAATTCGTGTCACCGCTCTAAGATACGATTGCGACAGCTCCATCGCTCGTGACGCTTAAACACTGCCCAATTAATTCCACGATCGCGCGGTCGCGCGTTTCCGAGCGCGGCGCGTTTGATCTTATCTGTTTTCGTGCGGCGATAGCAACCGCTTGATAAGATCGTGCTGGTCGAAATCGTCGCGCGACTGTGCGACCGATATGGAAAGCCTACGGAAACTCGTCCATATATGACGCGTCGCTCGTGTAAGCGTTAAAGCTGCGCGCTCTCTCTCTCTCTCTCTCTCTCTCTCTTGGGGCTCGTTTGGCTGTCGCCAAACGGGGAATCGCGCGCGGGAAATACGTCAGCCGAAAATACGACCGCGGCGGATCGCCGGCTCTCACTCTCGCTCTCGCGCGCGCGTCCCATTAAAAGAGAGCCTCCCCCCCCCCCGCCTCCTCCCCCTCTCTCTCTCCTCCGTCCCGCTGACAATCGTGGGGACGTTCCGCTCTTCCTCGCTCTGTCGTAAGCTGGCCCAATTTCTATGCTGGCGCGCCTTATAAATCGCCGTGCCTTTTTTACGACCCTCGCATAAAGCGCGAGGGACGAGTCGTCCTCCTTCTCGCAGAGAAAGAGAGAGAGAGAGAGAGAGAAGAGTGCCTCTTACTCCCTCTCTCTCTCTCTCYCTCTCTCTCTCTCTCTCTCTCTCTCTCTCTCTCTCTCTCTCTCTCTCTGGTTGGAATTCGTTCGCTCCTTGTCCGAGAATCGCAGCGGGCTTACAGCGTCCGCGGGTTTACAGCGCGGCCTTGCGAGGGGACCGTCGTTAAAAAGCGCGCACCGGTTCTTGTCACCGACCGGGATGGGGATAGAGCGGGGGGAGGGGAGAGAGAGAGAGAGAGAGAGAGAGAGAGAGAGAGAGAGGCACTCCCGTCCGTTTTATTATTTTCGTCCGCGAGCGGAGACGGACGTGTTCGTGGCCCGCGCGGCGCGACAGCGCGCTGACCCCGAGCTGTGACCGTAAAACGGCGACCTCGGCCGCGGCACGCTCTTAATCGATGCGGCACCCCGGCGATTGACACTTTCGAAACTTCCCGGGCGATCGCCGCCGCCCTCCCCTCCTCCGGGGGAGGGTCGAAGGGGAAGCTCGGGGAGGCTCGGATCAGCGAGCGCGATCGCGCTCGGTCGCGTTGCAGAAGGCCGAGAGGCCAATTCGTCAGTCTCCTATCTGGAGTTGGCCGGCTCGTCGGCCGCGATAGTCGAGCCACGGCAATTTAAATGCTAATCTACGCATCGCGGAACAAAGCGTCGCAGAGCAGCACCGAGAAAGTTTCCCTCCCTCCCTCCCTCCCTCCCTCCCACCCTCCTTCTCTTTCTCGGCATTGTCTCACGTATTCGCGGTGCGTCATAGCGGGGCGACCATTAGCGAAGCACGACACGATTTTCCGCCAGATTTCAATCAGATTTGCATCAGAGCCAACGTGCCGCGCACCGTTCGTTAGCGCGTTACGACGTTATGCCGAGGTTGTCTCCCTTTCGGCGCGGAGAAAGTCCAGTCCCGGCGCGTCGTCCACGTAAAATTCGCCGGGATCAAGCGAGATGCCGAGCCGCTAATCGACGACGCCTCGTCGGCGCTTTAGAAAGCAATCGGGCGCGATCGATATTCCCGGCGTATCGATGCTCGTCAGCCGACAGCCGGCTGGGTCAGCTCTGGAGACAACTCGAGCTGACAACTCGGAACTCGAAATCGGGAAGCGATCGCAAACACGCGAGCTTCGAAGCGGCAGATGACGCCGGCCGGGCGGTTGTCGCGCGATTCGGCGGGGAAATAAAAAGGGAACGTCTCTGGCGGAGATTCGACTGTTCCGGCACTCCCCCAATATTTTGACTACCGTGTCAACGAGCCGGTCCGCTCCGGGCATTCAGCATGCTCGTCGGCCCGTGACGCCATTCATTCAACTCGCCGAGCGTTAGCGCGCCGGGCAGATTTATCGGACGACGTGTCGCCGGTTCAGCGCCGGTGCGCGCGCGTTCGTGCGGTTAGATTTGTGGCCGCTGCGGTTTTGTCCCGCAAGGCAATAAAGGGGACCGCGCCGAAAGCCCGGGCCAATCGGCAAGCGGCCATCGGCCCGTTCGCCGACGCGATCGCGAGCCGCATCGCTGATCGAAGCCGTTGATCGCTGCGCGGGGATGAACGGGGATGCGCCTTCCTGAAAGCGAGTGCTTCGCTGGACGTCCTGAAAGCCGCGGGACACTTGTCCGCTAGGCTGCTAGGCTGCTAGGGAGAACCGATTGCAATCTGGGTTGCAATCTCCCTCCTCTCTCTCTCTCTCTTTCTCCTCTCTCTTGTGATTATCGCGCGATGGCGTGATTCCGTGAAAGATGAGCTACTCTGGAGCCTCGAGCTCCAATGTCACCTGCGCGGAGCGTAGCTAGACTTTCGGCCAGTGACGCGATGATGAATACGCGGCGCGTTCATCGCAGACATCGGCCTGTCGCGGCTCGGGATTTATGGAACGCGCTTCTGAATCTAAATCACCGTGCACGAGCGGGCCGAGGGGTCCCGGTGATCCAGAAACGGCGATCGAGGGGTGGAGGGCGCCGCTCAATCGCGCGGAACGACATTCATCCGCCGCTGCGGTAGTTTATAGTCGCCCATATAGTCGTCCATTAAGCGTGTTCGGACAGCGGGACGGATCGTCGCTCGTCTGTCGTCGGCGTTAAATCGGCGAGCCGGTCGTCGAATTTTCCGGCTCCCCTCCCGACCCCCGCCTGCGGTTAATTGAGGGAATACCGAGGAGCGCCGACCGCCCCGCACTTGGAAAGTCGGCGTTGGAAAGCTATTCGGCTACGCGCCGCGTACTCTGATCGACTTTTATAATTGGGATGGACGCCGGGTAGAGAGCGATCGCGGAAACTCGGCGCGACAGGTCGCGGCCGGACTTTCACTCGAGCTCTGGAAAACGCGCGCGAACCGCCGTCGTCGGTTATCCGAGAGGGACGCGTTACCTCTTTCTCTCTCTCTCTCTCTCTCTCTCTCTCGCTCTCTCGCTCTCTCTCTCGCTCGCTCGCTCTCCGTCTCCAGGAGGTGTTTTCCGGCGATTAGACGCGGTCTCGAGAGCGCGGCCCCGGATCCGCCACTAGACTCTCGTTAGCGGTATTCAGGAATTATTCACAGCGCTGGTTGGCGGGGAGCGCGGCGCGGGAAAGCGTCCCGGACGTGACAAATCGGCCAGATGTCGAAGTCTCGTTAGGTAGCCCGACGTTACGTTGGCTGTACCCGGCCGGCGCTCCAGCCACTCCAGTCTCATTGATAATCGGTGCCGATCGCAGTTGTTGATTCGTCATCCGGGCTGATCGCTCGTCGATACCCCGGCAATTTTTTTTCACGATCGGCACCGTGCACTCGTTAGTTTACGCTTGTACTTAACAGTGGGGACTCTGTCGCCGCGTTCGCTTTGTGAGCGGAGATTATCCACGGTCCCCATGAAGAGTTAGCTCGTGACGTGACTGTCGCGGAGTCGCTCAGCGGCTGCGCAAAGTTCCTTCGACACGGCTCGAATTCCGCCCTATCCGCAAGAGTTTCCGCCATCCCCCCCGCTCCCATCTACTCCTTCCTTCTCCTCCTCTTCAACGAGGAGAATTTGAGAATTTGTTTTGCGCGAAGGAAGGCGAAGCAGATCCGAGGTCGGGCGAGGTCGAGGGACTTCCGGAGGCTGTCGAGATCAAAGGTTCGCCTACGTCCTTCCTGCTCTCTCTCTCTCTCTCTCTCTCTCTCTCTCTCTCTCTCTCTCTCTCTCTCTCTCTCTGTCTCTCTCTATCGCCAATGACATCCCGCGAGGGCCGCGAGTGCGATCGCGAATCTTGGATTCCAAGCGCGTGCGGAACAGGCGCCTCGCGCGGCTGTAATCGACGCCGCTCGGCGCCGACATGCAATACGCAATTGTAGATATCGCGAGATAGCCGAGGAACGTAAAGTGGCGCGATAGCGTCCCGGTATCTTGATCTGCGATGCACGGACAGGGCAATTTATCAAGCGGACACTCGCATTAAAATGCTAATGGCGCACTCCGTGCGTGTCGTTATTTCTCGCTGGTGTTTCATAAAAGTTAATAATCCGCCGATGCATAAATCAGCACCGCGAATCGACATCTCCACCTAATCGCTCGCATCTCTCGCGTTTCCGCGAAGCGTGCGCGCCTCCTTCCGCTTCAGCGCTCAGCGTCGCGAGCGAGTGCGGTGCTGTTCTGGTTGCCTTCACACGCCGACGCGATTGTTTACTCGCGTTTACTGGCGGAACACGGCTTTCGGGGCAGCCTGCGGCATTCCCCGTCATCGCGCGCGGCTGATAAAGGCTTAAAGGAGAATGCTGAGGACCGAGGAGCGTGTCACCGTGTTAGAACCGGTCGGCCGGCGTTTCTGCGTTCATCCATTATGCTCATTAATCATCCGAATTTCAAAAAGTCTTTCCACGAAAGCCACCGCGATGATTCGGGGAAGACCGGCACCTATGACTCTGCGTCGTGCACGATATACGCACGCCGTGACCGTCAGCTACGTTTTTTTTCCTCTTTCTCTCTCAAAAGCTCTTGCTTGCTCCTCAGCTTTGCCTGCCCTCACATTCGTGCCTCCGTGCTTTTCCAAAGTTTCCTCGCAGGGTATTAGCCTGACGTACCCACGATAAGTGTCCCCGTTCATTGTCTAGAAGTGAGGGCTAGCTGTCGATAGGACTTTGATCCTTCCTGCTTCACTTCGTTGTTTCAAAATGTTGAATCATTCACGTGAGACCAATCCGTTTCTCCGTTTCGAATGCCCGTTCCCAGGGCAAAGGGCTCTCTCACTTCCGACATTGACGAAACGCTCCGCGATCGAGCCTTGAAGCCTTGAACCCTTCCGTCACGTAGGGCGGAGCAGTGAACGTAGATTGATACTTTTTCCCGGAATCTCAAAGCAATGCGAGCATGCTCGCCGCCCAAATGGCGCTCTATGAAACATTTTCTTCAACTGGAGGAGGCTCGCTTTTGAATTAAATCTCCATCTCCGATTCTCGCACTACAAGTCGGCTGAGGAATGCCGGCTGTTGCGAAGGGTCCAAAGTAAGAGTCCGAATGAACAATCGCGTCTTTGATGCGATGCCGCAGTGCGCGGGACGTTTGAATCAATCCGAGCGATCCGAGATATTTCCCTTAAAATGGAGGCCTCTCTCTCTCTCTCTCTCTCTCTCTCTCTCTCTCCTCTCTTTCTCTCACTTTTAGGAGAGGGTTCTTTGTTTCCGCAGCTACCATTGGTCTCCACCGAGCAGCGGAAGGCGCGGCTCGCAGGATCCAGGATCAACGACGAAAGACGAGTGAGGATCCCGAAGAGTGCGATCTATTTCCAAAATGGAGCCTCTTCGGGGGATCTTGAAAGGCTCGATTTGTTTCTCCCGTGCCGTTCGTGCCTCTCGAGTGGCATTCCTGGCCAGTCGAGGATGCAACTTGCGAGATCCACGAGAGTTTTCACGGAGAGCGCGGTCGCTCCGTGTCCCTTTGACCCCGCGGCGCACGGCGAGATTTCTTCTCGCTCGGCGAGGCCGGCTGCGTTTAATAATCTCCTTGCGGTAATCGATTACGGCAACGACGACGATTCGCACGCCGTCGCTCGCTCTCCCTTTCCCTTTCCCTCTCTCTCCCTCTCTCTCTCTGGCTCGCAACATTCCGCGCCGCGTTTTCGATTAATGCGACCAAGCGCGCCGGCATGTCCGTCGCGTTCCTGAAATCCCGCCAATGCCGGGCCACTTTTTCGCCGCGACCTCATCTCCCCCGAGATAGCGAGGACCTCGCACCCTCCCCGTCTCCTCCCTGACGTGGCAGTATCGCCTCGCTTAGACACGAGAGGACCTCGGAGAGCCCCGCGTCCTGCCTCTCTCCGCTAGCGAGCGAGCGTGCATCTTATCTCGGGGGAATCGCGCGCGCTTTCGTAAAAGCCGTTAGAGCCATCCTTCTTTCCTCCACGGGACCTGCCTCGTCCGGCGGGAACGCCGCCGGGGGAGGGGAGGGAGAGAGAAAAAACGCGCGTGAGATCGTCGCGCGCGCGTATAAAACGGAGAAACGGAGGAGTAAACAGCTCGCCGCGGCACGTTTCCCCCGAAGCTCTCGCGTCGTCGCAGTCGCAGTCGCGCGTTGGAGCCTCTCGGGAGGTGGGGGGAGGGGGAGGGGAGGGAAGGGAGGGTGGCTGGGGGACTCCGCCCGAGGGGGTTTCCCGCGCGGGAGAATCCAATTTCCACGCTTGGTTCGATTTCCCGCCTCGCTGCGGGATGAATCTCGGAGCCTTCGGGGAGCAAAGAGGATGGACCTCTCGATGACCGGGAAGGGATGTGGATGATGTCGAGATGATGTCGGATCGTCATCGACAGACAGGAAGCTGGTTTAATCCTCGCAGAGATTGCGCCAGTCGAACGCATCGCGCCGAAACGTATCAGAGATAGGCAAGAAGGCGATGCAGGATCTGGATCTTCCGCCCTCTTCCTCTCCGTCCGCGACTCGGCCGCTCGGCCGATTTACTGCCCCTCCGTTATTCGTCCGATCGTTTCGATTCGGAACACGATCGAAATTCCGCGCCGGCGCCGCGGCTTCCGCGCGCGAACGTTTACGAGTGTGTTCCCGTTGTCGCGCGATAGCGACTGCCGGCTGGACTTTTAATCGCGGTCCCCGCGATCGCGAGAACACACGTTCGCACTTTATGTTTACGAGGTGAGGAGATGCCGCCTATGCGCGCTATGATTTACCGGCGAACGGCGCGACTGGAATGCTCCTCGATCGCCAAAGGTCACGCAAGGGCAGCTCGTGATGACACGATCTTTGAAACTTCGAAACCGATCTAAACGGCCGCGTCGCTCCCCTCTTTCTTCCTCGCGCGCGACGCCGAAACTGTCGCATGAAAGAGAGAGAGAGAGAGAGAGAGAGAGAGAGAGAGAGAGAGAGAGAGAGAGAGAGAGAGAGGGGGAAGGATCGTTCGTCGGCGCTCCGCGCTCCGCGCCGAGATGATAAATCTTGTTTGTTTCCGTGCCGATGGCTCCGGGCCCGACGCCGACTTTGGGAGAATGAGTTGATATCTTCGGGGGCAGAATCGAGTTCATATTAGGCCCATCTGCCTTCCGAAGGGCTTCTGCATGAGCGAGCAGGCATACTGGGACGAGGCGGTGACAGACAAAGAGAAACGGACGGCCGAACGCGCCGGATACGCGTTCGGATTATGCGCGGCCAATTGATCCCGAATCCGACGTTGTCTGGCGTGCCTCTCTTGTTGCCATACATCGGCGGATTTACGCGAGTTCGGTTCCTTTCACGCGGAGAGCGCCGATCGGCCTCGCGATCGTGCCGTCGCGATCAATAACGATCAATAACGATCGCGCCAGCGAAGCGGAAAGGGAGGGAAATCCTCCTCTCTATTAATCCCGGGGCTTTACTTAATTATCATTGCAAACTCGCCGCTCGCCGCGATCGATCGATTAATGCCACTAATCCCCGCCGCGAAGCAGGCGAGCGGTCGCTGGACCAGAGGAACGGGGAGGAGGGAGAGGGGAGCAGCGAGAGAGGGAGGGCGCGTCTTTTACGCGCTCGGAACCAGTTTCCGTGCTTTAATTTCTACGGCTCTCTTAATCTCCCTTAATTTGTGACTCCTGCCCATCCACCTCCCCCCTCGTGCCCCACTCGACATTTTATTGGAGCGGCTGACCTCGGGCGCGCGTGACCCGATGCCTCTCTCTCTCTCTCTCTCTCTTTCGGCTCCGGCACGCGTTCCAGTTAGCGAGATCGCTCGACTGGCGGCAACTTTCGATCCCTCGCGCTTCTGATGTCGCGCGATGAGCTTTCAGTGCGTAGAGAGCGTCGCGGAGGAACCGGGAGGGTTGCTCAGTTTCGTCGGTCAGCGAGACCGAGAAAGGGACGGAGGGAGGAAAGCGCGCGCGGATAGCCGCCGATATCCATCGCGCTAATGGAGAAAGGCCGGCAACACCTGTTATTAGGGACTTTTATGTGTTACAAATCAGCGGCGAAACTGCGCGGGAACGGTCAGAGACGCGCATTTGCGGCGCGTAACCCGCGGCGGGGCACGATTCCATGGAAGAGGAAGGTTCAACGCTCGAAGAATCCGCCTTGTCGAAGACGCTGTCACGCTGCCGGCAAGTCCGCGGAAGGGCGACGTACGCGGTTCGTCATCGGAGCTTTGAGGCTCTCCGCTCCGGAAAATCCAAAGTTTCCTGCAGGCAGAGCCAGCAGAGCTGCGCGAGCAAACCGTATTCTGCCGCGAGGGTGTCTCGCTTCGCGCGGCAAAACCAGCGAGAGGAAACGGGAATGAGAGATGTCGAGGGAAACGGCGGAGGAAGCTGAGAAATCTAATCGTAAGCTCGGCGATGCGGCTGTTTTGATAATCGATGCAAATCGATACTTTACGGAATGACAGCGACATTGAAGGAAAACGTCATCGATGAGCGCTGGCGCTATTGGCTATCGGCTCGGGGATTTGGGCCGGGGATTGGATAGGAATGGGACAATATCTGCAGAGTTGGCGGGCTTTTTCCTCTCGCAATCAGCGTGCGCAGCGGCGCGGCGGACTGGCGGCATTTGCGGCCGGCAAGGATCGCTAGTTCGGGGCCTTCGAGAGTGGTGGAGCGGTCGCGAGTGGGGACGGATGGGTGGCACTTGGACTGCCTGGGTCCCGGGCATCCGCGCGCAGCGATTGGTCGGCCGACGGAGCCCGGACTGGGACCGTCGATGGGCCCAGGCACAGGCGTAACCGATGAGAGCGGCTCCCCAGATGGCTCTTACTACACGGAGGAAAATCGCTCGTTCGGTACGGCACGTACCGCTCCGATGCAGTCGAACAGGTCTCGGCGATCGCGCGCTGCCAGTCCTCTCACGTCCATCGTCGCAGTCGCACCGTCACACGTGACACGCGAGAGAGAGACGGATAGACGGAAGGAAAGGGAGAGAACGAGAGGAGAAGGAGGAGGAGGAGGAGGAGGAGGAGGAGGAGGAAGAGGAGGAGGGAGAAGGAGAAGCCGAACGGGGAAAGGGAGAGAGAGAGAGAGAGAGAGAGAGAGAGAGAGAGAGAGAGAGAGAGAGAGAGAGAGAACGCAAAGACATCCGCGAGCGAGGAGAGGAGAGACCAACGAAAACGTTTCGAGCGGAAGGGTAGAAGGGGAAGGCAGGAGGAGAGACAGACAGAGAGAGATAGAGAGAAAGAAAGAAAGAAAGAAAGAAAGAGAGAGAGAGAGAGAGAGAGAGAGAGAGAGAGAGAGAGAGAGAGAGAGAGAAAGAGAAAGAGATTTTAATTGTTAGAGATCGCGGACGAAGGAGGTGCATAGATCACGAATCGAGATCATTTTTTCCGACCGGTGCGCTCGGGACCGACAACCGGTGCGACGTCATCGGAAGCGCTCTATGACGAGGCGAGATCGATCGTTCGCTCGGAAACAAGGGACAGTCTCGGGAGGACCAGCAGCCAGCACGGAAGTGAACCCGTTCGCGAAACACGGACGTCATCCCCCTGCGAATACCGGCGCCCGATCACTGGATGATACATGCGGCGGCCAAGAGCAACGGCGAGACGCGACCGATGAAAATACGGCGCAAGGATACGCGATGTGAGGAAGCAAGCACGATCGAGCTCGAGTGGCGGACCCGGCTTCTTAGCAATTACCTGAGTGATCCGAGATACGTAGCGCGGATATTTCGTTTGATTGAGGTGAGTGGCTGCGCTTCAACATCGCTTTAACACGCCTTTAACGTCCCTCCGTCGTCCCTCGGCGACGTTTAGGACCGCTCGAGCACTCTCATCGGGATCGGATACGATGCTCTCATACGAATAGAGAAATCAGAGGACACGTTAGCGGGTGTCCACATCGATCCTTGTTTATCGTTGCTGCGTGCCTTGTTACAATTCCGCTCGACATTGTCGCCGGTGCGATGCTTCCGTTGCAAGTCTCTCGGCTTGCTCGAATACCACGCATTGAAATCTCCGCCCTGAAATCCACGGCGATCAACCGTATTCGGCCGACAGTTTTGCTCTCGGTAGAGGCGACTGGCCACGACTGGCCGATGCTCTTTTCCATCCAATTAGACAGGATTTTGTAATTCGTAACGGTTGTTCATTCGTCACATTCAATGCATATGCAACGACATATGCAACCCTGTGCACAGACGGCGAGAACGTTTCCTTTTTAACAGAAATTTTAACAGAAATTAACCAACACCACCGTGGCGTTCGCCGAAACTATCCCGGAGAAGTCGCCGTGTCTCGAGATAACTGGGACATGTTTCCCGTTCCTGTTTGCCCTTCTCCCAGCCTGTCGAGGTAATTACTTATCCACGAAGTGCTCATGCTTTTTTGCGTGTTTAATTTGCGTTATACAAATCGGATCGCAGTGAACTCGAGGACAACGCCGCGGCGTTGTCCCAGATTGCATCGTCATCCGCGAATTCGCTTCACGCGAGGATAACGACGCTTCGGGAAGCGTCGATGAAAGTCGGCAGACAAGTTTTCAAACTGAAAACAAGAGACTGTTGCGAAACAGCTCCACGAATGGAATAAGTACGCGCATCTCGCTGGTGGACTCACGCTGCTCATACGTTCGATGGTTTTCCTAATTCTTCCCCTCCCCCCTCCCCCTTGTTACGAGCATCCTACGGCTGTCTCCCGTGCGTGAGATCATCGAGACAGATCTTGCGGGGGGGGGAGGGGGGAGGGGAGATCTCGCGGGGGGGAATAATTCCCGAGATATCGGCGAGAGGAAACGCGAAGCTACTCGCCGTTTATCGCTCCTCCGTTTCTTCCTCGCTTGTTGCTCCTCATTTATCACTTAAATTCGGCGCACAGCGCGGACGGTGTTCCACGTGGAAACGTGGAAACGTGGAAACGTGGAAAATCACGTTCGCTTCGTGATTTTACGTGCGCAGGGAGCCCGATTGCCTGGCGGTGAAAGGGCGCAGGCGGGGAGCCTCCCCTCCGCGTTGCAGCGGTTAGTTGCCCAAGGTTGGCCGTCATCGAATGAAAACATTATCGTTCGCCCCTCGTCTCCTCCGCCTGTTGCTACAATATTTGCCTACGGCCGGCGAGAGATTCGAGCCGGCGCGGTACGGGCGACGCCGCCGGAAGGGGTGGCGCGGCGCGAGCGCTAGAGAGAGACGGCCGTTACAATTATTATGCATAGGACCGTCGGCGAGGCTCTCCCATGTCAAAATATATTTATTGCCTCCCTCTCTCCCCGGCCCGCGCCCATTCTCTCGCCTCCCCCCATCGCTCCGCGCGCTCCTTCTCGTCGCGGCGACCGCGACCGTGTCAGCCACCTTTGTTACCCCTTTCATACGGTTATTACCCACTTGTACGTACCCGCAGGCCCGGAGCTCTGCGCTCCGAGGAGTGCTCCGAGTGCTCTTTATTCTCCCTCCCTCCCTCCCTCTCTCTCTCTCTCTCTCTCTCTCTCTCTCTCTCTCTCTCTCTCTGTCTGCCGTTCATCGCGCGCGTGCAGGGATGCGTCTTCATTTCGACGAGGGAGCATTCCGGGTCCTCCGGATTGACTGTTGGCGCGATTCGCGCCTCAGGATCGGCCAAGAGGATCGCCTCTCGCGTTGCGTCTCGCTCGTCCCGACAGAGACAGAGGGAGCTTTCCTCCCCCGCTGGACCGCCTCCGGCTGGACCGCCGGGTATGGCTCGACAAGTGGGAAAGCCGAGAGAGGATTGTCCGTTCGCAGAGACGGCCCTCGACAGCGAGGGCGTTCACCCTCCCTTGGCAGGCGGGCAGCCGTGAGGTCAATCTCGAGGTCATTCTCCGGGCACGCGGGACGCCGATAGTCTGATACGAGGCGAGGAGGCCTGCTTGCACCGTGTTTTCGTGCAACGGGCGTCTGCGGGTCTTTATGCGTCCCATTTGCATTTCCATACAGCCCCCTTCCGGCATTGGTGGCGCGCCGTCGCCGTCACGGGGTCGTGATCTGACTTAACGCCTTTTCGCCTTGCCGCCGCCACCCCTCGGCGCGCGGCGGTCGTACAAGTAGCGAGAGCCGTGTGACAAATACGCGTATTATCTCTCTTTGTCCCCGGCGAGTCCCCTGGAGCCCTGAGCTAACCGCGACGGGCGAAATGTAGATGAAACGCTTCCTCGATTGAGGTCCCGCGCCCTCGAAGAGCCAACAACCCTCTCGCGGCGAGCGGTAGTCACGTAGCGCCGCGATCGCACGCGGGGACCTGCCATAAATCTCTCCCCCTCTCTCTCTCTCTCTCCCTCCCTCTCTCTCTTCTTCCGGATCGTTACGCCTCGTACTAATTCTGCGTAGATTGGCGTAGACAAAAGAAACGGACAAAAGAAACGGAGAAGCGCGCGAGCGCGGAATGCGCCGGGCTATTTTTCCCGGAAGAGAGAGAGAGAGAGAGAATAATGGCGAGAGAACGGCTCTCGGACGTGCGAACGCGCGCGAAACACCTCTCTCTCTCTCTCTCTCTCTCTCTCTCTCTCTCTCTCTCTCTCTTTCTCTTTATCTTATCCGCGCGGATCGTCGCGCGGGTAGTCGCTGCTTAACGGCGCTGCGCGCAAATTGTCCGTTACCATCCTAATCTGAAGCGATGCTCTTTGTTGGCGCGCGCGCTCGCGGCGATAACTCGTGAATTACAGCGATCCACACTCGGTCCGCTTCCGTTGGCACGTTTCCTCGCCGTGCCTGCGAAAGGCGAGCGAGCTGCTCGAATGGTGGACAATTGGATGCAGGCGTTATCGCGTGCAACACACCGTGCAAGTGCAAGTCGAGAGTGAGAGATAATCGCGAATGTGTATTCCCGCGAGCAGTCTGTCTGCCTGCGAGAGACGAACAGCTCGCTAACGGTTATCCCCGTGGACGAGGTCGCGATCGTTACCGCGCAACGACGAAACGATCACGCGTGGTCCGCGAGATTCGCGCGATTAGCGCCCCGCGGACGGATCACCGTCCGCGAGCGAGGGCGAGACTGGAAATGTCACTTTCGTCAGCATCGCGAGCGCATACCTGCACTGGCTTCGCTGGCCAGCACGCGCGATATTCGTTACGACGCGGTTGTGTAGACCTCCGGTCTGTTGCGAGATTAGAAATCAATAGTAAAGGGAAGATTAAGCCGCGCCGGCCAGGCGCGAGCTGCAGCCGATCTCTCATTAGTTCTCGTGCTCTCGATGACTCGACCGGCGTCCGGCGCTTTCGTCGTCCAATGCCGCGTCTCGCGTTTCCGCAGAAAAATCCCCAACGAGTAAATCATCGCGCGGATCCCCGACGGCGTCGCACGGCGTGATGATTGGTAAATTGGCGCGATTCCAGATCGCTGACGTGGCGGCGTTACGTCTTCGCTCGCGGAATTGCGGAACGCGCCGTCCCGAGGAAGGAAAGCAGCATCAGCATCGGCAGCTGCTCTCGCGGGCCGCCGCGATTCCCACAAGTGCGAGAGGGTCGATTCGACTCTCGAGTCGAGTGGCGGACGCGGAGTCGTTGTTAAAAATCGGATCGGTCACGGCTCGAGGAGACGGACAATGTCGCGGCTGCGAGGCGGCTACCTGCGCGCCGCGTCGCTGTTTATGCGCGCCGGCGAGCTGCCGCTCCTCTAACGCGAGGCTAAACTGTCGCGATAAATGATCCTTCGGAAGGTTATTAATTGTCTCTCGCTCCCGGCCCGGCGCATTGTGGATCGCGAAAACATATTAACTGAAAAGCAACTCCGTCCTCTCTTCCCTGCCATATGCTCGCACGTACCGGGTGTCCCAGATCTCGAGAATTCCGCCGCCCCGACCTTCTCGACCTCCTCGACCTCCGAGCGCCCGAGTTCACCGTCCGCTTGGATCCGCTGCGACCTTCGCCTCCGTGATTCTCCGCTTCGTCGCAGCCGATCCGCGACTCCGCATCTGCCTTGGCGAGAGCCTGCTCCGCTTCCGGTACACCCTGTATGTCGGCGCACCGCTACGTCTATATATTCCCGGCGGGATGTTGTGCGCAACGATGCGCAGGATCATTTTTCAAGGATTCGATCGACGCGCCCGTGAACGAGCGGGCATCATCCATCAAACGGATCGTTAAAAACGCATCGACGCCGATGCAAATTACGCCGATCGCGCGCGTACCGTTGCGCATGCTTCGTATCTGGGGCGTTTCCGGGATTCTCGCCGGTCCATCCCGAGTCGGAGATCTCCGGAGATCGTTTGAATGATCGAAGGGGAGTCGATGGGATCTGCCTCTTTCGGAGGCAGATTCGTTGGCTCGTCGAAGTGGCGGAGAAAAATCGTACATCATGGCGCGGATCAAGTAATCAAGTGGCCATTCTTAACGCGCGGCGCGGGATAAGATATGCCGATTAATTATATCGCGCGAATTGCGTCTCCGATCGGCGCACGCGTGCGCGGGGAACTGATTGCGCAATTCTCGCGAAGCGAGATTCCTTCGAGAATCGACGCCTCGGAAGCCGGGCTCTCTCTCTCTCTCTCTCTCTCTCTCTCTCTCTCTCTCTCTCTCTCTCTGCTGGCCTCGCTGCTGACCCATATAAATCATCGGC
Organism: Eciton burchellii; assembly: GCA_020341155.1. Lineage (NCBI taxonomy): Eukaryota > Metazoa > Arthropoda > Insecta > Hymenoptera > Formicidae > Eciton > Eciton burchellii. Next base: position 777,496 of record JAHMML010000068.1, on the reverse strand, counting down.
GCTTTTTACCGGCGGACCGTCGTCCGCTGCCGTCCGCGCGCCTGCACTTTGTATTGCATCGGAATGTATCTAGATCGAGGTTCAAGAGGATTATTTGTCGCAGCTGCATTGCGCCATCATTCAGCAGAGCTACCCTCCTCTCGCGTTCCTCTCGCGCGAGCCTTTTCGGTTTTACGCGCGAGATCGGCACGCGCGTAAAACGCGAGAGAATAATCCCAGCGCCGATCGAGCATCCGAGCCGTGAGCGATTACGAGAACGCCGATGATCTTGGCGTGGCACGCCAGAAAGGGGTTGGGAAGGAGCAGGAGGGGGGAGGGGGGAGGGGGATGACGACAAAGGGAGCGCTGCCGGCTCGCCGGTCGGCCGGTCGGTCGGCCGCTGTTAAAAAAAGGCCTCATAAAGGGATAAACGTCACACGGGACTCGTGTTTAATGGCGCGTAAACTGCGATGTGCCCCCGTGCGCGCGCGCGCGCGCGCGCGCGCACACACGGAAGGGAAGAGCAGCACACGAGCAGCGGGCCTGAGGGCCCGAGGGGTCGCGCGTGACCCTTTCCGCTCTCGTCTCGGGAGAAAGGTCGTCGCGAGGCCTCGCGAGCCGCTATCTGGAGCAGGTACGGCGACTCGCTCGACTTCATTAACGCACCGGTGCGTTAGGCAAATATTGACTCTATCCGCGGAAACTGGGGTACAAGGTACCGCGTGTTTGCACCGCCGCCTGCCCCGTGACAGGCTTTCTCTCCCCGCTCTCTCCCCTCGCTTCACCTGTCGCTGCTGCGAGTGGACGGCAGGTCGCATCGTCGCATCGAGCGTGCGTCGATAACGCGTGCGTTGATAAGCACGAAGACTCGTGCGTTCCGTTTCCCTTCGGCTGATAGCAACTTGGCGACCTCTCGACCTTTCGGCGTTTATTGTCTTCTCGACGCGGATCGCAGTCCGGCGCACAGTCCGTTATACGTGCGCGTCCGCTCTGTTTGCTCTCGCGTTAGAGATCTCTCCTTGCCCGAGCTCTTGGACTCACTTAGAGCGGCCGAGGCTCCGGAGATATCGGAAAACAATCGGCGGTGCGTGTTGACTTCTCAAAGAGGGGACCGTGTTCCGCGAATCGAGTTCCACTCCAGAAGAGCGAGCACAAGCCGAAACGTCACGGGCGGAATTGCCCGATGCAGCATTGATCAAATCGAATCAATCAATCTTCGGACACCACTGATCGCAATCGGCGCTGACGTGCGCGATAAGATCGTCGCGAGCGAACTCTGCGAATCGGATCTTTCTCGCGTAACGTCCATTCTCCTAGCGAGCGCGACGGCGAGGTCAGATCGATAGTTCGAGGTTCAAATAAATAATGGAAGGAAAGTCGGCAGAGCCTGCGGATTGCCTGCGATCGGGCATTTCCTTAACGTCGACTGATTCAAAGCAAGGAGGACTGACTGACGGACTTTTCGAAAACGAAGAGTCACGCGCGCGAGCGTCTTCCGCCTTGAATTTTTTGCGCCACTTTGCGCCCTCCTCCCTGAGGGGCGCAGGTCGTCGCGGTGCGATCATTCGTGAGAGACGCTCTTGAATGAATCCCCTCCCCTCCTCTCGTTGCGCCCGTTGGCGCGCAGGGGAAGACGGTTGCGATTATTATTACGGACGAAGCAACGGGCGCTTCGTCCACGTGCTTATCGGGTCAGCGCCGATGATTGAACCGGTGATTGAACCCGATTTGATTCGAGTTTTACTCGAGAGATCATTTCCCGCGGGCGGCAGCAGCGCTGGCCAAGATAGCGGCGGAGATCTATGACGAAACGAGTTTCGATTCGGCCGCTGCGAGGGGGCGGGGAAGAATACACGGGGATTCGGCGTAAGAAAGGAACCTAATGATCGGCTGGATGTGCATTCCGTGCCCGCGGAGATCTAATCGTCCGGCCGAGAACTCGGCTCGCGAGAGAGGACGCAGGAAGCTGGGCGTCATTGCGGGTTCACGCGGGGTTCACGCGGATCCTCGGCAGCCGCGCCACGTTCTCCGATTATTCCGCGCGTACGCGCGCTCGAAATCCTGCACGGACATCCGTTATGGAGTATCATAGCGGGGGAATAAAAATCGAAGCGAACGCGAACCGGAGAACCGGTTCGCCGCCCCGCCACCCCGCCCGCTTCATTCTTCCAGGATGAGGCGAGCCCCGGCGAACTCTGACGTGTTCTCGCCGCTTCTCGAAACTCACGCTCGCACTGTTTCCGTGATTGCAGATGCAACAGTCATGCAAGGTGTGCGGGGAGCCAGCGGCCGGCTATCATTTCGGAGCGTTCACGTGTGAGGGCTGCAAGGTAAGACACCGATCGCGGGAATTCCGCGCCGCGGAGTTCCGCGGATTCGCCGCGTCGCTCTTACGCAACGCTGTTCCCCGAATGTGCAACTTATTTTTCTCCGCGTGTGCGGTGGATCGTAAATTATCGGCGAGCCAGCCGATCGATTAACGATCATGTGTCGCTAACGATATTCCGCTGATATTTCAATCGCCGTTGTCGCCGAGCAGACACGCGCGTTCAATCTGAGCGCCGACCTCCAACGAAAGCTCATACGCAATTCCAGCGGCAGCGGGAGGGTACGGGGAGGGGAAGTGGCGAGGCGGGACGGTGATTTATCGGCGTGTTGTCTTCGGCGGGAAGCGTACGGAAGCGGTTTCCGTCGATATTAACCTGCCGCGAGGTCGCCCCGGTACACCGCGCGCACGCGCGTACCCCAGTTTAAAGAAGAGCCCGCTCATTAATAATGAGCCGTGACCGATGCGGGGGAGACGGGCGGGCGGGCGGGCGAGCGGTCAGAGACGGGAGAGCCGCGGATCGCCGTCGCGGTCGCGATCGGTGAAAGTCAGCGGCGCGCGGAAAAGGCGAGAAGCGGTCCGGTGGGGAAAAGGGGAAAAGGGGGAGGGGGATGGGGAGGGGGGAGAGGGAAGGAGGAGGAGAGGAAGAAAAAAAGAAAGGAAGAAAACGAAAAGAAATCCTCTCGCGGCCGGCTCGAATCCGTAAGTGGACGGGAGACCGGAGCGCGACTAATCGATTGCCGCGGACCGTCCCCGTTCGCCGCGGCGAATCGCGCCCGACTGTCTCCCGGGAATAATGACGAGCTATCGATAAAGGGACGATAGCGCGCGCGAATCGAAAGCAGCAGCGGGCCGCCCTCTCCCCGACTCCTCGCGATCCGTCGCGCGTGATCTAGGGAGATCGCGATTCATCTGGCGATTTATTTAGGGATTGTTGCGATCGGCGTTCGTCCATCGCGTTCGATTCGAGGCTTCCGCGAGTAATTCTCACGGCTTTCTTGCGAGATATCTTGCTCGCTTCCGCGTGTTCAGCAGGTGAATCGACGAGCGTCAGTGCGCGTACCGACAAACGAGGACGGGGACGATCTCGCTGGGATCTCCGCGCTCAGGTCTCCGAGGGATGTTGACCCCTTGCTCTCCCGGCGTCCCCCGTGCCCCCTTGCCCCCTACTGGCGTGGAATATCGGTACTAAGTGACCCATCCGATAGTAATTGGACCTCATTAAGGCCGCAACACAGCCGCCGCTCGCCCTTGCGGCACTGCGCTCGCTTTCCCGGAGACCGGGTAGCAGATAACGCCTTTTGGGTCAATTAGGTCCTCCTCTCGTGAGGAGCTAGAACGAGCCGGGAGCGAGGACGAGGCCGGGATCGAGAGAGAGAGAGAGAGAGAGAGAGAGAGAGAGAGAGAGAAAGCGGGAGCACCGCCGCGCGAGGATCTCGCCAGAACGCTCGCGCGTCTCAATTCAACTTCCGCGCTCTCGTTATTCCCAAGTAACGGTTCGGTTCGATTGCTCGCATCGCGCGGGATCGATCGCGCGCGCTTGTCACACGCGCGCGGATCGAATCGGCGACACGCGATACCGAAGCGCGACAGCCGGGAAATTAATATCGCGCGTGCATCTCCTCCTATGTAACTATATATGTACGTATAAAGCCCGCGGGGGAGGGGGTCGGGAGGGGAGGGCGCCGCGGGCCGCTCTCACGGGGTCTCGATGTTATCGCGAGATGTATAACGGCGCCATCAACGGGGTTCCCGCGAGGTATCGAGGGGAGGGCAGAGGGGAGATGAAGGGTGCCCGCTCGGGCGACTCTTCACGCACACACGCGCGGTCCCGACCGGCTCGCCGAGCGACGGACGTTTGGAAATATTTGAGATAATTTAGCGGTCGGCCAACAGCGGCGATCACGTCGACGAAGAAACTCGGGGACACTCATTAGCATACTAACGACCGCCACGAATTCTCGGCGTAACATCGAGAACGGGGAACCAGAGAGCCCCCCGTCTCCGCGGCGCTCGCGCGCGCGCGCGCCCCCCCCCCCCCCCCCCCGCTTTGCTCCGGATCTTCTCCAACGGCTCTTTTCCATTTTTGGTGCGTGGAGCGTAACGCGCCCGACCAATTGGTCGGCGTTCGTCCTCGCCCAGCGAGGAGACTATCCCGAGGAAGTCTTCCGCCGCGAGATCATGGCGGCAGCTTGATTTCCCTGAAATCGGGAACTTCCGCCTCCGCTTCTCGAGTCCGTCGTCTCGAACGCGCTCGAAGGTCGAGATGGTCTCGCGAGGCGCGAGGCGAGATCGTCAAAAGGCCGTGGCGCGACCCGGTGTGCCCCTCCTCTCCCCCCCTTGACCCGTTCGGCGGTGCAGGCGGCCCCGATGCACTAATTTGCCGAATCTCGCTCGTTAAGAGGAACGCGCACGCGGCAGGCAGGCAGGCAGGCAGGCGGGCAGGCAGGGGGGAAGGCCGGCCGAGATTCGGGTCAGACCGTTCGCTTGTGATGCAAATGCCATTGTTTTTCGTGGAGCGGGGGGAGGAGGAGAGAGGAGAGGAGAGGCGCGCATTATGCGCGGCCGACATTGCGGATATTTCTGCGGCGCCTTCCGCCTCGGCGGCCGACTGAAGAGGCGCATGATTCAGGGAACGCGCGGTTATTCATCGTTCGACAATGAGGCCTCGCGCAGAAGCCGAAGCCACACGATCGAGGACGCGCGAGGTCACAAAAGCGTGGCTCACCGGCCGAACTGATTAACTAACCCGAATTGCTTTCCGCTTTCGCGCGCGCGCGCCAGCTCGGAGTGACTCTTTACGGCCTCCCCGGCCGGGAATCCGCTTCCGGCGATGACACGAGAAGACACTTGGCCGAACGACGAGGACTTCCGGCGCGGTCGACGGCGCGTGGAGATCGCAGCGGATTGCACTTTGACTCCGCCGGGGCGACCTGCCGGGGTGAAGTCGCGCGCGTGAACCGTAAACCGCGGTGGATGCGATGGAAACGCGGATCGAAACGTGCACAGGCGCGCGGACGCGCGCTTAAGGAAAGCCAGGAGCACAGCGGAGACTTTTACGTGCGTGCGTGCGCGCGTGCGTGCGCGCGTGCGTGCGTGCGTGCGTGCGTGCGGAATGAAAGCGGCAGTCCGGCGAAGGAGATAACACTCTCCGGGAACAGCTCGCGGTAAAAATTACTCGGCTTCCTCGAGCGATTTCTCGAGTCGCGTCACGAACGACAGATTAACCGACCAGCTTGGGTTTCCCTTTTTCGTGCTCGCCAGTCCGCTCTCGATACGTATCGGGCCTCGATATATATCGACACCCCTCGAACACCGCCAACGGGTAGATCCGCGTCTCTCGCGTGCCTCTTCCGTCGAGCTGCGTTCCCCTTTTGTCGCGATCGATTCGCCTCATGAATCGCCGACGCGATTCTTGCTCGCCGCACTCTCGACCGTGCTCTCTCTCTCTCTCTCTCTCTCTCTCTCTCTCTTTCTCTCTGAGAATTTCCCACAGAAACGTGTACTCCTCTGTCGTTGTCGTTGCCGCTCTGAGGCGAAAGATCGTGATCCAAGGATCGCGAAGACATCGAATGCCGGTCTGTCGCGAAGATGGGAAACAGCCTCGCGGATAGCGAGAGAGAAGGAAGACAAACACGACGTATTAGTCGCGCGTTAAGAGCCGATTCTGGATCCGATCAGCTCTGCCGTAAAGCGACGTTAGGGCGCGCGTGTTAACAGGCGACAAGAATCCGCTCGCGGATTCGCGCGGCTTTGCGCGAAAGCGCGTGCGAGCGCTTCTTAACTACCGGCTATTACGGCGTCTAATTGCCGGCCATTTAAATACCGTCGCGGGCTCGCGGTGACCGCGCGCGTGCGCAGTGCAGGCTCTCTCGCATATCGATAATCGCCGCTCGCTTTCGCCGCGGCGGGAAACCGTGGCGGAAGAATCGCCAGATTTGGCGATCGTCTCGCGGTCTGTTCTGCCCGCGTTCTCGCGCGCGGAATTCGCGCGATGGAACGCGCGCAGCGGCCGGCCGCGCGAGGCAAACCGCGGACCGCACCGCGCGCCGATCGACCGGAGCGTATAAAGCGACGATTTACGATCGGCAGCGCGATGGAAGGGAAGAACCGCGCGCGTATGTGGGCCAAACCGCAAGGCGACTGTCGGCTTTGCGCCCGGTTTACGAGCCGATAAATCGCGATCTATGAAAGGAACTGTCGATCCGACGACGCTCCGCGCTGCTGCCGGCATCCTTGCGGCCGCCCAGAATCCGCACTCTCGGCACTTTTGCATTCTCGCCCGCCGTGAACGCTCGTTCTCTCCTCTCCTCCTCTCATCCAACAGCCGCGCGAACGGACTCGAGTTGCTGATTAAAGATCGATTAAAGATCGGCAGAGATCGACTTGATCGTTTGATCGCCCTTCCAACCGCGGCAAACTGCAACCTGCAATCCCCAATAGCGCGAACTCGCATCGACTTAGTAGGGCGCGAAGGGCCGAATCGAGTGACAGAAGCGTCGACAATCGCGAGGCGATTGCCGCCGTTCCCACGTGGCCCAGTTCGCGAGCAATCGCATCGCGCTCTTGCTACACGCGCGTCGGCGCGCCCTTGGCGAGCGCCGTTTAGCATTCAGCGCGGCACCGCGCGGTCTTCGCGGTTGTCATCTTCCTGCGCAACCGGCGCGAACGCGCCGACCTCACGTCCGCGAATGCGGTCGATCTTTTCAGAACGATCGTGCGTTACGCAAACGCGGGGGACCGGCTGGCGCAACCGCGCGAATTCGCCGACAAGGAGATATCGCTGATGCGCGACGCGGAAAGGGTTGCGGAAAAGGGCATCAGAGTTGTCGGGCGAGCGGCTCAATGGGGATCAACGAGCTCGCCGAGGGCGTCCTCCAGGCGCCCCGCGTGCCTCTGTTTTCGACTCGTTCCCCGTTTCGCTTATGCGACATTCATTCGAACGGCCATGATAGCGCGTAAAGTGGCCGCGCACTCGCCCGAATGCGAGCGGCTTGTCACGTCGCGCGGTTTGTCGTAAACGGATGCCATTACGGCATCGCTCGCCCGAGACTTAACAGTACACGTTCCATTACTTTCGCGTTACCGCGTCGGACGGCACAATAAAGGACTACCGTTTCCGTAGTCTACCACTACGTTTTGCCCGCACTTACGCCGCCTTCGGATATTGAATTACGTAATTGCGTTTTAGCGGCCGCGCACTGCGATTCCCGTGCCCCTGACAGGCACGGCAATCCAACCAAGTGCGTAAAGCGCGCTGGAAACGGCCTGGAAAAGCCACAACGTCTCCTCCACTAATCCACACATCTATTAATAGTCCCGCTCCCGGAACATATAGTCGCAGTCTCTGCCCCGCGGTTGTCGCTTGTAGTCGCAATAGTCGCGCGAAATCGGCGTATAGTCGCGGTCCTCGCGTGCAGTCGCTTAAAGTTCCGCGTAAAGTTGCGAACGTCTCGCATAAAGTCTCGGTCAGTCAGTGGTATAGTCGCGGTCAATGCAATATAGTCCTGATCGACCTTTAGTCGCGGTCGGCGCTCATAGTCGCGGGAATCTCGGAGCGCGAGATACTTCCCGCGGAAGATCTCTAGTTTGGATTATTCCTCCGCATCCGTAATTAAAGATGATTACTGCCGCGTCCGCGACAGTAATAAAAGAAAACCGACTTAACGGCCAAGTGGAGTACCGTTCAAATGATTGGCGGCGCGTTATGGTGCACAGCACGATGATTCGAAAGACTCGAACGAGCAGAACGCGAGCGAGTCGCGAGGCGAACAGCCGGCAGGAATGTAACTCGCGAGCGGTGATTCGTTTTGCCGACTTTTCAACTGTGCTCCTCTCGCGCATTTCCCTGCACCTCCCCCCCGCCCCCCCCCCCCCCCCCGCCCGCCCGCCAGCGTCGCAGTGCATCCGCGTGCATCCGCTCTGCCGAGGAGCGGATCCGCGATCGTCGTCCCTCTTCTCATTCTCGGAGGCGCACGCCGGCCGTCCGCGCGCATCAATCCATCTTCGTCTCTCAGCCCGCAGAGCGGAGGGACTCTCTCTCTCTCTCCCTCTCTCTCTCTCTCTCTCTCTCTCTCTCTCTCTCTCTGTCTGTCTGTCTCTCGTGGGGTAGGCTTCCTCTTCGAATCGAGGCGGATTCTAATGTAAGCAAATAGCTCTCGAGGACAAATCCGCGCGACCATATCGGCGCGCCGTAAAAGTTTCAAACATACGATCCTGCCGTCCGCGAGGCTGACCATAAAGTCAGTCGCTGCTAAGGCGAATGCAGGACGACCATCGCGATTAACATCGCGCACATCGTGTGCGAGCCACTTTTCGAGCGGCCGCTCTGGGAAATTGCGCGCCGCGCCGCGCCGCGATCCCGGAGCTTTATGCGCGAGAGAGGAATTCGCTCGATCCTCGAACGAGCCGACTGTCGTCGCAGTTTGCAGTTGCAACTCCGATGAATCGTCCGACGACGCAATCGCCGGCGATCTTGAAACCTCCCCCTCGGCGAGAATTGCGGAGAGAATTGCAAGTTCGACGCAAGCATCCCTGGCTCGTCGTACGAGCTCAATTCCTCCCGGCGAGCTTTTCCCGCGAGCTGGTCCGCGCGACATCGGCGGGAGGGAGGTCAATTTTCCAAAGAAGGAAGCGGTGCAGGCGATACGTGCGAGGACGTATCCTGCGGCGGCATCCAGCGTCGTAATTGTTACGTCAAGTCAGAGATAGAACGCCGCGGTGCTCGCGCGAAAAGCGCCGCGCCGGATACCGGTTTGATGAAATTTTATTGCGTCGCGCTACGGAGAAACGGGCTTTCAAAATCCGCGCGCGGGAATCAGCATACAATAAACCGACGGCCCATTGTTCCCGTAGTTAGGAACTGTCGCCGCGCGGCTATCTGCAATTCAATCGGTGCGATACCGTAGGAGCGTGCAAGCGTTCCGTGTCGCGCGTGATAAACCGCACCGCCCCGCGAGCGAGCGAGCGATCCGGAAAGTTTGCGAGTTTTTCGCTTTTCAGTTTCACGCGAGCTCATCCTTGCCGCTTTCCGCCAGCTCGAAGATCGGCGAGTCGCCGGACGAATTACGTAAAAATCGAGACGCGATTACTTACACTCGCGGCCGGTTGTCGACGGACGGGACCGTCCGGGGAGCCATGACGAATTGCAAATGCGTTCGCGAACAATTCGATACTTCTGTAACGAAGAGATGGCAACGGCATGAGAGCCGCGGACTGCATCGCGAATGCGACGAATGCTCGGTAATCCGGTCGGCCGACGAGCCGACGGCTAACTCGGCGTTAATGGAACAACAGAAGCGAGAGAGTTTCGACTTGGTCGGCTCATTGTTCCCGCGTTAAGGCGCCATGCAAATGATCGCGCGCGGACGTTACTCGCTCGTAGGAAGGCGGGACAGCCGTCGACGCGCATTTGCATCGTTGATTTCGATTCGCGGGGAAATACGCCGAGCCGGCTGCCGTTCGCCGAGGCAGGCTCTCGTCGCGATCGGAGATCGCTCGGCAACGAAAACGAGAGTGCCGCCTGCTCGGAATAAATATGCAGGGGCTCAAGGTCCGTGGCTGACGTCAGTCTGTCTGTCGTCCGTCGATCCTCGGTCTCGCTCGCGGTTTCCACGATCTCGTTTCTCGCCGGAGTGACGCTGGAGCGACGCCAAAAGCCCAGAACGCCGCGCGGGCCCTCATGAATATCGCATGCTCGCTCGCTGCGATTCCGCGCGCGGAACGCGCCAACGGGAACGAGCCAACGTCTTCATCAGAGGAACCCGCGAGCGTCCATCACGGTGAAAAAGGAGGAAAACTCTGGCTGGAATGCTAATCCGGATAGGTTGCGAGAGAGAGAGAGAGAGAGAGAGAGAGAGAGAGAGAGAGAGAGAGAGAGAGAGGGGGGGGGGCCGAGCGATGACGATCGCGACTTTTGGAGAGCCTCTGCGATTTCAGGTTTCAGATTTCAGGCGGCGGAGGTCGGCCGCTCGATTATTCCGCGAACGGCGTCCCGGGAGCGGTGCGTGCGCTCGTCGCTTCGCATTTCATTAACGGAGCACGAGCAAATCGGACGAGCGGTTCCGCGGTGGCGCGTAATGAAGCGAATCGGGATTCACGCCCACGTAATCGGCGATTGCGGCGAACGCGGATCCATCCGCGCCGCGGTGAGCGGTTATTAAAAATAACCAGACGGATCTGGATAGGTTCCTTACGCGGAAATCGGGCTCGCGCTGATGATCGCGATGATCCAAGGAAAACCAGGAAAAGACGAGGCGGCGCATCACGCGCGGCGGAAATGCCGGCTGTGTAATCGATTATTATTAGCGCGACCGTGGCCGCAGTCGGCGCGTTAGCCGCGCGAAATCCAGATCGTTCCAACGGCGGCGCCGCGTCACCCTCATCTGGGAAAACCGGAGGAGGACGTCGCGGATGTTCCGTATCAGGGTCACCCGCTGATCCGCGGCATTCATGTGCTAATGTCGCGCTCGCTCGACTCGCGCGCGTTCGAGCATTTGTTCTCCAAGTTCTCCAAGTCCCGAGAGGAGGAATTGCAGATCCCGCGCGTAAAGAGACCGAAACTTGGGGGAGCACGCGCGCGATTCGAATGGACCAGCTGAGTTAATCCGCGATTCGTCGATCGTCTGATCGCTCGCGGTTCGCTCCGTCCAACCTGACGATCAGCTCCACGATTTCTCCTTCTTTCTTTCTCTTTCCCTCCCTCTCTCCCTCCCTCTCTCTCTCTCTCTCTCTCTCTCTCTCTCTCTCTCTCTCTCTTTGTCTAGCATATACGGGATGTTTCTGTGCTCTCCTGCTCTCCGGTGGGCTTCGGAGAGGCACCTGTACGCCGGCGCGCCTTCCTTCCCTTCTCGCATCCGGCGCGCGGCGTAACGCAAACGCCGAGCCGCAGCATCTCTCTCGCTCTCTCGGTCCATTTCTTCCCGCCGGCCGGTCGACTCCGTTCTCCACTGCCGCGGTGACCCTGCGAACGCGCTGGTCTGTCCTTCTTCCTCCTGCTCCTGCGCTCGCCGCCGTCTCCCTCGCCCCTTCGTGCCATTATGTGTGTTCCCGCTCGTCCCGTCGTCTCGCTCCTTCGCTCGCGCCTATCAACAATCTATATTAAGGACGTGGGAATGTGAAATGGCCTGTCCGGCTATGCCAGCGATGCTATTGGAGTCGCGGTGTGGCCGTGTCGACTGTCCCGGCTTCCCCTCGCGCTGCCCGCGTTCGTCCTCCTCGCTCCTCGTCGCCACCGTATGTCGCCCTCCTTCCCCACGCACGCCTAAGCCGTCGCTCCCCCTCCCCCTCCCCCAGTTCGCCGTCCATTCCCCGCTTCCTGGCTTCGTGTCACGCGTTCGTGCGCCGTGACCTCGGATCCGTGCACGACGGATGCTGCACGCCGAATCCCGTACGGGTTATGCACCGCGGACTTTCCCGCGAAGAGCGTTCACGAGAGATCCGCTAATGCCGCGCGCGTCAGGCCTCCGAAAGTAATTTTCGCCTCCTACCCCGCGGCACCCTCACGTTCGCGGGGAGGTAATCGTCCCTTTAGGAAATGGCGTGACCGAGGCGCGCGTTCCCGTGCGCCGCGCAGCGTGGGACGGAGAAGTGTGCCTCGTTTAACGATGTTAAACGTCTCTCGCGCGACCAGAGCGACGCGTGTCTCGTCGGATATCACTCGAGCGTGCTCTCTCGCTGCATCAAGCGGCCGGCGACACATTCGGCGGGCGTCACGTGGATAATTGCGTTTGACAACATGGATGAGGGCATCGTGAGTGCCGGTCGTAGGAAATCGCGGCGCATCGACGAGCCGAGTCTGCGAGAGCGAGATTACGATTCCACAGAGAAGACGAAGCCTCCCCCCCCTCTCTCTCTCTCTCTCTCTCTCTCTCTTTCTCTCGTTTCCCTCGTTTCCGCCGTCTCTTTTCACGATCACGGACGGTTGCGATTTCTCCGCGCGACGATTTAAGGTGCTACAAATCGCTCCGGGATTCCGGGCGTGCCGGCTGGATTTGAGATAATCGCGGCGAATCCGCAGCGCGCGGCCCTAAATGGCGAGCGACCGGCGGCTGCCTCGCCGTTGTTGTCGTTCACGACATCAGGCCGCTGGCTGATCCTGACCGGCAGCGCGCAAAAACTTGAAAAGCCGAGCGAACGCGCGCGCGGCGCGTTACGCAATCCCGCGGATCCCGTTGTCCCGCTTCTTCCAGGCGGGTGAGCGGTGACAGGGCGGGACGGAGGCGGGGGGGACTGCCCGAGTGCCCGCGTGCACGGGTGACCGACTGAGCGCCGGCGACGCAATCGCTGCCCGCGAGGGACAGAGTCATCCGGTCGCGCTTTTCCCGAACCTCGTCGGCCACGCGAGGTCGTCCTGGAAGGCGCCCGCGATACGGCGCGATACAAGCGTCAATTACAAGCGGCGGACGAGAGAGAGAGAGAGAGAGAGAGAGAGAGAGACCACCCCGACCGCGCGCCGTCAACCACCCCGGGACCCGCTGATTTACGCGTACCGCTAATTATGACGTTTACGAGCCGATGGCCGAGCGCGGCCGGGCGATAAACGCGAGCGGCTACCGCTCCGCCACTCCGCCGCTGACTCACGCCGATGACATCGGGCATCCGGAGTCATCGAGCCCGCGGGTCGACTGTCGTCGATTTTACTCGAGCGCGAATGAGCGAGCGAGACGGCTCGAAGAACGGAAGCGCGCTTCCGCGTTTCCGGATCGGGAGTCCGATCGTGGCGGTCCAGGGGATCCGGGGGGAGTGAGTGAGTGAGTGAGTGAGGGGGGGTCGGCGTCCCCCGGGAGATCCGCGGAGGGTGCGAGCGGCGAAAAGGACGAGCGGCAAAGCCGCGTCGTAAATTAGTGCTCGATGACCATGCGAGCGAGCGAGCGAGAGAGAGAGAGAGAGAGAGAGAGAGAGAGAGAGAGAGAGAGAGAGAGAGRGAGAGAGAGAGGGAGAGRGAGAGGGAGAGCGCGCGCGCGCGCTCCTCGCGCCTTTCCGAAGCAGCGGGTCTTCCCGAGGCAGTTTTATCGTCGGCCGACAGGCGTTTAACTTTACGAGCGGCCACGCCACGTATATACTCTATCTCCTCCTCCTCCATCCCTTCGGCCGCTCTCTCGCTCGCCTCGCCACCCTCTCCTCCCCTCCCCTCCCGCTGGACCCTCTTCTAGGCGCAGGCATGCTAATTCACGTGACGCGCGTAACATTAAATCCTGACGTTTAATCCGGTAGAAACGCGCGTGGCTTACACACCGACACCGAGCGTCGACCCTTTATATGGTCCGCCCGTGCGGAGGTTTCTTCGTGGTCGTGGACGTATCTGGTAATATCCGGCGCGAAAGTACGGCGCGGGCCTCCATCGCGATAATGCTTCGTTTGCCTCGATAATCCGATCAATTTATATGGATGAGCCGCGGGGGCCGCGGCGCGATTCTGCGCCGTGTCGGAGGTCGGAGGTCGGCCCGCTCGCGCGCTCGCGGAAATTCATGGCCGCCCGGCGATCGTAACCGCGAGGGGACGCGCATGCGCGCCCGTTTATAGATCAGTTTAACGAGCGACGGACACGCGTTAATTTCTACGAATGCGTCAGCGAAACGCTCCTTAATCTCGCCGCGATCCGCGCGCACCGGCCGCGTCCCCGACAATGCCGCCCCGCTCGTCCCGCGTTCTCCAGGAACGGCGAGCCGTTCATTAATGCGAGCGCGCGTGATCTTGTCTGTTGCAGTCGTTCTTCGGTCGCACCTACAACAATACCACGACGATAGTGGAATGCAGGAACGGCGGTAACTGCGAGATCAACAAGAAGACTCGGACGTCCTGCAAGGCATGCCGCTTGCGCAAGTGCCACGAGGTCGGCATGTCCAAGCTGTGCTCGCGCTATGGCCGGCGCTCCAACTGGTTCAAGATACAGTACAGCATCAGCGAGTACCAGGAGAGGTGCAGAGAGGCAACGGACAGCAGCGTAGCAGCGGCAGCGGCAGCGGCGGCGACAGCGGCGGCTATGCCCGGTCCTTCGGGCATGTCGTTGTCGGCGCAGAATCATCACCATCACCATCATCATCATCATCATCATCATCAACAGCAGCAGCAGCAGCAGCAGCACCAGCACCAGCAGCACCAGCAGCACCAGCAGCACCAGCAGCAGCACCAACAGCAGCAGCAGCGGCAACAAGGTAGCAACGACGCCGACTGGAACCTGCCGTCGACCAGCCGCGACACCTTGAAGCAGGAAGCCTTCTCGCGCGCGTTCCAGCTCTCGTTGCCGCCCACCCTGGACGGCGCGAGCCTGTGCAGGCGCCTGTCCTGGCACGAGTCCCAGCAAAGGGCGAGGGAGATGGGCGAGGTGATGGCCCAGTCGCACTTGTCCATCACGCCACCCTCCACGCCCAGGCAGATCCCGTCACCAGCCACGGCGACGAGCGCGATGATCCACGGGGAGATGTTCGGTTCGCCGCACTCGTTCCACTCGTTCTCCGAGTACCTGCGCGACTCGCGCATCAGGCACTACCAGAGGAGCCTGGAGCGATCCGACAGCGACACGTCCAACGACGACAGCGATCAGTTCGCCGACTGCGAGTCCGACAGCAACTGGACCACGTCGGCGATCGCCTTCAACGGCGAGCAGCGCGCAGTTAGTAGTGCGCGAGTGCCGATCAACGGCATACCTATGCAGGGGGTGCCGTCGAAGCTGCCTGTGGTCTTCTCGCCGCCGGGCATGAGCACACCGGAAGTGCACACGATAAGCCCGAGAGAGGGCGACCTTTTGCACATCAGTCCGAACTTTGAGCAGCCTATAGATCTGAGCGTGCGGACCAGGATGTCCGACGACATGAACTTTGAGTCCTCCAGGGAAAGAGAGGAGAAGCAAGCCGAGCACGCGGACGAGGCCGCGACGATTCCGCTTGACCTGTCGCTGTCGGGCGCGACCGTGCCCAGAGAGAAGCTGGATCGAAGCTAGCTTGGTCTCTCCCTCTTCGGTCCCTGCGAATCGCTCGCTTCTGCTCCGGCCGGATGTCCGCCGTGAGGGTGCATTGGCTCTCCACTGAGTGCACGAGTGCCGACAACATCGACACCGATCAGCATCGCCTGCCTCGGATCCGAAGCTCCGCGGGGATTCGTTAATTTAGAATAAATCTGTATGTAGCGCGCAACGCGCACTGAGCGTTCTCATCGGGCGCCCTCGGGCGTTGTTGACGCCAAAGAGTTAGGGATACCACTCGTTGGCGAGCAATGCCGAAGCGGAGCACGGAAGCCGGACGCCACGCGAGTTGCGATCGATCGCCTCCGAGCATTGCGAAATCCGCCATTGCAAGTCAAGAGTTGAGGCGGACAGCGATTGCCCTTGCCGAGCGTTTTTTTTTTTCTTTCACATCTGGTTCGATCGGCGCGCCGTGCGCGGACACCTCGCGGAATAGTCGACAGAGATAGCTGTCGTTGATAATTAATGTATTAAATATATCGTGAATGATTAATATATTAGACTTGCTTCCGAAGCCGCGAGCGATCTTTCGCGTTTCTCGCGCGTTCGGTTTCCTCAAACACACGTGAGAGATTCAATCCGAAGCTTGCACGTTCGATCCGCTTTTAAGTTGCCGGCAGCAACTTTCGTCCCTTGATCGCTTTCTCTTACGTCGCTATTGAGGGAAAGAGAGAGAAACAGAGAGAGAGAGAGAGAGAGAGAAAACACGTGGATTCTCCCCTCGCGGAGCGTAGGCTGGATTTTCCGATCTGGATCGGAATCCAGATTCGCGATGCGGCAGGAGATGCTCGATCGAAATGGTCCGAGAGAATCCGACGATGATTCGATGATGCGACTCGCCGCATCAAGGGACGACGCGTGTCAATCTACTGATGCGGCCGAAACAAGTGGAGACTCGAGGTCATCGGGTCGCGCGAGCGGTGAGCGATCTCGCGTGGAGCCGTCATGATTCCTCGCGTGTGTTCGCGTGAGAGTTTGATCGATCGCGAACGAGTTCGATCGTGAAGGTCCAATCTCGTTTGGTTACGCGCTATACAACCTTCAACTCTTCCTTCTCAATCGTGCGGTACCAATTAGCGACACCTTCTTAGTCATCGCTCATATGTATCAGAACTGAAGCCTGCGTTCTCAAGCCTCACGCTCGCAAGGAGCGGAATCAGTCACGCGGAGGAGCGCGATGCTGCCGCGCTCTCCTCGCCGGGAGACTCGACTGCGATTGCGATTCTCGATTGCGATTTTATCTCTCGGCGCCTTTACTCATCCTCCGGATTATTGTACATTAGCCGACATATATATAATTCATGTTGAGACAATAAATCGCATTATTTTCGAATACCTCTGCTTGTGCACGGCGAGAGAGAGAGAGAGAGAGAGAGAGAGAGAGAGAGAGAGAGAGACTGACTGTCTCCCACAGTCAATCTCAGATTCATCCACATCCAAGCGTCGTCTCCGCGACGCGAGCCGCAGGCGATTCGCAGCGGGACCCGAACCGAGCGACTGCGGTTTGGGCCTCGGGGCGGAGAGGAGCGGAGGACAGGGGGGGGGGGAATGGGGGGGGGCGCTTTCACCTCTCAGCGGTTCGCGGGAGATGCGCTCTCCGCGCGGCGGTGACAGCGGGAGGAGAGGAGCGCGCGGAATCGCCAGCGGCTCTCTCGGGAAGACGCGAGACGAGGACGCGCCATCTTTCGCAGCCGCGCTAGTTCTCCCGCTTTCCCGCTCGCCGTATCCCGCCGTATCGGCCAGATTAATAACTCGAGGAGACAGGCCTAATGACGGCTAATTGATCGCGCGGAATTACGCGGCGTTCGCGTAAAATCAGCAGCGGCGCCGGTGAGTAATGAGCCGCGTCGCCGCGTAATTATTAATTCCCGGGGGGCCGTTGACAAGCTTACAAAGTGGCTCCATCCGTTTCCGCGCGCGAGGATGTCGCCGGGCCTCTCGGCTGCTTTTTGCGAGGACGCGCGGCGAATCGATCCGTCGACGTACGCGCGTTCCACTTAAATCGGCGCCCCGAGGCCATATCGCAGATATCATCGGCGATTGTTGTCTCGGCCGTGCGTCGCGAGCCAGAGAGAGAGAGAGAGAGAGAGAGAGAGAGGGGGAGAAGCCAGCAAGCGCGGATTAATGCCGCGCTCGATTAACTCGAGAAACGTCAGATCGCGCCGAGCAGATTTACGCGGGCGAGCGCGAGGCACGTCCGCGCGGCGTGTTTCGCAAGCCGCGGATGGGATTAGCGGTAATACGCACTCGCCGATGAATCCGGGAACGATCTTGCGAGAGGAGGACTCGCTACACAGCTTGGCCGCACGCGACGAGAGATGCGGCGCACGAGCTCCCTCCTTCGTCTCTCGGTCCAGCGTCGTCGGATGCTGATGCGGCGACGCGTTCGGCGTGCATTTGGCGGCCCTCGCAGGCGACGAAAGGGCCGGGGGCACCGCACGAGCACACCAAGAGCCGAGCCCGTCTACGTACGTGTCCTGGCGGGCACGGAGAGCGTTGGGGGTTAACGAGGGCCGATCGTGCGATCGGCCGATCTTTCCCAAGAGCCGAGGCGGCCCAATTAGAAGGCACGTAAAAGCCGGGCGCATAATCAGCAATTTGTATTGTCGACGAGGATAAGGAGCCGCGAGCCCGCTCGCTCGCTCGCTCGCGGAAAGCCAGCCGCTCTTCCCTCTCTCCTCATCTCGCCCTCGTCCCTCTCTCATTGTCCCTCCTCCTCCGATCGCTTCTTCTTTCCCTCCCGCCCCGAGCGCGGGATCACTTTGCGAAATAACTCTATACGCGAGGGGCTGCGGCGCTCTATCCGTCTGCGACGGGGGAGAAGGGGGGAATGGCACCCGATTAAGCTATGCAATCGCCAATTATCGGCAATCTGATCCGGTTATAACTCAATTTAAAGTAATTGGGCCGCGGCGAGCGCTCGCTTCCCGTGAATCGCTCGTATTAAGACGCCTCTCGCGCTCGCGCGCGCGCTTACATGCACGCGTGTATCGTGCAGCGAACGACAGGCACGGGAGGAAGATGCGAGTAAAGCGAGAAAGACAGAGAGAGAGAGAGAGAGAGAGAGAGAGAGAGAGAGAGAGAGAGAGAGATATGCCTGGAGGAGGAGGAGGAGGAGGAGGAGGAGGAACGTTGTAACGACTCGCGTTTAAGAGGCCCGGCCTGGATGCTTTTAGCGCCCTTCGATGATCGTAAATTGCTGATCGAGCCGAGCCGAGCGCGTCCACGATGATCTCGCGAGCCTTCCTGGCGGACCGGATGAACCGGATGGACCGCGCGACGCGCGAGCGGACGAGCGGAAACGCGAGTAGCTGTAGCGCGGGGTAGATTCCGCCCCGATGAACGATGAAGAGAGCTTACTGGAGGATCTGAAGCGATACTGAAGGATTCCGAGCAGAAGATGCGCCCCTGCCGGAAAGAGAGTCTTCATTTCGGGCGTCTCCTCGCGACTTGCCGATCCGCGAGCGCTACCGCTACCGATCTCTACCGATCCTTTGCGCTTCTAATCGCACCACTCTGCCCCTCGATCTCCTCGGCGCTCGCCGAATCTCGGCCGGTTCCGCGGGAGGATCGCGGGAGATCGTTAGAGCGCTGCGACGGCGCCCGGTTGACAAATTTGACGAGGCGCGCGGCCGATCGCCGCCGGCCAGCTAATCGATACAGCGATCGGTTCATTAGGCGCGCCCGGCTTCGGTTTCTCCGTCAGCCGAGCGTGCTTGGCTTCTCGGTCACGTCCGGCGATCGGCGAGGCTTTCTTTCCGCGCCGCTCTCGCCGCGCTTTGATGACGGACCGATCGCTGGCTTTCCATGTTTCCATACGATCCCGAGAGCGGGATAACATCTCGCGCCCGGGGACATTTTCAACGTGCAAGCCTGTTGAGCCTGCACGGAGAAAACGTCCGTGCGAGAATCCCCGCGCCGATTCTGGCATCGGCGATCTTTTCGCGGGAACGCAATCTCGCGGACGGACGACGATTCTTCTCCTTCGGGACTCGCGGCTCAGAAGCCGCGGCTCGGACCGCCGGCGACGAACTTTACGTACCCTGGCATTATAACGGCTCCTCCCCCCACCTCCCGGCTCGCCGCAGCTCATCGCATTGTTCCCGATGAGAATCTCGTTTCGCGGCGGATTTCGCGTGCGGTTTCTATCCGTCGCTAGGCGCGAAGCAATTTCCGCGAAACCCCATTAACCCTTCGTAGATGAACGACGGGGAGGTGGAGGGAGACGAGGGCCTCAGAGGAGGAGGAGGAGGAGGAGGAGGATAAAGAGAGCCATGCGGGAACGGGGAGGGAGGCGGGGRGGGGGRGGGGGRGGGGGAGGGAGGTCGCACTTGTCGCTTGGCGCGCACGGCGGTGTGTTGCGCCGGGAGTATCGGGCCGCAGCGGCGCGATGCTTCATCATGAAACAGAAGGGAGTCGGAGGGAGCGGGGGGAGGGAGAGGGCAGGAGAAAGAAGAAGTAGCCCTTGCACGGCCGCGAGGGGTCACCGCCGCTTATGTAAACCATATGGAAGCGCGCACTATCTGGCGGCGCGCCGTTTATCTAATAATATTATGGTGCAGCGCGGCCCGTAAGACAAGAGAGACAGAGAGAGAGAGAGAGAGAGAGAGAGAGAGAGAGAGAGAGGAATCCAGCGCGCGCGGAGGGTAGAACCTCGCCGCGTTCCCCGAGGAGGTTCACGGGGGTGTGCGAGCGCGCTTGTCCCGATGCTATCGCGACTGATATTGCGCGCTGATAACCCGAAGCGCGAAGCCGCGATGTTATCGCCCGCGGCGTTTTTCCCGACGCCGCGCGCTGGGAACGCGCGCGGGAAAGCGGACTAGGAGCGAGGGAGGGGAAAGTATCGTTCCATCTCGGCGAGATTAAAGGAGAGAGGGTCGTCGCGCCGATGAGGGTCGCAGCGCGGATTTGCCGCGCGCAACGCCCGGCGAGCGGAAGAGTGGCGGTCCCGCGACGCGTGGATCTACTTATACTCGCGCGCGGGCGTCGCGTCGTTCCGCTCCGCTGCGCCGCCAGGCGGAGCAGGCGGAAGATGCCCGCGCGGCGAAACGCCGCGCTCGGACGGCGAGAAAAACGGGCCGTACTCGCGCGAAAGTCGCGCGCGAGACGCGTCGGCGATCATTAGACGCGACGCGGCCCTTTGCCGCGCGATCGTTTCTTCTTTCCTCCCGTCACGGCCCCGCCAGGAATGGTCATCCGACACGCGAGCCGGTAGCACACGCGACGCATTAATCCCGGTATTTTTCCGACGCGCCGGCATTAACCTTTAAAGCGAGCGCGTGATTGCGACCGATCACGCGTACCGTCCGTTAAATCGCCGCGGCGAGTTCCACTTTGCGCGCGCGCCCGCGCGCGATTTTTGCCTCCTTAATTCGACGCGGACGGACGCGCGGCGCATACGGAACGCGATACGGAGCGCGATCGTGTCCGCCGCTAACGATCGAGACCGCCGCTCTCGGCATTAACCCGCGCCGTAATGACGGTCGATCACGCGTGCCCGATCTCGACTCGCTTAGCCGCTTCTTCTCGTCCCGCGGGCCCGCCAGCATCTCCAATTTCTTGCGCGGACATTAATACGGATTGTTTCGTCACGATCAAAGAGCCGTGTGCGGCGGCGCAGCGATCTTGAGATCATCGCACGCCGGCCATCATCATCACTCGCTATTGTTTTTCCGTGAGGCGGATGGCAGATTTGTTCGAACCGGCGTGCTCCGCGCGATCGAAGCCACGCGAAGCCATCGGACGAGCCATCGGATTGATGAACGAGAGAGAGATAAAGAATCGCGCTGTCGGTACGGACGCCAGATGTATTTAGCGAGGTATGCGGCGCATGCCGCTTCCTCGCTCGCGAGGCTCAATTGTCGTACGGAGATAATTGCGCGCGAGCCGGCAGCAGCTCGCTCGCAAAGGGGTCGTAAAGATCGATGGTCCCTCGATGGAGTCCCTCGCCGGGCCTCTTCACGCATCAGGCCCGTGGACGATGCATCCGAGAGGAGATTAACGCGCGGCGCGGCGCAAGCGAGGGAGAAGAGCGAGAGCCGGGACGAGGCGCGACGTTCGCGTGTAATTCAAACCGGCAGACTTAATTACGCCCGCTCGGAGGAGGAGGACCAAGACGGAGCGACGACGCGTATCCTGGCCGGCCGTAATTAACGTAGCATCCACTGCCCGCTCGCGCTCGAAATCGGACGACGAGGGGGCCGGGAGCATCTGCCGAGCGCTGGGATAATCGTAATCGCGATGGAGCGGCGCGAGTATCGATCGTGAAATCTCGCGCTTCCGGCCGAGAGAGCGGCGTAGAAAGTCGCGCGCGCGCCGCGGAGTGGAGGGAGGGCCAGTTTAAATATTTATCGAGAGATCGTTTCTCCTTGCGGACAATTAGCGAGCCGCAAAACCCAGCCGGGCGCATTTATGCCGGATCTCGCGGTGAGAAGCCGCGCGCCGGCGATCTGCCGTCGAGCTGCCATCCGACTGCAGCCTGCTGGCATCGATATTCGCGAGAGGCGAAAGTTCGAACCCGCGCGCGATTCGAACCCGTCGCTCGCCTCGCCGTCGATAAGAACGAGGGGTGCGCCTCGTAATATCGGCTCGAGCGGATCAGGACGCCGCAAACGATCGGCCGATGCCTAATGGGAACGCAGACGCGCCGACCATCGAGCTTAGAGGCGAGCGAGAAAGAGAGAAAGAGAGATAGAGAGAGAAAGAGAGAGAGAGGGGGGGGGGAGAGGGAGAGAGCAAGGTATCGAAAGGAGAGCCAGCTGCGCCATGAATATTTAGGGGCCCGTACGCCCGCAATGGAGTATTTATTCGCGGACGCCGCTTTTATATCACTCAACGAGCGACGAGCGGGAGCGCAAGCGTCCTGACGGGGCCCGGCCGGCTCGCTCAAAGGGGCCCTCCCGATGGGGGGGACCGCGGCGGTCGGGCCTTCCGCGGCGTCGCGTCTCGGCGCGTCCGCTTAAAATATCGCGCCGACGATCCGCTGACGTTGCGGCGAGGCGGCACTAAACGTACCGGATGTACCGGGGGAACCCGCGCTGCCCGCAACTTACCGTTGCGAGGCGATTCCTCGAGCTGCCGCTCCAAGCCGGAGAGCCGACGAGCCGCTGACGGATCGTTCGAGGTGTCATAAGAGCCTCGAGATTTACGACTGATCGGCCCGACCGATCGACGGAGCGCACCGGAGCGGATTCCGCAATAGCGACAAGCGATTCGCGGTCTATTCACGGTCACGCGGAAGCGACGGAGACACATCCTCCCCCCCCCCCCCCACCCCGTTGGGGGATTCATTAATCTCAGCGCCAAGTGAGATCCATCCGGGCCGGGTGAATGAGACGGCCGTCGAGAGAGTAATTAATCCGCGGGAGCGCCCGCTCTTGCGAGCGGTTTAATCCCGTTCGCCCGCGTTACCATTCATCGCGCGTAGAGAGAGAGAGAGAGAGAGAGAGAGAGAGAGAGAGCAACAAAGCGATGAAAGGTAACGGCCAGAGAAGCGGCGACGGCCGCGAAAAGAGCTATCCGCCGTTCTCGCCGCCTTTCACCACCGCTAATTCTCCTTCCCCTCTTGCCCCTCTCCCCTCCCCCGGCCCGGCCCGGCCTCGCGGCCCGCGGGAGCCGCGACGCATCGATCGTGTTCTGCACGCGCTCGCCTGAGATTCGGATCCCCGATTACCGTAACCGCTAATTCCAGACAATCCCGTCGCCCGGATCGGCTCGAGAGTGTCCCGCTGGCGTGAGATCCCGCGAGATCCGCGGATCGGCAGAGCCGCGAGGCACTGGAGAGGCACTGGAGCGGAGCCGAACGAATTTCGCGAGCGGCGCGAAATGTCGTCGCCGGCGACGGCTGACCTTTCTCGCTCGGCTCGATTTCCGCGATTTCTCAACTCGGCTCGGGCCCCTTTTTTCCGTCGCCGCCGCCGCCGCCGCCGCTGGGATGCCCGGCATCGCGATCCGTATCTGCGCGCGGCACGACGGCACGCGCGTCGGAGCGCAAAGGAGCGCCGCCGACTCGCGCCGGCTCGGCATCGCGAGATCGACGCGAGCGCCCGATAATCAAGGCGCTAATAATGGACGCGAAATTAGAAAGCGGAGTAGCCTGCCGCGTGCGCCGGATCATCGGGGGGCGGGGGGAGGGGGAGGGGGCGACCTCGCCGATCGCCGCGTCGGGTTAATAAGCTCCGTCGACGTGGACGCGATCTTTAACTCGGCTAATGGCCGAGCGCGTTTTCCTCGGCATTTTCCCGCGCGCGGCCGGCCTGCATGTTAATGATCCGCGGATGCGATGCGATGCGGTGCGCCGGCTTGCCCGAGTGTCGTCAGCGACGACCCGATAACGACTGCCTCCACGTGCGACCTACTCGCGGCCGGAGAGTAACGGGACCCGCGGCGTTCTCGCGATCGCGCTTTTGTCGCTTTTGATTCGCCCGCCGGATGCCGCGTGACGCGCATCCGCGCTACGCGCGGATCAAGATCCGACATTCACGGCCGCCTCATCTCCGTCCGATCAAGTCCTAGTCCCATCGTGCTGTGCATCGGCCGCACCGCGCGTTCCGCTTCACTGCGTGCGAGTGGGGCGGCGTGTTCCCTGGCGAGCGATCGATCGATAAATTGCAAAGAGGAGGAGACAGTTCGGGGTGGCGATCTAATCATCGCTTATCCCGTCGCTAATGGCCCCGCCGAGCCGTCTACGCGCCGTGGAAAATTATCAATCGTAAATCGAAGCACGCATCGCAGGAGGGACAGGTGGCGGGACGGGGGAGGAGGAGGAGGAGGATACATCCCTCGCCCGTCCGGCCGCGCAGAATGCAAGCGCATCGCTCGTCGCGTCCGAATCTGTCGCCGTGAAGGGGAACGGGTCGCCGGCCGAGGGGGACCGTCCCCCTCCCCCCATCCCTCCCCCTCCTCCCCCGCCCCCGTACCGCTGCCCGTGCCATGGTCCAGGATAATAACACGTTGGCGGCGTGGCCCGACCAATATATTAATTACCGCTCAATATATTAATTACTGACCCTATAATCACGCCGGGACGCGCCGTGGGATCTCGGAGCGCGTTTCTTCAGCGTCCGCGGCTGCTCCGCCGTTCGTCGTGGCTCCGTCTCCCTCGGTTCCATTCCATTCGGTCTCTCTCTCTCTCTCTCTCTCTCTCTCTCTCTCTTATTCTCATCCCGGCTGTCCATCCCGGTTCTGCCCTCCGCGGAGTCCGCGCGATCGCGACCAACGTGCGGCGCATCCAGCTTGTTCGCGGTTCCGCCAGACAGAACGGACCGATCGGCGAGGTCGTTAGCGAATGGACGATTGTATTCGCGCGCGGAGGTTCGGGGATAATGAGAGAGAAGGCGAGAGAGTGAGAGAGAGAGTGAGAGAGAGAGAGAGAGAGGGAGGGAGAGCGCGGTAGGGTTTCGCTTGGGCCTGAATGCGCCGAGTCGTGAATTGAATAGACATTTGCCCCGTAAATTCGATCTTGTCTTTATCTCTGATGGAACAGCGAGATAAATCAACGCGATTCCAGCTAAAGATCCCGTCCCGTTGCGCGATAAAGAGACGGATAACGGACCGGGCGTAAAAACGAGCGACGGCGGCATTATCAAGAGTCTCGCGCGAGCGAGACTGCGAAGCCCGATCGAGGGTTTAATTGGGCTTCGGGCTCGGTGCACAACGGAGCGTGCAGCGGGCGCTGTTGGAAACGCGCTTTTTCTCCATTAGTCAGCCTCGTCGACGCCCGACGACAGCGGGATAATGCATGCTCCAAACAGGACTCCCACGTAACAAGCGCGCGCGCGCGCGCGCGCATGCGCGAACGAGCATAGGATAATGATTTCGCGGATGCACGCGGAGAGAGATCCAGGCGCGTCCGGCGCGTCCTACGAGCGCCGTCCTTTCTCCGATCGTACGTAATTCATATACAAATGTTTATGGCTGGAAATTATCGGAGAAGAACAGCCGATCAAGCAATAAAATTGCGCGCGCGCGCGCGCGCGCGCGCGGCTTATTCATGCGCCGAGGAATGTATTACGTGGGTCTCGAGATAACTTGCCGATGAATGAGAGGACGTCAGGCGAAGCGCGATATTTCACAATGACGGAACGGACGGAGGCACACACATCGCGGATTTCGCGATTGATGATGATGACGATGATTCGCGTAAAGATCCGAATATCACGTTCCCCGAGGCTGCCGCCTCGAGACCCTCCCGCCGACGTCGATGCCGGATCGCGGCCGAGAGAGACGGCTTTACGTGCCTCGTAAACCTAAGAGACGATCTTGCGGAGCTTGGAAAGATAGAGAGAGAGAGAGAGAGGGAGAGAGAGGGCGAGGGGACAGAGGGCGGGAGGGAGGGAGGGAGGAAGGAGTACTCGCGGAGTATCCTTCGATGGAGCGAGTGATAGCGGAATTCAAATGAGACGCCGCGAATCCGCGCGCATTCCGCGCGACGAGTCACGAGTCGCGCGAGCGAGAGCGAGGCGCGACGTGGAGGCGCATCCATCGTCGAACGCGCGTCATCGCGCGGGGCCTTATTAAATCAAAGCGAGCGATCCGTCGGCGAGATAAGGGCGCCGAGCCTGCCAACAGGTGGATTCGTCCGCTTCGAGCGGAGGAGGCGTACGCGGGAGCGGCCGCGACCGGCTGGGCCCGCGATGGGCCCGCGATAAGGCGACTTAAAAAGCCAGCGAGACGTCACGAGTGTCACGCGTGGCGATCAACTGTGAGCGATCAACGCGCGCGCTCGATACGACGGCCGATGTGATTAATAAGCTCCGCGCGGGGGCGAGCGGCCAATGGGGCAGGGGTGGGACAGGGAGTGGGAGTGGGATATTAGGCCTGAAACGGTATCGCCGATAAACCCGTGTACTTGGTTTAATGGCTACACGCCGGCGGATAAGTATACGTCTCGTCGTGTATCGCGAGGGCAGCGACAGGTAGCGCGCGCTTGAAGAGAGAAAGAGAGACGCGATGCGCATCGACCTCTCGCTCTTGCAGCGCATTCTCGTTTCCTTCCGATCTGTAGCAGGTCCGAAGGAGCGCTGCTAGGCTCTGTAGCGGGGTCGCCGTGTCCAAGTCTATTAATTTAACGCGCCGCCATCGATAGATCAAACGCGCCGGCATGCGCGACGGAAGTGCGAGCGAGCGAGTCGGTGATCGTCCCTCTTTCCCCGATGAAATATGCGAGGTACACCGGAGGGCGATTTTTATCGGGTTCCGCGTTCCGCCGCGCAATCGATCGTAATAACAGCGTGCTTAATAGGTTAGGGAGGCTACGGAATAAGCGGAATCAATTAATCGGCCGGCTAATCGGCAGCGCCTAAAACCGATTCTCGACTTGGCGCGATCGCACGGGCTTATCGCTACACGCGCGTCGTACGTAATAACCGTCACTTATCCGTAATTACTGCGGCGCGCGAATAATTTCAAGTGATCTCCATGACCACACGCCGTACGGGCCGCCATATAATGGCGGGTTCGATCTAGGACCACTTGCGACCCCGCCGCCCGCCACGCAATACCGGTACCGTTTTCCACGCTTTGTTCCCCGTGAGAACGACCTTCGGAAGCGCCACGAAAATTAGAGGCGCAATGCGCCTCGTGTATGATCCGTGAATACCGCCGGCAATTGCCGCCACCATAGGTAGTCCTTATAATTCGGCCGACCCGTGCGCGCGAGCGCGCGCGCGCGCGCGCGCGAACCTTCAATTATAGCGGATGATTCTCGCGTTCGGTAATCTCTGCCGAACCCTACTCAACTCGATCCGGACTCGAAGGAACCGAAGACCAGTCGTGAGAGGTCGAGGAGCGACGACAACATTGTCGGTCTGTTATAGTTCTGAACCATCTCGGAAGTCTCTCTCTTTCTCCCTCTCTCAAGGCGCATCTCGTAATAATAGCTCGCTCGTTCAGGCACGCGGGAATAATGTTCAATGACGTATTACGTGACGCGGCCAAGTCGGATCTAATAGCGGATATCGTCGGCATGCGGGGCAAGCACGTAACCGCGCTCTTAACATTCCCGGAACGCCTCTGAGAGAATGGTCCTGCGCGTACGGTAATTTCCGCTGCCGAACGATCGTCGAACTGTTCTAGAACACTGTGCGGCATCGGCGAGGCGATCGAAGGGCGCTCCGCGACCCCGAAGGATCGCCCCGGCCGAATTACCGAAGAGGGAGCGCGAGCGGGGCAGCTTTGCGTAGAGCCGGCAATCATCGTGCTCCTCGCGCGATTACTCTGATTGCGGATCGACCGGCTCGCGTGCACGATCCTGAAGATATCGCCCCAGATATCTGCGGAGCGTCGGAGCTGCCGCGAGAACGAGCGCGTGATCCGGCGCACGGACGGCGCGGGGGGCAACGGTGGGATCTTTTGCTTTCTAATCATCGTCAAGGTTAAACCCCGTTGAACCTGCCGTTGCTCCTGCGCGATGTCGGTTACAGCCTCGTCCGATGTTCTCTCCTTCTCCTCCGCCTCCTCCTCCTCCTCCTCCTCCTCCTCCTCCTCCTCCTCCTCCTCCTCTGGCCCTTCTCCGGCCGGGCGGCCGCGTGTGTGCCATATAGATCGTCGTATAAGGGTACGACCTTAGCCGCGGGAATAAGACGTCGTCGACCTGCTGCTCGCACGGCCCCCGATTGTCGCTCGACCAGGAGATATTTCTATACCGTTAAGCGATCGGAACGCCTCGCGAGAGAGATAAAGGAAGAGAGAGAGAGAGAGAGAGAGAGAGAGAGAGAGAGAGAGAGAGAGAGAGAGAGAGAGCGCTCCATTGTCTCCGCGAGCGCGAGTGTGCGTTCCGTACCGCCGCCAGGCCGCGGGGGATTCCCCTCTCTCTTTATAGGTTAATTACCGCCGAGCGGGGCGATGAGCCGGCCGACAGAATCGATACGAATCGGCCGATCGACCTTTGCGCGATGAGAACGTACACCGCGTCGTGGTGTAACCTTGATCTCGCGAGCGATCAATCGCGTCGTGATGATCAGTCAAGCGCGCCCTTTGGCGCGCTTCGGGAAAATCTGCTCGGCGCGTGAAGCGAATGCGCGCCGCGGAATGATCGATCGCGCGCGCACGCTCGCGGAATGCTCGCGGGAGATAGCGGCGTCTGGAGCGTCGGCGCGCTTTCGGACGTCGCGGCGTCCGAGGAACCACCCAAGTAGCCGGCCGGCTATCAAGCGGTATCCTCGGAGCGGGCGGCGCGTCCGCGTGAGAATAGACGAGGATGAATCCGCGCGAGGGTGTCCGCCGTGTCGCGACAAAGGCCGCGGCGGGCCGCGTTATCGGGGCCGCGCGCTCGCGCGAGATAAGTAAGCGCTTTAATTTATTCGAAGCGCCTCGGTTATTAATCGTCCCGGCGGTGCCCGAGGCGAGTGCTCGGTTCGGGGCTTGACGGGGGTCGGGGGCGCGACGAGACGGGTCAAGAGGTAGATCCGCGTGCGTGCGTGTCTGCGTACGAATGCGCGTACGTACAAATAACGAACACGCGGCCGTGTCGCGGCCGAGCTCGTCGCGAGCAACACGACGCCCGCGTCGGGGCTGCTCGGATTGCTGAACCAGAGAAATGTTTTAAGCGCGGCGCCCACGCTCGCCGTCCGCGGAGCAACAGACGCGCCGACACGCGCGCGAGCGCGCATGCGCGCGAACGCGCGCCGGGACCCTTATTCCAGCGATAAATTAATGTTCTGTCTGCTGCGCGCGCATAATTGTGCGAGCCGCGTTACTCGCCGGACCTCCCCSCCCCCSCCCCSCYCCCCCCCCCCCTCGTGTCCGCCCTGACACCGACCGCGGCAGCGACATCGCGCCGCTACATTTGATATCAATGCCGCGTCGACACGCAACGAGCTCTCTAATGGACACGCGCGATTTATCCCGCGCGCGAGGCGTTGTCCGCGGCCGGATATGCTGCCGGAGACGCGCTCGCGAGAACAATGTATCCTGTTCCGGCACCCCCGCACGAAGCAGCCGCGACACGAAGGACGGAGCGAGCCGCGTTCCCTCTCAGTGGTAGTAAAAATGGTATCTAATATTAACATTGAGGTAAGTAATGATATATCTGTATGACAAACACGGCCTCGCGCGATCGAGCTAACGATCGTGCTTGGAAATAATCGCTGGATGAAAGCGACAAGCAGCAGCAGTAAATATTTTTCCTCCACCCGATCGTCCGTTGATAAATTATCTTGATTAATGATTCGTCGATTTTGTTCTTCCCTCTTTCTTTCTCCGTGAATTTCGCAGCCTTCGCCGCGCGGGAACAGATTGGCCAAGCGCGGCGGTGCTCGATTTCGGCCGATCGCGATTGCTGAAAAGGATCGCGTACAAGACCAGCGTCAAGTGGCCAGCATTGAATTCAGCATGAAGGGGAGGCCAGGGGCGGGACGGGGGAACGTCACTTTCCGCTCGTGTCGTCGTGCACACGCGGGGATAATCGGAACGCCTGTCACGTAGCCGCATTTACATCCGACCCCTATTGTCTTCCTCTCTCCGGCTGTCTTCTCCTCGCTCGATAAAGAGCCGGGGCCTTCGCTCTTGAACTCGCGACGATTCGCTTTCGATGCTATTTTCGCGCGTGTCCCGCTTAAGTCGGGTCACTCGTCGCGATGTCGCCAAACGATATCGGAGAACGAAAGAGCGACCGAGCGACGCCAGATCCAGCGTCCTATCCTCGATCCCTCTCCTCCCCGAGTATCATTGGATAGATCATTTCAGCGTCCGCTGAAACCCTGACATCTGATTTCAAGTATTACTGACAGAGCGATAGAGCGATAGAGCTCTTGTCAGACTGATAGCGCGACATGAGAGGACTCATCGAGCGGTCGGGATGACGATATGATCCAACCACTCGTTCAACTCGGTCGCGACGCCGGAAAAGCGATTTCCCGCTACGCGAGCCTCTCCCCACTCCCCCCCGCACCACCGGGCGAGCACCTCGTTACGCCGCGCTCCAGCTTTTATCTGCCGCGTCCCGCGGCGACGAGGCCCGCCTGTCAGTCACGCAGCGTACGTACGTACAGCGTACGCGGGATCTGATTTTATCGGCGTGGCTCGCCTTTACATACCCTTCCTCGCGCGCACACAGGTGCACCATGCCGTTACCGCGCATGCGTCGCCCCCTTCCGCGACGCTGCGCTCTCGCAGCCTGCAGGCGGAGGCGGCGGATAACGCGCCGTTTATCTCGCGCCGCGCCGCACGCCGCGCGCGACCGCGGGAACGATTCGGATCGCGCTCTTGGGAGCGCGAAAAATTCCCACGTTCCGCAGCGAGAGCGTTGGAGATTTAAGGCTCAGCCTCCACGAGTAAACAGGCATCGAGCGTCTCGAAATCTGAATCTTTTGTACTTGTAATCCAGCGTGGCGAGAGAGACCGCGTGAGCGAGATCGCGGTTATATACAGAATCATCGATCATAATATTGCGTCGATTTTTGTCTTACTTGTCAGTAAGACGCGAATGCGATTTACGGAAATGTCTTGAAAAGCTACAAGCTCGTACGATCTCAATCGTTGAGCGGTTGAGTTCAACTATCGGTTCTGTCGGTCGACGAGGAGCGAGTGACTCGAGTTACGATCGGGCGGACGATCTATAAATCGTGGCGATCTTAATAGGCGGTACACGTCGGGTATCAACATCGGCAAGGCGACCTCCGTATACGCATCACGGTCGTGCACCAAGTACACGTAAGAGCGTGCGGCTCGCGTTTAAAACGGCGAATTAACGTCCCGCCCGCCTTAATATCGACTCGTGCGACTGTTTTGGATCGTGTCGGAGCGATTCGTTCAAGGCCGAAGTCTCGTATCTAAAGAGATACGAGAATCGGCGCTCGATGGACGTGGAACGCGCGGATTTCGACGTGAAGAAGCCGAGAATCGCAGGAGAAGTATCGATCGGAAGTAACGGCACGCGATCGGTAAATCGGAGGTGTAAAGTAACCCTCGGACCGGTTAATTCCCACTTCTCAATGATGTGCCGTTCGTTTCTCGTTTTATTAGGTGTACAAATTACTTGCAATAATTTCTTGCTCTTTAAATAAAATTCACAATTTATTTGCAAAGTTACAAGAGACATCCCGATCAATAAAGTAATCTCCGTCATTTCCTCGATGACCTCGATCGGACAGCCGACCGCTTTTCAAGAAATTACTTCGTACATTACGTCCAAACGAGAGATATTTAACATTTCCTATGATTCTCTATGACTCGATGACATGAAATCATTCCGAGGTTACCAGAGTCGTCACGCAGACACGGGCGCCTACGCGGAAATTCAGCGGGGAAGGGGGGCGGGGGATTCATGGGTGATGGGGCAAGTGCAAGCGTTAAGGCGGAACGTGCACGGCGCGACGACGACTCGATCGCGATCATCGCGAGGGATCGAAGGATACGCGGTGTTCCACTAAAATGTTTACGCGATGCGCGCCGGCCGGCCGACGAGCGAAAGAATGCCACGCAGAAGGGAAAGTGAAAGATGCGGAGCGCCTCAAGGATACGCTCGCGCCAGCGGGACACGCGTGAGCGCGAGCATGTAAGCGGCTTACTAATTATATCGATTAACGGGCTAATGTATCTGTTACGCGCGGTTAAAACCGCCCAAGGACTCGCGTATCCTTGACTTTGCCAGCTGACTTTAGCCGAGTGATTGGCGCGCTACGTCATCCGCGTCTTCCTGCCGCCTGCCATCCCGTACCCTCCCTCCCATCCACCCCTCGCCGATCGAGATCGGCGATAACGATCGACCGAACCGGCTGCTACCGGCCGCGCACCTACGCGCGCGCGCGCGCCCGCTCCGAAAAACAAGAATCCGGATTTCGATATCGGTCCCCCTCTACCTCCCTCCCGACGTCCCGGGACGGAGGGTTGGAATGGGAGCTGAGCCTTAATTAAAGCAAGATAAAGCATCGCGACGTAATTAAATGAAATCTCTGAGGGGGAGGCGCGGGGAGGCCGCGACGGTGGCCTCTTCTTCCTGGAAGGGAGGTTTAATTAAAAAATTAAATCATCGGGGGCCGCGGCCGAATCCCCCCCCCTCCCGACGTCCCCGGTGACCGGCCCGGCTCGGCGGAGCTTCGGAAGCTGAGGCGAACGCGAGCGTCATAAAGTGCCTGCCAGTCTCTCCGCGTTATCTCTTTATCTCGCCGCTCGGTTTCGTAAGAGAGAGAGAGAGAGAGAGGCGAGCAGAGCGATGCCTCGCTCTCGCGTTGGCATCGCGCTTGCGAGAACGGAGAACGTTGGCGAGCGAGCGAGCGAGCGAGCGGCGGAAAAATGCATTATCGAACGATCGCGGATAACGAGACGCGACGAGGATGCATGCGACTCGCGTTACTTTTACCGGCACGGTGGATCTCGAGGTTACGCAGCGGTCGCGCGCGCGCGCGAGAGAGAGGGAGAGAGAGAGGGAGAGAGAAGAGTCTGTTATTCGTGGCGGTTGAGAGGCGCGAGCGTTCGGCCGAGGCTAATAAATCCTCGGCGTGTCCTGCACTGGCGCGGAGTAACGCGATTCTCTCGTAATTATCGATTTCGCAATGCAGCCGCGATGGAGGAGCGATCGGGCCGAACGCGCCGCGCCGCGCCGCGCCGCGCCGACTCGCGGCGTGATTCGCGGCAGTAAAGTCACCGTTTAGAGAGACGGACAATCGCCGGGCAGGAAGTTCGCTCTCCGCGAGCGATTCAACACGCCCCGCGCCCGCAGCGTAACGAAACGCGGGATCGAGCGATCGATAACGCGTCCGATGCCGGCGCGAACCGCGAAAGCGGCCGATAAGCGCGTCCGCGCGCCTTACGTAAGCTGGATGGAAAATAGAAGGCGGACATCGTCGCAATAAACGGCGCCGGGAATCATCACTTTTATCTCGCTTCCAGCAGTAAACCCGCGAGATTATGACGCGGCCATCACGAGCGAAAATATCACGCGGCAGAGTATTCAAACTAGCCGACTTACGTAAGCGGGATTTAGAATACTCGGGATAAACGAGAAGTAAACGAGAAGATGACTCGACGACGACGACGACATCAATCGGGATGAGATGATACAGAGTTATCAGTCATGATCAAAGAGGCTGATCACGCTTGATTGAGATTCATCCCGTCCCGCAGCGAGTAGCGTGATGCGAATGCGCGGGAATAGAGAGGATCCGGCTAGAGGATTCTCTAGCCGACAAGTCCACGAAATTCCTGAAACACGATTCGAATGATTCGCAGGAGAGCGCGCGGGGAGCCGTTTCCGATCGCCCGCGACATCGATCATCGATCAGCCATCTGTCTCTCGTCTCTCGGCGTTGCGTCGCAACGACGCTCGCTTACGCGAGAAAGGGGGAGGGGGAGGGAGAGAGAGAGAGAAAGAGAGAGAGAGAGAGAGAGAGAGAGAGAGAGAGAGAGAGAGAGAGAGATGGTCATTTCGCCGTCAATGTAATTACGCCGGCGGGATAATTTGCAATACGCGATCTTCCACCCGCCTGCCCCCCGTCCGCGCATTGTTTGCCAACTCGGTCAATCGAGATGGCCTTCGATCGAGTATCGAGCCGAGATAGGATCGAAATCTCAGGGTCGCTCTCGCGCTGCTCTCTCTCGCAAGCATCCTCTCTGCGCTCGGCCGGTCGAGCGCGTTTGCATCTTCCTCTCTCTCTCTCTCTCTCTCTCGAGAACGCAAATCCATCTCTGGTTCCGTGTGCGTGGATAAGCAACGTTGCACGTTCACGTGGTCGCTGAAGGCCTCGATGCGCCAGGATTCGCAAGGAACCTCGCCGACATCCGGGCATCCAAGTTAGATCAAAGGGACTACTGCAAGCGCGAGTATCGCTTCGACATCTCGGGGACGGCACGCGAGTGCGATGTTTCCCGCGGGATCGGAAGAGAACACGATCATGCGCGCTCGCAGCGGCGAGCGAGCCGTTATCCGCGATCGGCACGCTCAAGAGAGAGAGAGAGAGAGAGAGAGAGAGAGAGAGAGAGAGAGAGAGGTGGATGAGGGGGCGGGGGGGAGGGGGGAGGGGAGAAGGAGGAGGCTGAGTGTGGGAGCTGAGGCGTCGCGCGCGAGCTCGCGTGTGTCACCTCTGGCACCGCGGCGCCCCGGCGCAATGGCGCGCCGTCAACTCGTCATTATCCCGCCGATGATTACGATTATTATTCCGGCCGGCCGATAATCATATCCCGTACGGCGCAACCATTCGTTCTAGGATCGCGATCGGCGATCACGTACGCGCCGCCGCCTCCGCCACCCCCCCCCCTCTGTCGCGCGACTTTACCACGGTCCCCGCGAGCTTCCACCCGCTGGCCACCCCTCCCCCTCCCCCGCCGCCCTCGATTCGCCGTCGCGATTCTGCCCGAGAATTGGCTGGGACGGCGCGGCGTTAACCCCCCTTGCCCCGATTTCCGGCGCGCTAGTTTCCGTGAGGAGATATCGGGCGCTTTGGCGCTGAATCTCATTCGGTTTGTGTCATTCGGAGAACATTGCAAAGTTTGCAGCGATTGCAAAGGTTGCCGCGCGTTGCCCGTTATTCCGCTAAAGATGAAACGTGAAACTTACTGCGATGGCGTAAAATATATTTTTAGTGCTACGATATTCGTTACAGGGAATCATTCTGGTCTTATTCAACAGGAATAAACGTAGAGGTAGGTATATCAGAGCGAGCAAACTTGAAATTGTCATTTTACGTCTCATTTTACGTCTCAATATAATTAAAGGTTTTCACATTTAACGGCATAAAGGATGAATCGACAGATTGGAAACTTGGATGACGTGGTTCTGGGATGCGTGATATACGATGAAGAAAAGATATTCGATAAGGTATCGATTTTACTTTGGATCTTCCTCTCAACAAACTGAAAGAATTGTCAGAGAATTACGCGGAGGATTGTCTGAGAACGCTCTATGCGGCAGCGCGAGCTGGAAGATCGTCTTCGGGGTGTCAATGTCGGATCGCTCGCCGATCGCAGATCGAATGGATCGCGCTGGGATAAAACGCAGGCGTGAGTCAGGCATCCTCCGGCGTGCCGGGTCGGAGGTCGGCCGCGTTTGCTCTCATCTGCAGCGTCCGTCGCGTTGCCATCTCGGTGTCCTTGATATTAGAATGGTCCAGAGGAACGTGCGCATCCAGTGACCGTTACATCGCCGCTGCGTCCGCGCATCTAGGCGCCCGGTGACGGCATCGTTTTATTATCACCCAACAGGTTTCGTTCGACCCTTCTCCCGCGCCCCTCCGACGCTGCCCGATCCTGCTCTCCCTCGCGATTTCGCGAACCCGGGCGCGCGACTATCGCCGGTGTTTCCGGTAGAGAGAGAGAGAGAGAGAGAGAGAGAGAGAGAGAGAGAGAGAGAGAGAGAGAGAGACGAAGAAAGGGCGCTCGCGGAGATGCCTAGCTCGCGTAGCTCGCGGCGACGTGCGCGGCTGGCTGCGCTTAACGATCGCCAATCGATCAATCGCCTCGCAAGACCGGGCACGTTTGTCGCTCGTTATTAATGTCAATACGCTCGCTCGCTCGCGCGTACGCGCGACAACAACTCCTGCTCCATCGCCTGCCGGCTCTTGCATATTCATCGAGCATTCCGCTGACGACGAGCCTGTAAGAACACGGCGGCACTGCGTTACGCGAGTCGCCATTGTATCGCGCCAAGACTAATCGTCGGGAGATAATCTGTGGCCCTTTACTCCCGCGAGCGGATGCATTGATGGATGAGCGCCGCTGACAAATGGAGATTGACGTGTTCATCGCGCGAGACGCGGATAGCGAGACGTTCGAGTCGTTCCGCGCTCTCGACGGCGCTCCTTCGTCACCGTGGCGACTCGTCGAGCTGAACTTTCACGGGCTCTTCCACGCGAGCCGCGTCGGCATCGAGCAGGACCGCCGGCAGGTACGAGCGGAAGCTGCGGCGAGACCGCGCGGATGAAGGATCGATCCAAGGCAGGATCGCGTGGCCGCAAAGAGGCGCGTGATGCACGCTTGTCGGAGAACGGCAAACGGAGAACAACAACGAACCGACTGAGAATCGGCGGAGCGGACTGGCCGATATTTTCGACCGGTCGCGACCGGTCGCGCGCGCTCTCACCCGCATTAAGATGCGCGATTACCGGCGAACAATGTGATTCCGAGCGCGTTTAAGTCGTTACGCGGCGATCCATCGATTTCCAAGTCCCCTCCGTCTCTCTCTTATTCTTCAGTTTCGCCAGTTTTCTGATTTCACGCCGCGCGGAGGATCTCCAACGCGCGCCGCTCGCTCGCTCGCGGAAGTCGCAACGAAACTCGACGGCCGTCCAATTCGATACGGCTTAACGAGCGGTGCTCGGCGATCGGTGCCGATCGACCCTGTCGCGGAAGATCGATGGACCACGCGAGCGACTCGGCGGTGTGCATCGTGCACCGGCGAGGGCGAGGTTCAAGGACGCGCGGCGAACAGTCCGCTCGTCAAGAGTCCGCGTCCGAGTTCCGGTATCGATCGGTCGATGACTCACCGTGTGTGTAATGCGACTGCGAAATGGACGGCCGGAGAGAGAGAGTGAGGGATAGGGGGGGGGGGGAGAGAGAGAGAGAGAGAGAGAGAGAGAGAGAGAGGATGCGAGGAACGGTCTCGCACCAGTGAAACAATCGAGAGCTTGAGAGTCGATCGAGCGAGAGGGAGCGGAAAAGGAGACGCGCGTTAAAAGAGCTTCCATTGGCGCGATCGGCTGGACAGACGGATGTACGTATTACAATACGGAAGGGGGGCAAGGAGATTCACGTTACGTAACAGCACGCTGTTCGCGTTATTGTGGAAAGCCGAGGTGACCGCGGCGATCCGCGATTGTTGATTCTCCCGCTCCGGATGACTCATCTCGCGAGCAACAAGCACCGCGCGGGGTCACATGACGTGTCGAAGCGGTAAACACTGAGAGACTTTGCGTTCGATCTATTCGCAAGTTCGGCCTTTAAGCATCGGGCCTTAAACGGGAAAGCCTTTCCGGGAAACGGCTCGTCGCCGTTCGGCGAGATGAAAGCGACCGTGCGCTTGCCG
Source organism: Eciton burchellii (assembly GCA_020341155.1). Taxonomy (NCBI): domain Eukaryota; kingdom Metazoa; phylum Arthropoda; class Insecta; order Hymenoptera; family Formicidae; genus Eciton; species Eciton burchellii. The sequence goes on along the minus strand of JAHMML010000068.1, from coordinate 740,275 downwards.
ACTGCCGTCGATCCCGGAAAATTCACGGCGACGGATCTCATTCCAGAGAGATCTCGATTCTCTTCCATCTCGATTTATACCGAGACACTATGCGCAGTCGATTGCTCGCGTCGATCGCTAAACGAAGATTGCCGTCCAAACTGGTTTTATCTCGAGATACAAGATGCCGAGTGATATCGCTGCAAGGATCAATCGATCGTGTAGAAGGAATATTTTTATCGAAGATCGCGATCGAACGATCGAGTGACTCGGAGATGCATTTTCATCCGGATGCAACGAGAAAAGATCCTCAGCTCCTGCCGTCTCGCGACATCGTGAAATTTCAGACACGCGCACGCGTTGGTGACGCGGTTGTAACGGGAAACGCGTGATATAATTTACCTGTTGAATTCAACCGCGTGTACTTTATCGGATCGCGGCCGACGAATTCCTCATCTCTCTTACTCTCTCGCTCGGAATGCAGAATGAGGAGAAGCACGCGACGGTCGTGAGTCACGCGGATCGCCGGCACAATCCGGGCCGTCGAGAATTCGGGAGGGGGTCGGGGCTGGGGGAGCGAAGGGGACTGAGTCCCAGTGAGTCGTTCCTGGGGAAATCTTCCTGGGGAACTTGCGCGCTGTTCGTTTCGATCAACGAGAAACGACCGTCCGCGACGCGGACTGATCGGACTTTCCGCGTGGAGCGCTCATCGCGGGGCCCGGGGCCACGCAGCGCGATCTGTTTTACGAATCGATAGCGATCTCGAGAAAGCTCAAGGTCAACCATCAATTGGATCCAGAGCAAAAGGTTCGCGCGGATTTCAGACTGACAACATCGCGCGATTATTCGGATATTAGACACTCGTGCATAGACACTTGGAAGGCTTACGAATCCATTTTCCATTCCCGGAAGATCAATCAGCAGGCTCGGAGTCATCAGGAGCAGATTTACGATCACGAAGCCGGTACGGCCGGAGATCACAGCGACGATGACAGCTTCCAGGACGGCGCAAGTCAGAGAACCGATCAACTTGCCTATTTTGCTTACTTGAATTGTTCGATTGCTGTGAAATTGCCGTAACAAAGATACGACGATCCACGAAGGATAGTCTCCTGTGTGCTCGTTGCAAAAATGCCATACAAAACTCGAATTCGTTGCGTCAGTGTAAATCTCGTTCTGTTAAACCGCGTTCTTTCTAATCGAGCCTTCTCGGCGATCGCGATGCTCCCTCCCTCCCCTCCGCCGGTGATTTTCTGTCTGGAGGGGGGCAGACAGCGAGAGGGAATGCTTCTCACGCGGATTGGGATTTCCGATTGATTTTCCGCATTGACAGAAGTCAATCTCGCGTTCGACCGCGTCGCGATTTCCCTGAGGAGGAATCGCCGCGAGGTTGCAGTCGGCTAGATTTTTCCGGGAACGGCCTGATGAAAGCGGCCATCGCGATGGATTAATCATCGGACGTAAAGCCCGCGGCGAATATCGAGACGGTCGTGATTAATCGCGATTCGATTCCGCGTTTCGAATTTCCCTTCACGTGCGCCGTGCGATCGATGCCTAATTAACTCGTTAATTCAGAGACCGGAAGCCCGCTCTGTCGCGTCTCGCGATTCGCTCTCGCGGAATCCTGCCGCGGCGGCAGCGTTCCGTCAATCGGCACGCCGTCGAGATCCAACGCGGCTGCTAATAAATTGTTATTAATCGCACGCCGGGCGAAATATCACTGGCTAATTGCTAATTAGCCATCGCGCGGTAATTACGCCGCAACGGGACGGCAGCGGTGTCCGGCAGCCTTTCCATGCAAATGAACGCGCATTCGCTTGTAATTACGCGCAATCAACGAAATTTATCGACTCGCCGCTCGCTCGAGCGACGTCGATCGAGATGAGCGGACCATTTCGGGAGGCGACCCGATTTCGAGCGTCGCGCATCGATCACTGTCGCTGCGGCACGCCGCTGATAAATCGGCCGTTTAATCGGCGACAGAATCCGACCGCCCGCCCGCCCGACTCGCGTCGTCGCGACGCAGGGGCAGGGGGAGAGGAAGGGATTCGGTCGCACGCTCGCTACGTAAAAGGCCTCCTCTTCCGGGCCTCTTCTGGTCGCCGCGCGAGAAAGGCTGCTCCAGTTCGCTCGTCGAGAATCGCTCGCGTCGGGCAATCTCGACATAAACGGCTGGGCGCGCTCGCGCGAACGGAAAAAGCGACGGGCGGCCGTTTAGAGGCCGCGGAAATAAATCAGCGCGGCGCTTCTGCGAGTACTTTCGCGTTCGCGGGGCGGGCAGGGGCGAGCGGAGGTCTACGAGCGCGGCGGAACGGCAGCGGCGTTCGCGCCAAACAAGGTTTAATCGCCGGTGCATTGACACGCGCTCCTTTTGTCTTCGGCTTCGTGGAAGCCCCGCGCGGGAAACGCTCCGGCCGGCCTCCGCGGAGGGCCGTGATTTGTTCGCCGCGTCGTAAGGCGAAATAATACGTTACGCGCGTATACGTACGCGCGAAGCCGAGGGAATATCGTAAAAGGGGCTGCCGAGCGAGTACGCTCGAGTACCCTGCTCTGCGAGTCCCATCCGGGTCCGCGTACGTGATCGCGACGAGGGCAGGTGTGAAAGGCGCGTCATGGATATCCCGCTTCATCTCGTCGTGCATTGAAATTTAATCGTCTCGATCGCGATATCGATCTCCAATCAATCTCTGTTCTCTCCGTTGGTTCTCTGCCCTGGTGCAGTTGACACTTTGACCCTGTCTTCGAATTTCAGTCACCTTCATCCCTTCGTCCGGGAGGACTCGCCCTCTCCCCGATAAAGCTACCATTTCCGGCTATCATCTCTCGAGAACTCGCTCCGAAAAATGGCGGCATTCGCGGCGCGCTCTGTTCACGCCCGCCGCCGGAGATTCAGGGATAACGCCACCCCCTGGGGGCCCGCAGGATGCCGCGGGGTCGGGGGATTCTTAGCTCGTTGCCGCGCGCCTTTCGCGCAAGGTCGATCGCGTGCCTCGGCAATCGCCCGGCGAGATCGTGAGATCGGCCGCGCCGATGGGCCGATCGCGAGCGGCCGCGGCTGGTTCCACTTTTGATGCGCGCGTTATTATTACAATACTCGGCATTAGCCGGTCAGCTGGCATTAAGCGCTTATCGCTCGCGGATCGCGGATTACGATGATTCGCCGATACAGGAGTGCGCTCGCGTCCATTAAGCGAGGATGATTAATGCCCGCCGCCCGGCCGCAATTCTAATCGCGAGATTTACGGCGCGCCGTCGACACACGGACGCGCCTCTCGCGACTTCGCTTCCCGCACGCGGCGATCCCCGACCCGACCCTCCCCTCCCCTCTCCTTCAGATCTCGAGCTCGATCTCGAGCTAGACGAACGCGCTCGGCCGAGGGCGTCAGTTGTTTCCGACCGATAACGGATCGATTATGACAATCGAGAGCGTCCCCCCGGCATCTCTATTATCGGTGCCTCGATTCCTCCCGCCTCTCGCCCGCGGCGACAGGGGCGAAGGGGGATGGCGGGTCAGGTCCGGGACCGCGCGCGACGGTGCGGTAGCCGCGTATCGAATCGGCAGGCTCGCATCCCGCGATCGTTCGGTCCGCGTGAAGGGAATCTTCAGGGCTCTGAGGAGCGCCCGGTCCTTGACCGTTGGTCTTCCCCCCCTCCGCCCGTCGATCCTCTTGATAAGTTCGAGGCGATCGGCGGCAGGGCGGCCGCGGGAGGATCGTCACTCGTCACCCGCGCGGCTCTTGTCCTCTTCTTCCCTTCAGCGTCTCTTTGTCGCTTCCGTCGCCATCTATTCGCGAGATCAAGCAGAGGCGGGGATGGGGGATTCGCGATAGTCGCGCGGATTTCTCCGTTCATCGAGCGCGGCGGCGGCGACGATTGATCTGAGCCGGCGAGAGTGCGAAGGTCAGGGCGGAGGCATCGGCGCTCCCGCGAATTACGGATCAGAGCGGAGATTCCGATCGCTCGCTCGCTGGCGCGAACTTGCAGGATCGATTTATGGTCCAGCGACCGAGGAGCGAGCAGGACGTCGCCCGGGGCGGGGTCGGATTGAAAAGCAACCGGGAGAGTTTCGGGACGTGGGAAGTGCTCGTTTCCTTCATCTCTCTCTCTCTCTCTCTCTCTCTCTCTCTCTCTCTCTCTCTCTCTCTCTCTCTCTCTCTCTCTTTCTCTCAACGMGCACTTCGCCGCCGCTGCCGCCGCCGCCGCCGCCGCGAGCGTGAATAGCGAGGCGAGCGAGCGGTGAGTGAGTCACCTGTAGGAGCGGTGACTCGCCCTGCGACGGCGTGATCGCCGGCTGACCGATCGTGTTCCATTGCGCGCGGGGCATTCTCCTCCTTGAAGTCTTGTAATCGTCAAAACGGATGACGTCCCGACGTTTTACACGCCGGCCGCGGGTTCGTCGCGGATGCCGACGTCGCCGATCGCGCGGGAAAGTCGGCCATGCGAGATACGCGCGGGCCCTCTCGATAATGGCGACCGCTGCAGGGTCACGTTCCGTGAGATTGACGAGAGCACGCGAGCGCAAAAGTGTGAGGAATGTGCCGGCCTGATAGCGGAACCAACAGCGAGTCTTCCATGAGCCGCGAGTCTCGCGAATTGGAACAGCTTGGAGCCGCCACGACGAACGCCGGACTCGAAGAGACCATCTGCTCGTAGAGAGATTCGTTCTGTAGGGCAGCGAGCCTACCACGAAGGATTCCGCACTGCGGGAAGAAATGAACACCATCAACGAGGTACGAGAGGAATATGATCTTGGCATCGATGCGAGCAAGGTCGAGTTAATGATAAGGAGCCATCGATAATGCAATTCTCTGTATAAACGATCAGTCGATCGAAAGAACGAGTCAATCGAAATATCTAGGCTCCACAAGTGGGATAACGATGAAAGTTGAAATCAGAGCGGTAATGGCTAAAGCCATCTTCGCCAGATTTGATAATCCTCTCGCAGCACCTAAATCTCAGATTACGTGTTATCAGATGCTATCGGCCAATACGGAGCAGAAACCTGATTAAATCCCTCAATGGAATAGGGGCTCAGAGGTATGAACATTGAGAAAGAGTCTTCTGGACGAAACAAATGTCCAATGAAGAGGTATTGTGCCAACGTCCGTGCCAACACACATCGGCGGTTAACGGAAAACATTGCACTTGGACACACATTATGGAGGCCCAAATACATCCTCCTAAAGACATTCTCACGGAAGATCGAGGAAAACAGGACCAGGTCGCAGACGACATTCGTGGCAACACATTCAACATCAGGAACTAGTGCGACATCCCAAACACTGCCACTTTATTCAGACATGCAGAAGAGGGCACGATTCGCATTGTGTGATAAATACATGTACGCCTACACGCTACATTGAGCGCATGGCGCTGTAAGAAGAAGAAGAAGAAAAATGAACGGGACTGGAGAGAATCGAGAATGAATTGTTTTCGTGCAGACTAATTGGCTGCTAATCGGTCATTTGTACGATTACGAAGGTGATCGATCGTTTCCTTCAATCAGTCATCTCAAAGACATCCCCTTTGTTTGGGCTAAGAAAAAGATTTTACCCAAATCCTCGACTCCCCAATCCTGTTTGGGTTTTTGTTGTGTTGTTTTGAACTTGTCTTGATTACGCATCTCTCGTAAACAACTTGATGATTATTGCGCGATCTTTGCGATAAATCTTTAAATCGTGTTTACATGATTTGTAGACTCCAAGAATATTGAAAGTGTCATCTCTGAGCATCCGTAGATTGAACGCGTGGGTAGAATTCAATTCTTAACCATTTCTAATCAATCTTAAAGATATATATATATATATATATATATATATATATATATATATATACACATTGAGATTACGCGATCTTAGTAACGCAAATGATTATTGTTTATTTTACGTTATTACGTTCGATTATTAATGTTCCTAGCAAAGACAGCTAAAAGTTACACCTTTGTTAAAAACTCCATAAAACACCTATACAACTCGGGAAAGAACCGAGTTCGCGCTCATAAATCCGTTCACGGATTCCGCAAATGACATATGTAGGTAGGAAAAGCATATTGAGAAACACATAATGAGCCGCTCACGGTCGACGGCGTCTGAAGAGAAGCTTATGCTTAAAGTAGACAAATGAACTCCATAAACGGAGAGTAAAGGCGAACGATTTGGCCGGATTTAATAAAGAAACCAGTCGACCAAGAAGACCAATCTTCCCTCTAGGTTAGAACGCACAATGCAAACTGTCCAACTGAATTTCATAATTTTGCCTGGTTCAGCAGGCAATCGATGAAGCCGTCGACGTCCGCGCGATAAAATATGAAAGCAGGCCCGGAAGAACGACTCGTCTCTTCTCTGTCGCACAAAAGTCAAAATCTCCAATTTAGTCTTCCAAAAACCGTGCTCAAGATTTTCACAGATCCCTCATGGGGATCTGCCTACAAGGCTCGCCCTTGCCGCCGGGACGATCCTGCTGGACGATCGCGTGACGGTAATGGCTCGCCAGTTAGCCGGCCGGGGAAACGGAACGGGATGAGTCGTGTGAACCAATCCCTCGATTAAGCAAATCTTGTAGTGACATTTAGCCACGGTGTCTGTCTCCGAGCTCGAGCCATTACGAGGACGATCTACGAGACTGCGAGCGAGGCGACGCGACCTGCATGAGCTTGCCGAGGCAGCGTCCCGTCTCGTCCCATTGATCGATCGTTTCTCCGCTCCAGCACGCTTGAATGTCACGGGAGCTTCGCCGATCGTGCGTTACTAATACGAAATCCCTGCCAAGACGCTGCAATCCGGATTCATTAGCGCGTCTCGCGCTGACGAGCTGCATGCCGCGAGCGGGCGTTTGTCATTGCGAAGTTGTCACGCGCGTCCGTCCTCGATCGCTAACGACTACATCCGATTACGATCGAATTATTCGATCGCTAGCTCGGTGCGCGATGATCGAAGTGAAGCGAAGACGGCTGCACCGTCCACGTCCACGCGCTGATTCCGCCATTTTATTGAATCGGTTACGTTACGGGTGTCTTTTTCCTTTTACCTCGCCGCGATCTCGATCCGCTCGCGGATGCAGGCTCGCTCTGGTCTCCGCTCGCGCATTATCCGCGACGGATTCCGATGGGACGGTTCTCATGAGAGATGATAGGAATCTAGCCGACATTTAGCCGCAGAAGTAGACGTCTCAGCTCCGGAGCCGCGCGCGGAGTCCGACAGATGCTGCGTCCAATGAATGAATCACGCTCCGAGCCGAGATAGGTATAATAACTGTTGTTTCTGACATTTGACGACGTCGCGGCGATTGCCGTTATAAAGATCGTTACGATTAATCTGCGATCGTGGTCGTGGCAGATTCTCGGCAGAGACTGGACATCGCCGACAGACCACACAAAGCTAATAGCGCATGCTTCGACTGGGACGCAACTCTTGTAGATGCTATCCGCCTGGATTACACATTTTCAACATGGATTACTCGTTTTCGATCGGGAATATCTGTCCTCGGCCTGGACTGAATTATTCGTTTTCGATCTAGACTACTCGTTTTCGATCTAGAATATCTGTCCTCGGCCCAGACTATTCGTTTCCGGACTAAATTATTAGTTTTCGGCCTAAACTATTCGTTTTCGGCCTAGATTATTCGTTTTCCATATAGACTATTCGTTTTCGATCGAGACTACTCGTTTTCGATCGGGAATATCTGTCCTCGGCCTGGACTGAATTATTCGTTTTCGATCTAGACTACTCGTTTTCGATCTAGAATATCTGTTCTCAGCTCGGACTATTCGTTTCCGGACTGAATTATTCGTTTTCGGCCTGAATTATTCCTTTTCGGACTGAATTATTAGTTTTCGGCCTAAACTATTCGTTTTCGGACTGAATTATTCGTTTTCGACATGGACTATTCATTCTCCACCTAGACTACTCATTTTCGATCTGGAATACCTGTACTCGGCCCCGCTTATTCGTTTCTGGACTGAATTATTCGTTTTCGACCTGAACTATTCGTTTGCGACCTGAATTATTCGTTTTCGTTCGTTCGAATCTTCGTCCTCGGCCTGGACTATTCGTCCTTGGCCTTGATCCGGACTATTCGTTCTTGATCTGAACTGAAGGTTTCCGGTCTGAAATATTCGTTTTCGGCCTAAACTATTCAGGACCTGGAGTATTCGTTCCTGGCGCATCGTGAGATGCCTCTTCGCGGCGTTCTCCATTTGGAACGGGGCGTCGGAGGATCCGAACGCACGCCGATCCTGCGCGGCAGATATCGGCAGCGGCAGTGAAACGCTCGTCGTCGACAAAAATCGCGCCGGACCAGGCCCGATCTGCGCGATCGAGCGCGAGCACACCGTTCCAGCCAGGTTAATTAACGTCGTTCGGCGCGGCTTGCGGCAACGGCTTGCGCTCCTGTAACGCCAATCGGCGCGATCGTGAAGGCGCGATAGCGGTCACACCGAGAGAAGCGCGGAAGAGAGAGAAAGAGAGAGAGAGAGAGAGAGAGAGAGAGAGAGAGATTCTCCTCTCTCCCTGGAGAGGGAGGCCGTGTCGTCTCTCTTCCTGGCTCCTCCGATTTCGCGACGATCGGGCGAGCGAACGGGCAGCCGCATCGATAAATTTCGGAATTGGCGCCTTCGCCGAGGCCGGCCCAGCTAATTAAGCGGTTCGCCCCGGCGGTAATTACCGCCAATTAACGTCAAACTCGATCGTCAAAAGCGACGGAGCGATCGACGTGCGCGCGCACACGCCCGCGATCGCTGCATACGTGTGTCCCAATCATCATGTCAACTTTATGCGTTCGTCGTTTTTTCCTCGTCGGCGACGAGGACAATCGAGACGAGAGCGTGACGTGGTTCGCGAGCGAGCGCGTTTTCCTCATTCCCTCCCCCTCCCGCCTCCCGCTCCCCACCCCCTCCCCGGTTTTCCGAGGAAGGCGATACACTTGTCGCGATACACTCGCTAATCGTGATGTCGCGCATCACGGGAAAGCGCTACCGATGTTACGTTATACCGCGATAATGGCCGAGCTGTCCACATCTCGCTTGACGCGTCAATTATCGGACCGCTCAGAGAGCGATCCCCCCCCCCCTGTCTCCTCCTCCTCCTCCTCCTCCTCCTCCTCCTCCTCCTCCTCCACCTATTCTCCATCCATTCGGCAGAGGCGAACCATCCGGAGCTGGATGATCGCGCGTAATCGGAACCGTGCTCGGTCCGTCCGCTCGGCGGGCGCGAGTATCGCGCAAGAGCGTCGTAAGCTGTCATTTAATCATAGATCATTCTTTCGCGAGGCGGGGAGCGGGGTCGGCGGCGCTGTTCGTGCGGGGTGCCGTGATCGGGACATAATAAATCGATTCCTCCCGTCTTATTTCTAAACAATAATCAAGCCGGCCCTCGAGCGACGTACCCTCGTTCGATGAGCGGACGAGGAGCGCTCGCGCTCGCGCGATACTTGTGTCCCGGAGCGTTTTAATGATCGTCTCCGCGATCATTTCGTCGGGCCTTCTCCCCCCCCCCCCTCTCTCTCTCTCTCTCTCTCTGTGGCAGCAGTGGCCTTAATATCTCGTGCTCGTGCTTGCATAACGCGCCGCGACATAACGTCGTTGCTCGCTCGCCTCTTCGGAGCGGAGGAGAAGGCGCTCACGCGGATCGCTCGCGAGAGAGCAGAGAGACGCGCATCCACGGTGCATAGAGCGAGCGCTCGTGAGCGGATCCGCGTGCGGGAGCGCGCAGAAAAATCCCATTAATTGCTTCCACGACGATAAATCCCCCCCCCCCCTCGGGGGGACTGCACGACTCCTCGCTCGGACCCGCTCGCGGGGGAGGGGGCGGAGGGGGAACGTTGGAGGGACCGTGCCTCCCGCCATGTTGATTTTCTAGTCTAATAAGGCGCACCAGGAAGCGACGCGGGCCCCATCGCGCCGGTCGCCGCCGCGAAAATGTCGCGGCCGGCAGGTGACATTTCAATTAACGTTTATCGCCCGCGCGTGGGAAGCAGCGTGTCGCGCGATTGCCTCCGCGCGATTCGCGCGACAGCTGCCAGCAGGACTGCGATAGATAGAGGTCTCACGGTGGCTCTGCCACGTGACCTCGTCAACCCGCTGCGAGCCTTGATCGGCCGCGCGGGATCGAATCGATTCGTCGGACGAATGGAGAGAGATGGAACGCGCCGCTGAGATTCCGCTTCCCATCACGCGCACCTCGCTCTTCAAGGCGTAATTTATATCTCCCTGGGGGAATTAGCTTCGCTTGTCTCGTACGAGGTACGCCACAGTGTCGATTGCCGCTCCCTCTCTTCCCCTCCCCCCCCCCCCCCCCTCTCTCTCTCTCTCTCTCTCTCTATCTCTCTCCTTCTCTCTTTCTCTCCGCGGCGACGATCGCCAGTCGTTTTCGCGAAGCACCGCAGAGATCGCGGCAAGGCCGCGGCAACGCGTGCAGCTCTCGGCACCTCAGCATCCTCCGAAGGACTGACCGATGTCATTAGTGACGTATAATCGGGGAAAGCCGTGAGTAGCATTCCGCGTCTACTCGTCCGTCCGCGATTGGCGGCGCGGTGTAATGTCCGCCGCATTCAAGGAACCGTTAGGAAATTCAAGCATCTTCCCCTCAATCAATTTGTATATCATCTCACCTCTCCTGCAGGGACGCAAAACAGACCAATTGGATTGCTGTGGACAATCGCGCGATCGAGGATATTCGAGAAGACACGCCCATCGAGGAGGAGTAAAACAAATGATCGTCGCTCAGTATCCGTGCTGGAATTCGCATAGCTTTCTCCTAATCCGAATATACTTTGTACACTCGTTTTCTAGTCCTCGTGTCCTTTCCGAGTTCTTGTGTCACCAGCGCGCTAGGCCTTTCCCGTCCACGGGATCGAATCGATCGAATACGATCGAATACACTCGTGTTTGCTCATATAATTTCTCGCGACCTTCGAGAATGGATCTCGCGTCGAGGACAGATTAATCGGCCATCCTGGCGACACGGTAGACTGCACTTGTTGATTTCCGGTCGGCATAACGGGAGAGTTTGCTCCGCATCTCCATCGCGGACCTTGGCGATTCCGGAATCACGTTCCGGTTCCCGGAACGTAATATCCGGAAACAGCGCTCGAATCTCGCAATCTGAAATCACGCTGAAAATCACGCCGCGGAATCCCTGGGAGCGGCACTTTGCGCCCCGCGCCTCGACATTCTGCCGCCAAAGCGTCGAGTTCCAACCTGGACGATCCCGCCCTTAACGGAGAGCGTTTATTTCCGCGCCGAACGGAAGGGATCGCGGCAAAAAAGCTGATCTCCCTGCGAGGGAGACACGGGCGATCGATGTTCCCTCCGCGAAGGCGAGCGTCGCTCGCCGAACGCGTGACCGGGCATTCATCTTCGCGCGGGAAACATCGTCGATGATCGAGCCGCGTGTTGTCAAGCGAGATTGATACCGGCACTAATTCGAACAGTCGCTTAATTATCCGAGCATGCACTCGCTGACGCGCTCGTTCTCTCTCGCTCGCGCGAGCGAGCAGTCCGATCCAATTTCGGCGGCGAGCAATTACGAGCATCGCCGCTCCGTCCCTTTTTCTCTCGGACCTTATCGTCATTATCCTTCGGCCATCGGCCCGTTGCTTTCGGCGCGTGACGCAACGCGCGAGGAAAGCGGAGGCATCTCCTCCGCCTCGCTCCGCTTCGTCTTCGTCCCGGCGGCGCTCTAGCCATCGCTGCGCCCGCAGAGGTTCTCGGTTCTCACGATCTCGATCGCGCGCTCTTTCGTGCCGAAAATGGTAAAGCGAATGCGAACGCGAGGCGGCCGAGAGTGCCCGCTCGCTGTCGAAAAAATCAATTAATCTCAATCTCGCGAGCGCGCGCGCGCGCGCGCGCAAGAGGGTAATTTCCAATTTGTCGCGGCACCGAAAAGCGGGGAACGCCAAAAACGGAGAGAGCTCTCCTCGCTACGTGTACACGTGGGGGCCGGGTCGGGTGACAGAGAAAGAGAGGGAAGGAGGAGGAGGAGGAGGAGGAGGAGGTATACGGATCTCGACGGACAAGCCTCCGGGGGATCCGCGCAAGTGGCGAAAGTAATATTTCGGATAAGGGCATCCCGCGCGGCACCTGGTCGCCGCAGGTAGGACGCAGGGGGGAGGGAGGCCGCTTTCTGGCATCGAGCTCGATTACGATCTCGAAAAGTCGAGCGATCCTCCTTCACTCTCGAGGACTGTTATGATGCAGTCGCGTTAAGCGCGTTGAGCGCGGCTGCCACGCGGCTCCTCTTTCTTTCGCCAGGCTGGAGGAGGCCGCGCTTTTCTTTGCAGGCCCTGCTTCGGATGACGAGGTGCTTCCCATCGCGGGAGGAGGAGCGGCGGCACGCATGCGAGTGCACACGAGTCGCATCCCGATGCGACGAGATTCCGACCGCAAACCGCAGCGTACGGCGGAATCGGATTCCCGCGCGGTTACGCATCGGGAGGCGGGCGACTCGCGGTTTTATTAATGCTAATGATGTCAAGCAGTTAGCGCGACCAGGGCACAAAGGTTATAATTACGACGAAGCCGATAAATCCGGACGGGGGACCAGTTATGGAAATCTCGCTCGGCGGAAATACGGGCCGAGCGCGGTGTTTGTCATTTGCATAATCAGCGGGATGAATTCACGAATTAAGGATTCGATCGATCTCGCCCGTCTGCGCGGAATCGAATTCCAAATGGCGAAACACGTTTCGCATAATTGCGTCTACCGCCGATCGATTTACAGCTTCCGATCGCTGCTCCGGCCGCTCGCGACGACATACTGCTCGCCGTTTGTTTCCGAAGCGGATCGACTCGATCGGCGCTTTCACGGAGGCGAGATCGAGCGGACGTTAATAGAGCCTTATCTATCTACCCTTCACCCACTCTCCTCGAGGCGAGTGCTCGTCAAAGTGGATCATCGACGGGCGATTACGCGAGTCCTTGATCCAGGAACGACGATCGGAACGTCGCGATCTACTTGCGCCGGTCGATTACAGCGATCTCGAGCAGCAATCCGAGCCGATCTCGACTCGCATCCGATCGAATCAGAAGCGCTCGGACGTGATCGGTGCCGGAAGGGGGAGGGAGATTAGAAAGGAACGCGCGCGTCCCTTAAATCCTGCGTTTTATCTCGCCGCGCGTTTTCGCTTTGAACAAAGCGCGCCCGTGAACGGGCCGACGAGCCGGCAGCGAATTAAGACGCGAGGTAAATTATATTTTTAAGTGCAATGCGCCAGAGAGAGAGAGAGAGAGAGAGAGAGAGAGAGAGAGAGAGAGAGATGGACAGAGCCGCGGTAAATCGCGGATATCACGAGCACGATATAAAAGGTAACGAACGCTCCCGCGAGCGCGAGCGCGAGCGAAGGGTCCGCGCGAATTAAACGATTCCCTCTTCCGCGGCGCGCGGAAAGTGAAAGCGCGCGCCCGGGTGAATCCTTATAAGAGCCGGACACCCGAGATGCCGGATTATATCACAATGATATAAAGTGCGCTTCGATGCGTCCCGTTGCAGCAGGTACCTCCGCCGGGGACGGCGGGGACTCGCTTCTGCCATATACGGGCCGAGAGCGGGCGAGAGCGGATCGTCGCATCGACAGGCGGATCTTGCTCCGCTCCGCGGACTCCGCATGCAAATTAATAAGTCCCATGGCATCGCGGCTAACGGTCCCGCGATCGACACCCTCGAGGGACTGCTCGGCGTCGCGACGCGCGTGCGCGCGCGGTCGCGCATCGCGGCATCGATTTGAATGAATTTGAATAATGGACCGCGCGCGGGCTCGCGAGCGAGCGAGCGAGCGGGCGGAACGATGCTAAATCAATCGTAATTGTTAATAATCGCGAGATCGCGTCCCGCGGACCCTCCTTCCCTCCCCCYCCCCCCCCCCCCCCCGCGCGCCCTCGCCGCGATCTGCCTGCATCGCTATGTCCGTTATGTCCGAGAGTTCGGAGTGCATTCCTGCCGTTGCCCCCGTCGCCCCTCCCCACTTGCGACAGTCTCTCTCTCTCTCTCTCTCTCTCTCTCTCTCTCTCTCTCTCTCTCTCTCTCTCTCTCCAGCGTGAGAGATGCACACGTGCGCGCACGCAGTCGCTCCTCCTCGCACCCCTCGGATCTCCTCTCTTTCTCTCTCTTCCCCCCCCCCCCCYCTCAATGGCCGCGCATCCGCAGATACACGTACATCGCCCCGTCCGCGCTTCCTGCTCCCCTCTCGCCCCGCTATCGGTGGGGTCTGGAGTTTGCGTGAAGTTACGTCTCTGGACTTTACGTCCGCCGAAAATACGGCAGTTGGAGCGCGCGCGTGCGCGCGCTGGTAATCTGCGGCGCTCTCCTCGGCGCTTTTTCGTGCCGTTGCCGGTATTAATTTAGGGTCATAACAAATTCGCGCGGATGTCTGTATCTGTCGTGTACGCGGCGTCGCGGGCGCACGAGCGGATGCATATTTTAAGCGGGGCCGTAACGCAGGAGATTTCGTGGAAGGAGCGCGGCCGAATTTATGCGTCTCGCGTGATAATTTCTTCTCGCGGTGACGCGGCCGCCATTAAAATTCTCGCGGGGCAGAAGAGGCTGGGAATAGCCTGGCGCTCGTCGAGCCGCCGTTGTTTTCTCCCGAAGAATTCCTCGCGGGGCCGCATTGCGGAAGCGCCGCGTAACGAATCAGCCGTTCCTCTTGCATCGCGATACCAGTAAAGCCCGATAAATTCGTCGCCGGCCGCGACTTCCCCATTACGATTCCAGACGGAAGGAGCCATGGCCGAGATCGCTCTGCGAAAGGGCACGGCACGGAAGATCGGCGCCCTTCAGATCGTTACCCGCCCTTTGATCGTTTGCTCCGCAGCGGAGGAAAAGAAGAACTTCCGCCTGCGTCTAATAGGGAAGCGTACGTGGAATCGAACGTGAATGAGCGAGCGAGCCAAACCGGCTTGTCGGCTGCTTCAGCGATGAAAAGCAGCTGAAGGGAGATGATGATGATCTGAGCGCGCCGATCGACCAACAAGCGACGCATTCGAGCGATATTATTAGGTGTACAAATTAATCTCTTGCCGTTTCTTTCGCAGAATGCCAAATTTATTTACGAACCTGCAAGAATCGTGCGACTCGGTGTTGCTCCTTTTCCGCTCAGCCTCGGCTCCTCGTCGACCCAAATTTTTCAGATTGCCCGAGGCGATCTTCTGTTTTTAAGGTTAAAGTCTCCTTTGCGAAATTTCTCGCGCCGACCTTTGCGAGTCGCGAGTCGCGCGAGTCACCGGACCTTCGTCAAGAGCGCAACAAATTACTCGAGCGGCTTCAGCTTCTCAGCCGGAGCGCCGGAGAAGAATGCAGCGCCTTATCAGCGTGTCACCATCTCTTTTTGCAGGTTATGTTCGCCACCAATTCGTATTTGGAAGTCGCTGGGTGTCGGTGGATCGGTCGAAAATCAGAGAGGCGTCGGCAGGTGTCCCGATCCAAATTGACTTTCGACTTGATCGTAAACGAGAGCAAGAAATTAATTTGTACGCCTAAAAAAAGCGCATCAATTCTCCGAGCGGTCGCGGCGAATGCGATCGACAATCTTGACGACCCGAGCAGAGATTACTCTACCGTTTCGCGGGCATTCCGAATGGAAATAAGATCAGGTATCATTTACATAAAATTATGACGACTCGTGCGAGGCCCGAAGAACGCGAAGCCGATAGATCGTCGCGTGGCAGCGTTGGCGTTGTTCACGAGGGCGCGAGGCGGGGGCCGGGGGGCGAGGAGGGGAGGAGGAGGGAGGGAAGGAATATTATGCGCGTCGTTCGGTCGTTCGAGCCTCCGTGCTGCGCGCACCATAATTATTCTCTCAGGCCGACAGTTTCGGGCGGTAGCCAGCCAGCTCGAGTCGCGACGCCGCGAGATGTATGCCGAGCGTAAAGCCGGTGGGGCGCCGTGCACGATCGTGACGCAACGGTCCTGCATGCGCACGTACGACATCATTGTAAATATCAGTGGCCTCGTAAACAAGGCCCGATGGTATCCGAGAGGCTGGCCCGAGAGTCGTCTCAATTCCAGAGTGCAGCGGGACGGGGCGAGGGCAGCGGTGGCGCTCGCACGCGAGCTCTCTCCGAGGGATCTCCCTTCCGCGGGGCGCCGCGTGCCCTCCCCCGCCGTTTGGAAAACTAATAACACGAGACCCTCCCCCCCCCCTCCCCGAGGTCCCCCGAAGGGGGAGGCGCGCTGTTGCTCCGCGATACGAGCGGATTCGAGCGGTATTGTCGGCCGCCGCGAGCGGAGCTCTGAGCGCTGAGTCTCGCGCGCATCGCCGCTCATGGCGAAACGCTCGACCATCCACCCGCTCATCCACCGGGGACCAGAGATATAACCTTAATTGGCCAATACACGTCGCGCGTGAGTCTCGTGGAAAAATCCCTGCCGACGATCCCGCATAATCGCGTGTCGCCGCCACGAGCGTTCGGAGGAGCCTTCCGGAGGAGCGAGCGTTCAATTGAGACTCGCAGCTTGCGGAAGGCGAGACTCTCGTCGCCGCGACCTCGTAAACGACACCATGGCTCCGTGAAGAACTCGCGCGGAGGCGCCTCGCCTGTCTCTTCATCGATCACGAGATCCCTCGCCGGCGGTGTGACGCGAATTATCACCGTTAATTATTACTTCGCAGCCGGCGAACGTCGCGCCTTAACGAGCCGCTGGCGCGGCTCTTGTTCCGCGTCGACGGCGTGTGCCCTCCGCGAGGTCGAAGGAGTCCGGCAGTCCCCTTTCGGATGGGGCATTTAGAAAGGCAGGGACTTATGGAAATAGGATCGGCATTATAATACAAGGCGTGCGTGAGACGGCAAGAATTAATGGGCAGACGAGTTCGGCGACCATAAAGAGGGAAAAAAGAGAGGCTCGCGATTTATCGTGTCACATGCCCGATCCTTTCCAGTTTCTGCCCGCGGAATTAATCGCGCGCAGAAGAAGGAGCGCGTTGCGCAATTACGTTATGCGCGTCTCTCTCTCCTCTCTCTCTCTTGCTCCCCGATCGCGGAATCCGGCGATCGGCAAATGGCGAGCGGGCTGCACTACAGCGGGCCTGTAAATTGAAAAACCAGGGGCCCGATCGATCGGTAACGCTCCGCAGCCGGATCAACGACCGCCGCTGCGTCGGCGTGCGGTTTCTCTCCCGCGCGTTAACGTAATCCCGTCCCGCGGGACCGGTATCCCGCATATTTAGCGGCGCGATAGGCGAGAAAGAAAAGACGGCGGGAAGGGAGAAGCGACATTCCCGCGATCCGGGATTGCGCAATGCGCGCTTAATCCCAAGGCCGCGATCGACGGTAAATTTTATCGGACGCGGCCGGTCGTTCCGTCGTGCGCGGCGTACGAAATCCACATTTCTGTTTGCGTCGCTGATTTATCGGCGAGCGGGCGCTGGAATTTTCGATCGTTGCGCTGCTCGGCGAACCGTTCCATCCGTAGTGATGATGGCAAAAATTGAAAACGGCACACGGACACGTTAATGTTGCTGTTAATCGGCGAGACTTTTAAAATTAAAAAGAAAAGGGCCCAGCTATTAACCGAGAGAATGTAAATGGCAGCACCTGATCGATTAGCGGCTTAATCGATCGACCAGGCTCTCGTTGTTCCTCGTTCTCCCATTAGATCGCGGAAAATCTCGACGCGTGCTGAATAACGAGCGGGGTAATTAATCATAATCAGCAAGACTGATTATTTCAACGCCGCCATGCATATTACTTTACATCCCGCTCGCGCTCGATCGTAGATCCTATCGCTCGGCCTGCCGTCCGCGGATAAATATTTGCTTATCTTAACGGGACAAGGCGGGTCAAAATAAAAGATTTATCTCCGCGTATCTCTGCCTATCTCGGCTCGCCGCTCGAGCTCGCTCGCATGCGCGCGAACGCGGAACGACAGGTGGACAGAAGAAAGCGCGGCGCGGATTACGTCGTACCTTAAGCGGGCCTTAAACCCGGCTTTAATTAAAAAGAATCCGCATTTACACGCGAGCGTGGAACGCTCGCGGGATGACGGGCCTGATTTGCGCACGCGGCGACAGTTGTATCTTCACGCGAGACGCCTGTCTCTTTTCGCGTGATCCCGGAATCCCGGAATCCCGGAAGGAGCTTTCTACTCGTGGGCGAGATTGGAGATTGCCTCTCTCTCTCTCTCTCTCTCTCTCTCTCCCTCTCTCTCTCTCTCTCTCTCTCTCTCTCTTCCTCGTATTTTCGGCGAATCCGGACTCCGCGAAGGGGAGGAGGAGGCGGAGGGGCAGGGGCAGGGGGGGGGACAGGAGCCAAACAACCCGGCGAAAAACACGGATCGCGGATTTTCTCGAGCCGACGCTCGAGCCGCGTGAAAGCGAGTATCCCCGGTCGGCGAGCGCCGACCTCGAGAGAGAGAGAGAGAGAGAGAGAGGGAGGGAGGGATTGTACGCTCAATAAATTTCTGCTATCTTTACGAGCTCGTGAATCGGCGGATATCGCTCGGCCATCTCGGCCATCCCGCCTGGAGATCGCCGGATCGGATAACGTTGGCCGCCGTCTCGTCGCGGGAGTCTCGCTCTCGGTTCGTCTTAATTCCGCAAAAATGGAAACGCGGCGGCGGGTGTACGCGTGAGATTACACCGATGAATTACACGTTAATGCCCTCGCATTAGTGCGACTGCGAGTGCGCTCGTATTAATCCTGAATCGGCCGAGCCGATTTCTCGTCCGCGTAACGCCGGAACACGACAATCCACGATCAGATGCCGATCAGAATCGCGTGTCCTAACCTCCAAATCGGTCCTCTGATCTCGCGCAGAATGCATTTCACGCATTTACGTAACGTGCTGCCGCACGCAGAGCGAAGCGGCTTAGCGCGTTCGTACGCGCAACGGAGGACGGAAGTGCAGCAGTCTGCACTGATCTGATATCCGCGTTCTCCGCGAGCGGGAGAAGACAAAGTTCCAGCGGCATTCGGCATTCGCGGCACGTTCGCGCGGACGAGAGGCCTAATTGCTCGCCATTAGCCGTTCTCGATTCAACGCGGGGAAATCAACGCCCGCGCGATGTCGCCGGGCTCCCGATGACCGCAGGATCAGGATCGAAGATCGGCCAAATGCTTTCACCGTGCCAATTTCCGCGGCACATCAATGGCACCGCGGCTCGCATGCCTCGCATTTTATGTACGGCCGCGTGCGCGCGCGCGCGCGCGCGCGCGGAGTCGGGAACGGGGGCGGCTTGCTCGTAAAGCGCGATTCACAGCGCCCGGCGTGAATAATCGGGATCGATTATTATTATTATCGCGGATCGATCGTGTCGAGGATCGTGTGCAGGAATCTGGAGCGAGCCGCTCTGATTCTGGATCCCTCCCCACCCTCGCCGCGTCGAGAGCGAGACTCGCAAGATGGCCGTCTTCTTTAGGAGCGGCAATCTCAAGGCCGCGGAATTCGGATAAACAGCATGGACGATAACCGGCTTGCAAAAATCGCAAAAACTGGGAAACCAGACACCCCCAGGCTAGGCGGCCTCCAAAGCGTTGGTGCGAGAGTTGGACGCCAAGGTCACGGGAGACAGACACACCGGATGAAATCATGACACGGTCCTATAAGAAGAAGAAGAAGACAATTCCAATCGACGCACGCTCGCGAGCAGATTCATTCAACTGCCGGGGGACGACAGCGAGATTCACTCGGCAAACTCGGCCAGCCCGCCGATGTGGACTCCGCTTAAGGATCTAACCTGCCGGAGAACTGTGAGAACAGGGCGCTCGCCTGGCGATCGACGTACGTACGTGCGATATATACGCGGATAAGGCTCGAATGACTTCATTCGAGCGTGACAGCCGAGCGCTGCGATCGATTACGCGCTATCGCGACTCGAAAAAACGGGATCGCTCGTGGGATCGATCTCGCGCGATCTCGGATCTTTCACCGATTCCGCGTCCGCGATTTCTCGCCAAGCTCGAAGCGGGTACCCGCGGTACCCGCGAACGAAGAATTTACGCCGTCGTGCATCCCTCCGCCCCGCGCCCCCCGCCCCGCCGAAAAAGCGGGGATTAGGTTTCCTGACAAATCGAGCGGCCGCGGAAGATTAAGGACGCGAGCGATCGCTTCCGAATGCCGAATGTAATTCGTCGTACGATGAGAAACGTTGCACACGCGGCGACTTGTTCCGCTAACCTGTGCTCTCCTTCTCCCCCCCCCCTCCCCCGTCCCTGGACCCTCCAGGGCGGCGCGACGGGTGCCGCGAGCATCCGAGTGTCCTTTGATTAATGTAACGCGGTAGAGCGTGCCGGGTTCATTATTTAGCCGGCCGTGCGGCGCGCGTGGGACGCTCACGAGGAACAGTCTCGTAATCAATTTTAATGATCGCTTTAAATAACTCAAACGCTTAAACAATCCGATCGCCGGCCTCGGCTCGCGATCCCGGACTGCCCGCTGCTCCGAGCGCTAATAACGAACGCGGCTCGCTTATCAAAAGCCTAAACCCCGATTCAGAGTTCGCCCCGACGCCGCGGCGGGGGAGAGAGGGAGGGAGGGGGAGGAAGGCCATCGACTCCGATTCGGCGTAATTCGCGCGGACCGAACGATCGAACGATTTCTCTGGACGGTAATACGTGTCCGTTTAGGCGGAAGTGGATTGTCGCAGATGCGAGTAATCGCTAAAGTGTGTCGAGAGGAACGCGGCGGCGGCGAACGTGTCGGATAAGGATCGCCTCGAAGAGAATTCCGCTTCGGCGGAAGTAACGCGCGCCGCAGTCGCACACTCGAGGCCGGCTTCGTCCCCCCGCTCCGTGTTCCCGTTCGCGATGTGTTAGCGCGCGCGCGCGCGTACGAGAGAGAGAGAGAGAGAGAGAGAGAGAGGTGGAAAAATCGGCCGGGTGATTAATGCTACAATTCCGCGAGCCGCCTCGCACGATTCGATTAAGAGCGGTTAATTACCGACCGACCGGCTTTCATAATTTGTTTTTACGTCCATTAACGCCGCGCGTGCTTTCACGCGTGTCTTCGCGCGTGTTTCATCACCTGTATCGGCACGATCGCCGGTTCCCTCGGCGCAGCTCACGTCGCCCCGTCGCTAACCCATAATAATATTGATATTATCACCGGCGTCATTATCTCCCGCCGTCTACGCGTCCCGTTAGCTTCGAATATCCCAGCGAGCGAGGCCACCCTTCCTCCCTCGTTCGCGCGATGAAATACGCGCGGCGTGTGTAATCCGCGAGCCTCGGCTCGCCGCGGCGCCACTCGTCGCGCGATCGTATCATCGATCGTTGGTAATTACACCCGCGTAATCGCGGTTTCCCACAATCGCTGCGAGCGATCGGCCAGCAGCTAGAGCGGCTCCCATGCGAGATCAGTTCGCGAAGGCAAGGATTGACAAAGCGGCTGGAGATCGGTAGCGGTCGCGAATAAATCGGGCGGACGGATCCGTCCGAATCAATTTGTCCGCGGAATTGCAAATCGCGATAAGGAGGATAAGGAGGCGTCCGCCCTCTGTTTTTGATTCGCGAGCGAGCGAGATCGAGAAGATCGCAATTAAAGTCCGTCCGTCCGCCGTCAATATCGTTAATAACCGCGACGCCTCGAGCACCGCGTCGCCGGTAAATGAGACGCGATCGCCGATTTCGAGCGCGTAATCATCGCGCGAGCGTTAGCCGCTAATGCGCGATGTGCTCGCGCACGCGCACGCGCACGCGCGCAGGAAAGGTTAAGCTAATTAGACTTAGATTTTTGACGAGTCGAGCCTCGCCGCGTCCTAAAAGCAGACTTGACGTCACGTCACTCGCCGCGTAATTAATGAGCGAATCGACATATTCGCGAGCGGACTTGAAGTGCGGACTTTGAAGATGTAACGGACTTGATCCGTTTCGCGGATGCTAAAGTTCGTTACATCTCGGCGAGCGCTAACAATGGAAGATGCTTGCTAATCTTCTGGGGGAAGAAGATGCGCCCGGCTGAGAACTTCTGAGGGAAGGAGAACGTATTGCAAGGAATTCTATCCGACGATAGAAGAAAGAGCGACGCGCCTTTTCGGATTTCCTTATTCGTTCTTATCAGCGCATCGCTTGATAACTCTTGTCGCCGAAGCTGGCTCGAGTTCTCACGGAACTTTACGTCCCCTTTCGACGCCGGCCATTAAATTTCACCGCGGGGAAGATGATTTTTTCGATAGGACCCGCGCCGGCACTTCGCGGCCTGCCTCCCCGTGCGCGAGACGATAAAAAAGATTCACGGCAGCGGAGTCGGCAGCTCCCTCCCGAGCCTCCGGAGAGTCAAACGTACAAACGTATCACGCTACTTTACGATATTCCGGACATTCTCGCGACATCGCGCATGAGCGATGCCTCTCGAGAGGCGACGTAATAAACGCGGAGTACCGCGTTGTTCGTCATCAGTCAGTAGCCTAGACTCGCCCGGTCGGTTCCGAGAAGCCGCGGAAACGCATCCGAGGAGCTTCTCCAGAACTCCCTCCCTCCCATTGGTGTCGCGATACGATCCGCGACGCCAAAGGACACCGAGCGGACGCGCTGCTGCGCTCGAATCAAGTGCTCGATCGGGCCGCGAAATCCCTGGATCGCCGGTAGCGCGATCGATCGGATCGCAGGGAGCATCGTCGTATACGGCGAGGACTCGTCGGGTCACGAGCATCACGAGTCGACTCGCTACCGCGAGTCGCTCGGCCGGGCTGAATCATGCCTCCTCCGCGGTATGTAAGGGAGTCAATTGGACGCTTACGCCGTCCTCGATACGAAGGGAGCAGCGCGGACGACGGAGCGGAGGCGCCTTCATCTTTACGACGAGGCGTCCTCGTAACTCCTCCCGTCCTCCCTCCTCGCCCTCCCGCTAGCTCGACGCTTTCGGTGAGAGAGAGAGAGAGAGAGAGAGAGAGAGAGAGAGAGAGGGGGGGGGGGGCTCTCTCGCGACGCGTACGAGTGCGCGAGATGTCCGCGCGGACCTCTCTCTCTCTCTCTCTCTCTCTCTCTCTCCCTGTCTCTCTGTCTCTCCTTTCCTCTTCCCTCCTCTCCTCTCCGCTCTTCCTGGCGAAGTGGAGCGAGCGATTTACGTCGGCCCGCGTAATCGAGACGTGCCCGGCGAGAGAAGAGCGGGCGTTTTATTCGACGACGACGGGGAAAAGTCCCGCGGGCGCAGCGAGACGGAGGAGGAGGAGGAGGAGGAGGAGGAGGGACGTGCGATACGGCGTTGGCGTACGTGGCTCTCTACTCGCGGAGCGCGAGTTACGGAGCGGTTACTTTACGAGCGCTTGGTATTTTCGTAACAGCCGGCGACTAGATTATCGTCGCGTCCGCGTAATTTGACGCAGATGCGATCCTCGTGCGCAGCGATAAGGCTACTCGAACGGGACGTAAGTCAGCGCTACCGTCAAAGGATTCATTATCGTGGAGGCTGCATCGGCTGCGTCTTCCGATCGTTGCAGGGATACGACGTCCTCCTCGGGACGTTAATGACGATCATTCGCCGTCATTCGCGAAACGACCTGTGCCGGCTGGGCATAAATTTAAAAAAGGTAATAAATTCCGCGAGTCCCATTTCGCCGGCGTGTTTGGGAGATTATGTCTTTAGCTCCGAATTGGAATAAGCAAGGAGCGCGATTCTGCTGTAACAGAATCGCCTATACTTTTATGACAGAGCATCTCAGCGTCGTCTGCTTTCGTCATCGACGAGCGGTGCGAGATGATAGCGCGCGAGCTTCCTCGTATGCGCTTCTTGCTACTGCTACTGCTCGTCGATCCTAATTCTTCTTCATCAAGACGATCGTCACGTTCGACCTCGGCGACGGTTGTCAGTTGATCAGTCGATCGGAAAACTCTGTCGGGAGCTTCGAACTTCCGAGATGCCGAAACACTAAGCACTGCTCGTCGGGAAGGCGACCTTTCGTGGTGCATGCACGATCCATGACAAGAGTAGCGAAAGCTAGTTCTATTTCTGGTAATTTCCCAGCTGCTCCGGCTGCTCGTTAGGATACATCGAGGATGTAATTGAAGCTAGCGAGCACTCAGAAATCATCCGCAAACGATAACGGCGTCGCATGACTCCTCTTCTGTTCTCTTTGCTCTGCCTCTTCCTCTCTCCGGCATCACGATCCTTCGCTGGCGAAAGAATTTTGCGGTTGGAAGGTCACGCGCCGGCTCATCGACACCGGCCGAGGTCGTCGCGCGCCGTGCGAAAGCAAGTGCCGACCGCTCCAATTACAGCGCGGAGCGATCGCGCGCGCACGAAGAGCGCGGTCCGCGCTGCAGGGCCCGCTGGGCCCCAGCGGGCCCTACGGCGTCGGCCAGTACACACGCGGGCCCCGTGACCCGCTCGCAACGAGCGAACGTCACGCCGCTCGTGAGCGTCACGTCGATCGCTCGCTCTCTCGCTCGCTCGTGCTCCGGCTGCCGTGTAACGCGCGCGCGCGCGCGCGGCGAGGGTGAGGTTGCACTCACGCGAAATAGCTTTCGCACGGTGACCGGAGCAACGATCGGAGCTGATCGCATGTAGGCTCTGCCCGCGCGTGAAATATACGTGTCGGCATCCACGGCGGCGGCCGCGTTCGAAGATATAATTTCAGCCGTTTAATCGGCCGGAGCGGCACGTCGCGATCGCGGCCGCGTGTTGCTGGCGGGGCCCGCAATAATGGCGTAATTCTGATGAGAACCGTTCCTCGCCGGCGCTTAAACGCCGCGGACCCCTCGTGATCTATGGCTCGCGGATTTATCGACGTGTAACGCGCGGATGACGCCTGCCGACTTTTGCTCCAAGCGGCGCGTCGAGACGGAACGCTTTGCACGTAACGCCTCGCGGCGTTAATCTTCCTTTCTCGAGGAAGCTAGTCTGTCCGGATTATTTCTATTAAATTAAAGAGACTATGAAAATGTGGTAGCGGGTTTAAGAGGGACCAAACAGATTGCCGGGCTGGCGAGCGGATATTTACGGCTCTAGAAGCGAGCAGGCCGACCGGTGTCGGTTTGTTCGTCTCGACAAATGGTAGGTCGATTCCGTTAAGTCGGATCGCAGCGAGTTGCGTGGCTCCGGATGCATCTGTCGTCGTCATCGTCGGCGGCTACAACGAAACGCGCGTGGACAGAGAGACGCTGATGGCCGGGAGGGGAAGGGGAGCGGACCGGGACGACGGAGCGCGCCAGCGAGAGAGCAATTCCGGGCCCCGGGCGAGGGCGGTGGGCCCCGGCGCTGACATCTCATTTGACTCTCGCGGGTAGGCTATTTTATTTAATCCGTGATTTACGGATGCGAACGAGGCGACCGCAAGGTATTCCGCTCCGTGAACGGAGCGGTTCTCGAGCCGCGCTGCGGGCACGTAAGCGACGGTCACGGGGAGAGGAAGATGCCCCGGAGATAAGTCCCTCCGCTCGTGGGCCCGGCCGCGCGCGGGGTGGGGAGGGGAGGGGAGGCCCCGGCCGAGATGCATAACTTAACCCCGCCGCGGTCGCGCACTATGTAGGGAGAATTTAATCTCCACTTCGGCGCGGGCCCCGCGTCTCCCACGAGCGGACAAAATAAATAAATAAATAGGACGCCTCCTCCCACCCTTCCACCCTCCCTCCGCCCTCCCCCCTCCCCTGGCCCTCCCCGGCCCCGTCCCCCGACACACGAAATATGTCCCCGTCTAGTTGAGATATATAGTAGAGCGGCCGCGATCCACCGCGGTCCGTCCCCCCCCCCCTCCCCCTCGAGGAATTCTCCCGAGGGATGAGAGCGCCGCATGGCACTCCCCACGCGCTTTTTATTGCTGCCAGCGACGCCCGGGCCCCCTTCTATTTCTCGCGGGGACCCGGCATTCCTAGCTGGCGCGGCCCCCCGCCCGCGGTGCACGCGGTATGGCGATTTCAACGCGCGCACGCGACGCGACTGCTCAACGAGGCCAGCGCCTTTGTCCGCGGGACGTTTTACTTTTCGCGCTCGCGCATCTTGATTTCAACGGCGATCGCTTTCGCACTGCGTGCTGCGTACGCCTGCAGCCGCCTTCCCCCCAGCCCCTGATGAATTTCGATAATGATATTCCGCGTATATCGCTGGCCACATGCGATTTCCACGATACGTCGGCTGCTGTCGCCGGATGAATACGTCATTCGATCGAGATAAGATCCGAGAGAGGACGGATCGGCGTGCCAGCGGAGGCTGCCGCGATGAATCCGAACAACCCAAGGATTCCCTTGGATTCACAATGACGCGCCTCGCAGCGCTCGGCGTTCATCATTCCAAATAACAGCCGAACGGCTTCGCCAAGCGCGAACCGCCGTTTCGCCTATCGAGGCGTTCGCGTCGATGATTCGTGAATCTCGCCGGCATTGATCGCGTCGCCGTTATCATCGTCATCGTCGTACCTGCCGCGCGGATAATAGGCGGAAAGAACAACGTGCGAACAGGTCGCGCCGGCGTCTCGAAGATTACAAATGTGGCGTTGACCCCGGTGATTTCGGGGTCACGTGAGCGCTCCAAATTATATGGAGCGACTCGACGGATGGCCAGAGCACGCCATGGACGTGATGGCCCGATCGTGGCTAGGTCATCACCCGCTTACCGATCGCCCTACACGTACACACACACACACACACACACACACACACACACACACACACACACACACACACACACACATGCGCGCGCGTTCTGCTCCTTCACGTATCTGCGCGGGTAGATCGTCGTCGAGTCGTCCCGATCGCAATAACTGCGTTGATGATGACCAGAGGAGACATCCTCGGTGACGATCACGATCCTCGGCTTCCTCGTCCCCTCTGGTGACCCGCGATGACCCGCGAGAGCACTCGCTATTCGATCAGCCATCTATGACGCGTGATGCGTCCCCTAAAGTGTCTCCTCGTCTTTGTTCAATCAATTTTTAATTGTCTCCAGAGAGAAGGTCTGAGTACATGTCGTTATTATTATTATTATCGTACGATCGAAGCTCGTCGTGTTTCGTTTACGTATTCGTGGAACGAGCCAAGTTAGCCTTCTCGGAATATCCCTTTTACGATATCAATACTTTCGATGTAGGACAGCTTACTCGAGCAGGTATTGGGATGAAGAGAGAGGAGAATCTCTGATTCGAATAAATCTGTAAGCCTTCCAAATCTCGTTCCAATGCTTGGAGGGAAAGGGAAGGAAAGGTCTCTGTTAGCCTGGGCGATATGCTATTTTGAGTAATGACAGTAATTTTTTACATGTGACATCAGGTTGAGATCAGATCAACGCGGAGACGATAAATTGTTAACTCGTGTTTAAGACAAGCTCAGCTCGGCGTATCGTTGTCCGAGGAGCGTGTGAACGCGTGATTTGTCTCGGGTGATGTACGATGGAAAGCTGACGGAAGCCATGAAAGCAGACAAGATTGCTCAACTTGCCTCCCAAGTTGTGTACATGTATGTTTCATTGAAATGTTAACGCGCCTTCGATGATTCGCGCAGCATTGTTTATATATTTATTTATTGCCGGTTCGAGAGAGTGTGTTCAGTAAAGACGCGAGTCGATCGAAAGTCGAGAAAACAAAACAATCAATCAAGATCCTTTAATCAAGTCAAACGAGTTAACAAGTTATGATATTTGGATACTCTAACTAAGTAACAAATGTGCGACCGTTGCTTCTGGCTTCTCGCGAGACACTGAAGACACTGTTTTTCGCCGCTTGGTAAGCGATAGCGATCCTTTTTTGTTTCGGCAAGGGTTGCGACCTTTGCTTTGTGACTCGATATATGCTTGTTTACATCGAGAACATTCCAAAGCAAAGACAACGCATATAAAAATCCTTAAGAGAAATGTACGTGTATCGATTGTTGAATGCAGCTGCTGCATTCAATCATTCATTCTTAGATCTCTTCGGGATACAATTCTTATCAAGACGTACACTTCTGTGATCGATCTCCACGACATTTTCATTAATTTTCAACACCAAGTTTGTCGCCGACTCGCCTCGCTCTCGGCCAGGCATGCTCGTATTTCATTCGCTACGAAAGAGAGAAGGTACGCGCAGTATGCGCAGTTCCTGAGAATGTTCTCTCCGCCTGTTATCGGTGTTGTTTAATCGCGACAATCGGTCTCTCTCGCTCGGAAACTGGGTCTCCTCTATCTTGGAAAGATGTTGGCGAGCGAGGCTCGTTAGCAGTCGACGCCCGGTAGGTCGATTTCAGTGGAGAACTCTGAGATTTCTAGCAAGCGCAGCTTGCCGTCCTCCTCTTCGGAGGCAAATTGTCGTGTAACGCGAGACGCGGCAGCGATATCGATCTATCCAAATAACGTTACTTACGGGATGATCGCATAATGCGCCGCGCCGCGCCGCGACTATTAAATCCGGCGAACATCTGGTGGCTGAAAATGTTCGGTCATTTGCGTAAATCACCATGATAAATAATAATCTAAAGCTGTTTAAGAAAGCACCGACCGGCAATTTCGATCCCGCGCTCGCGCTCGCGCGCGGAAAGGAACCTCCACAATGGATGAACCGTTGTGAGGGGGGATCAAAGGTTACGTAATCCCTCTGCGTGTCTTGTGGGAATACGATTCATCTCCGTATTGCAATGGTAATGGGCAAACGCGCCCGAACGAGATGCCCGCTCGCCGCGCGTTGCAAGCTTCTGCTTGGATTCCCAATAAACGCCGCGCGCCGGCGATGGCTCGTAAAATTCCGCGCGCTAATCGCGCCGACGCCTCGCCTCGCTCCGCTCCGGCGAACCAACCTGAGCCCGTCGCCCCCTCCCCTCTCCCCGGGCCTCCCTCCCTGATTAATTCTAAGGCTGGGAGGAACCGGGCGGAAGAGAAGCGGATTCCCCGACTATGTTTCCGAGTGTCTCCTTTCTCTCTCTCTCTCTCTCTCTCTGTCTCTCTCGATCGGGTACTAAAGCGATGTTAAAAAGCGCGGGTCCGCGCTCGGGCGGGAGATTCATGCGCGCGTAATGTCCCGTGCGCGCGTATCGAGGCGTTTCCTATCGAAACTCGCCAGACCTCGCTGATTGACATTTTACGGAGGATTGTTAGCGTTCTATCGAATAATCGCGCGCGCACGCGCGTTTCCGACTGCCGCGCACTGTCGTAACTCGCGTGGCAGATGGCGATCCGCGGGAGAAGGCGCCCAGCGGAGATTAGATCGATTTTTCATGGCTCCTGGGAAAATCGCACCCGCCTGCTCGGCCTAACAAGCGCCAGATGCAAATCGCGCGCGCTCGTAACGGCGCGAGGCGAGGCAACAGAAGCGAGAGAGAGAGAGAGAGAGAGAGAGAGAGGAGAGGGAGTGAAACTCCCTTCCCTCCGGGGAATCTCCGGCGCGGGGCAAAGGCGAATTAAATCGCCGGAAGCCGCCGGGGTGCGCGCGGAAAGCTCGCGACTTACACGGCGCCTCGGCGATACGTTGACTCAATTAATTAAGCGCGATTTATGAGTGCGCGCGCTGGCCGGCTGGTCGGCGAGTACGCTAATTCCCGGATAACAGGTCGGTAACACACGATATTTCAGCGCGGCCGCTAAATCACGGCCGCCGGCGGCTTATCGGACGTATGCAAATGGCGATACGCGCCGCGTGATTTGTGTGGAGCGTTTAAATATTCATTCAGCGACTCGCTGATTCGCTGGATCAGCGAATCAGGTGCGCGCACCGCGCATCAGCGGCGCGGACCCGCGAGGTATCGAGGTATCGACGAGGTATCGAACGACGGGCATCGGTCGATAGATCGGCGGAGGAGGGCGATCCGCCGCGCCAGGGAACGGAGCAGGAACGTTCCTCTGATCTCCACAATTTCCGCTCGCGCGGAAGTATTCCCTCAGTCGCGTCTGTCAGAATCGCGACTTCTATCGAAGCGGAAGCGTCTCGGTCGATCGATCCAAGTCGGGTTAAATCTGGCGAGCGGAAGAGAGAAGTCGGCGATTCAGGGGGCCAAGTCCGCGAGGTACCGATTTACCGTCTCTGCTCAACGATCGCGCCGAACCCCGAAAGACCACGCTCGTTTCCAGAATGCAACTGCATCCGCCACGTGGTGGGCCGAAAGTCACGCCGGCGACAAGGTCAATCGATTCGGGCGAGCTTGAGTCACCATCGGAGGACCATCGGCGACCAAGCGCGCGAGTCCGCGCGATATCGCGAGCCCGATTGATCGCGTCGGCGTCGCGGCTCTCAAAGGCGCCAGACCGCCGCCGCCGCGAGGAAAAACCGGTAGCAGTTCCGCAAGAGCTGCCGCGCTCGCGCGATGCCGACTCGCCCTTTTTTGCCCTTTCGCGCGTCGATCTCACCTCCCTCGGGATATCGCCGTCCGCGATAGCGGCTGACAAGCCGCCGCTCGCGCAACGCTGGCACGCAACGCTAATTGGACGGCGAACGACGCCGAGCGGATCGACTCGATGCCCGCGTCTGTATCGGATTCCGCTCGCGGCGTCGTTCTCGACGGGCGAGTAGCTCGCTGGGACCGAGGGAATCCGCGTGGTGACCCGCGACGAGTCGCATGGCGGATCGTCGAGAGGAGGGAAATAAAGAGCAGAGGAGAGGAAGGACGGAGACGCTCTTCGGCCTCTGGGCCGCTGATAATTCCGAACCGTGGCATATAAATCGAACGCTAATCCGAGATCGACGAGTTCCCACGTGGCATTCGAATGAGCGGACGAGTTTTTTATCCGGCCGCGCGCTGCTCGATAACTCTCCCGCGGAATCTACTCGACTCGTATAATTCCCCTATTAATCTCCGCGTTGCGTTAGCCGGCCGCGCGCCTGTGTGCGTGCGCGCGCGCGCGCGTACATAAGACTGACCCGTGTGGCGTGATCGGGTATACACGCCGGCCACTCCAATTATGCGCGATTCGGCGCGGGATTAGCGCCGTTATTCGCCATCAATCCCGGCGCCGGATCTCACGAGCTGTCCCAATATTTGCTCCGCGCGAAGGAAGACCAAACCAAATCCGATTCGCGAATCCCCCGCTTTCCGGAGCGGAGCCACACGAGACTGCTCCGCGAGCTGCTAATTCCCCTCGTGATCGCTCCAACTCGGATCGGTTCCCATCCTGTGGACCCATCGCGGTAATCCACGGACCACCGTGCTCGCTAGAGCCGAAATGGCGGTAGCGAGCAATTACCGGGCTACCGGCTGGGAAATATCACGCGCGGCTGTCCGCCGCAATTATCCTACCGGCACCGTAAAGCAGCGGTGCCGCAAATCCAGGGTTACATCGGAGCGGACAGCAGTCCGGATCGACGCGCGTCATCGACGCGCGGGCCGTTAATGACCCCGTGGCGAAATTTTCATATCTGACAAATGGGCCCGGCCCCGGGAATCGGCCGCCATTAAGCATCATCTCGCTGGACTCGTCGTGCCGGCTCGAATAAAACGCTCCAAGGAGGAGAAAAAAAGGAACCGAGCGTAAAAAACGGGACGCGCCGAGATCGCGCCTCTATTTCTCCTCTCATAGACGCATACCTCGCCTCGATTCAAGGGGAGCCCGCCGGAGGGGGCAGGGCGAGGGGGAGGGGGAGGGTGGGGGGGACCTCGGCTCCTCGGGGACGGAGCTGGAACGGGCGTGAAGCGCCGGGATTCCCGCCGTGGAATTCTCCCCCGCGCCGAATTCCTCGTTTATCCGGCTCAGTCGCGGCGGTCGCGCCGAATATCTTGATCGATATCGTCGGGGCGGTAAATCGCGGATCACGGCTGCGGGCTTGGACTAATCGAGCGGGTCCGCCGGGCCTCCACCGGCCTGAAAAGCGCGCGACGCGCTCGCAGGAGATGGTATCGATTGCGACACACGCGCGAACTCGGAATAACGAGTCCGCCGAGTTGGGATCGTGATCCGCCGTCTGGTCGTCCGCCGAATCTCGGATTCGGATTCCCACGGTCTCGATCTGGGAATCGCGCGAATCTAGCCTCCCCGCGCCTCCGCTCGTTATCTTCCTTGCCGTGAACCGGCACCTCGAACGTTAATAACGACAATAAAATTGATACATCGATCATCGTTTAGGTAAATTGCCGCTGGAATCTGAATCCGTCCTGCCGGCCGGAGAGCCGCTGCCTGTCGCTGCAGCCAACCGCGGAATTACAAAACTATTCAAATTAGGCCGTCCGATTTCCGAAACGCCATTAGTTATCCGGATGTTCGAGAGAGAGAGAGAGAGAGAGAGAGAGAGAGAGAGAGAGAGAGAGAGGCGGGGTAGGGGAGGGGGAAGGGGGGGGGGGGGGGGGGGGGGCGGAGGGGGAGAACGCTCATTTAGGATTCCGTCGATTTCGTAGGAAACGATCGCGCGCGTATGTCACCGGTCCGGCAGCGATAACCATTTTTTTTTGGGGGGCTGGCAAGACGACTTCGGAGAAAGGAGCGGAAGGGGGAGGCAGGGGGAGCTGGGGGACTGGTCGAGATCGGGAGGCGGTTTTACGGTGGATATCGACGTAAAAGCGATTCGGAATTAATTCCGTGCGTTTTAATCGC
Source organism: Eciton burchellii (assembly GCA_020341155.1). NCBI lineage: Eukaryota > Metazoa > Arthropoda > Insecta > Hymenoptera > Formicidae > Eciton > Eciton burchellii. The sequence continues at coordinate 707,957 of JAHMML010000068.1, read as the reverse complement.
CTCGGCCAGCGCGGCGACACGTGTACCGTCGATTCGATTCCCCCGCGTTTCCAACAATTGCGCATTGTTAATCAGCGAGAAGAGGACGGAGCACAACGGGACGACTTGCACGTGCTGCATTAGGCGACTTGTACCTCTCTCTCTCTCTCTCTCTGTATTCCTCCGAGATACGTAACGTATACGCGTGTCGCTCGCTCTATTACACGCAATCGAGCGAAAGCCGACGCGTTCGTTCGTTTTATATATAATAAAATACTGTCTCGCCCACGAGGCGACATAAACGCCGCGCGTCTGGCTACCACGGAGGACAGCCAGAGCTAATAAAGCGCGCGAGCTGCCGCGCGAGACTGGAGGCTCTTCAGGTCTCGCGGTTGGAACGGAGGCTCTCGAAGCTGGCTCGGAGGCATGCAGACGTCGCTCGCGATGCCCTCGTAAAATGCGCGGAAGCTGCGAGCTCGGCGAAACGCCCGGCAACCCGGAAACGACGACCGAGCGCCGTTAATTCGGATTCAAGAGCCGCCAGTCGTCAGTCGCGTCAGTAACGTAAACGCCACGGAAACCGTAACGCGCAGAGCAAAAGCTAGGCGACGATCTCGGCCGAGATCCGAGATCCACGCACAGGCTGCCGGTAAAGGTCAACGTTCTCCCTCCTACCCTCTCCCCGGTCCGAAATCCACTCCGAAAAAGCGAGCGCGTCACTATCGGCCGGCCGCGTCGTTTACGGCGACGACCGGACAGAGGGACTCCCTCTCCCCCCCGCCCCCGCCCCCGCCCCCGCCCCCGCCCCCCCCGGTGCTGGGAGAACTCTACTTTTAAGTGGCACCTCTTCCAGGGGCGAGCCGCTGCCTCCCCTCGTCGCAGCTGCCCCGGACGCGACTCCAATCGAATCGGTAACGAACGATTCGAGATACGGGCCGGGACGCGTTATGTAGGACCACACACGTGGCGTCCGCGCTATCCTCGACCGGGTCCCACCAGGTAATGTTTCTTTTAAGTGCGAACACAAATTGTAACTGAGACGATGGCCTGCTCTCCCACCCCCTATCCCGCCCCCGGGGCCCTTTGAGCCCCGCCCCGGGCCCTGCGGCCCGCTGAATATCTGGCGGATCCGATTTCAAAAGCCGTACATTCGGATCCACGATTATAAGGGGGAGCGGGATGGCTGGCCGGCCGGGGGGAGGGGGAGGGGGGGGGGCGGRGGGGGCGTCAGGGCCCAGATACGGAGCCCGCGTCGTGACCCCGCGACATCCGAAATTCCGGGAGAGGAACGGCGCGGTCGCCCTCCCCGCCCCGCCCCGCATCGCCTGCTCTCCTTGCCGATGGCTCGTGCAATCGATCGTGCGCGTAAATCTCTCCGCGACGCGGAGTCATTATATTCGAAGGAGATGATTGAGGATTAGTTCGCTCGTTCGGTTTCTCTCGAGATGGAGGCTCATCTCTCGGGAGATGGATTCTCTCTCTCTCTCTCTCTCTCTCTCTCTCTCTCTCTCTCTCTCTCTCTCTCTCTCTTTTTCCCCGTGGCTCGAGAATGATGAGTTAACGTCGATTTTTCTCCTCGCTAACGCAACAACGTTTTACGTAAGAGCGGCCCGACGCGACCCCGATCCCGATCGGAGATCGGAATCTCGTTTACACGCAAGCGGCAGAAATTAACGCGCAGGCTGCACCTACACCCGAGTGACGGATGCGGTGTGGGGGGGGGGGGAGAGGGGGAATAACGCATCTGCTTATTTTCGTCGGGCTTTCTCGGCGAGCCGCCAGTGAAAGCCGGCGATAATTAGTTACCGATCCTGGAGCCTCCCGGACGGCGGAAGTAACTCGCAGAGTTGATCGTCACGCGGCGATATTCGCGATTATCGATTAGCGAGCATCCGGAACGGGGGGGGGGTGGAGGCGAGCGGGCGGAGGGTATTCAGCCTCGATTGCGAATAATATCTTGTCGAAATCGATCGTCGCGAGCCGGGAGAGATTAAATTCGAGCGTTTTAATGCTGACCGACCGCCGGCCTGCGTCAGCCGGTTTCATAACCCAAACGTGACCTTCCACGTTTTACGACAACGGCATTAAATTATCGCCGGCGAGTAGCGAATCCTCGAGCGCGACTTCCCGATCTCGATTTCGATTCCGAGACGGATCGAGTCGCGTCGCGTCGCCCATGATGCCCGGTAAATCCGTGAGCATTAATATCAAGGTGATTAAAGGCCGCGGCCGAGGCATGCGGAGCTCCTCTTCGAGTAGGTCCGCGAGTTACGATCGCGCCGTTCCATAAACTCGATATCCGACGACGCCCGCTTCGATGCTCGATACTCGTGGCGCATCGATCGCGCCTGACACGCTTCAACGTCTCCTTTCTACAAAATTTACATCGAATAGGCCATAAGATGGCGATCAACTCTCATCGACCGCGCCGTGTCCATTTGTCACCGCGCGCGGGAGAGAGAGACGGCGGGAGCTGGGGGCGGGGGGGGGGGGGGRGGGRGGGRGGGRGGGAGCCAGATAGCCGTAAAATCGGCGCGAGGAGAGACCTGCTCGATTAACTGGATGAAATCGAGCCCTCGAGTCGATCCACCACCGATTATTCGCGATTCGAGCTCGAAATCCGCGAGGTCGTCGCGCGAATGGCGCGAATCCGCCACCGTTCACGCGCGCGCGCGCGCGCTACCACGCAGATGTACGCGCGAGCGAGGGGAGGGGTCGAAGGGGAGAGATACGATCGTCGCTCGCGCCTTGCGGATACGTGGGCATTTAATCGCGCGTCTTACGCGGACCACACCGGAGACGATACGCCGCGGAGGATATCGTCGGCGAGCGTTATCGCGACCTATTAGACACGCTCGTCGCCTTACGACCTGTCGTAACCGAGCCAGCTCTCTAGCCCGTCGCTCTACCAGTTCTCGGCTTACACCCCTGGCGGGAGGGGGACACAAAGGACGCCGAGCGAGCGAGCGAGGAGGGGCGAGGGAGATGAGCTGTGTACGGGGTCGAGAGGTCAGTTCCTCTCGCGCGCCGGACTAGCAGCGCGATGTCGATGGAACGAGGCGTCAGGTGTCCTTGACCGCTGCTGGCGATCGACTGCCGTGCCGGGGCTAAAGATCGCGATAATTAACCGTCGATGAAGCGTCGCAGGTGCGCGCAGCGAGCGAGCGGAAGCCGCGCTGTCACGTAATCGCGCCGACGCGATAAGCCGGCGCGTAGCTTGCGCAACGCGTTACGCGACCGTCCTCTCGCGTCTCTGGATCTCGATTCGCCGGACGGGGGGTCGGGGGTCGGTCGGACGGGGGCGGCGGCGGGGAGGGGGGGGGGGGAGCCGCTCCCGAGGAGCGACGCTCCGACGCCGCTCGTCCGGCGCGTGTCTCCGTCTTGACCGAACGCTGTAACAGATTTGCGTTATTAACGTTATTAACAAGCGGAGGTGTGATTTATATAATTGCACGCATCCGCCCGCGGTATGTGCGCGCCACGCCGCGCCGCGCCGCGTCCGCGCGCTCGCGCGCTACAGGTGTGCACGCATACAGAGCGAGGAGCGGGCATCAGAAAAAGAGGAGACAACCGGTTGTGCTACGCGCGCGGGATCATAGAGCCCAACTCTCGAAAGCGACCTCTCCGTGACTCCGCGCGAGAGGATGACATCGTGGTTCTCAACCGGCGAACTCGGCGGCGGAGCGCGCGACACCGCCGGGAGCGGAGGTCACCGGTCACGCCGTGGGGATACGCGCTCTCGCGCGAGTGCAGGCGTATCGCTAAAAGTGTACCAAGCGAGCGGAAGCCTGCGGAGATCGGCGAGAACTGCGTCGCTTTGATATCAGACTGCGTCAGTCTGCGTCGCGGGGAAGATCCTCGCTGCGGATCCTCGTCGACGAGATCTCCTCTGACCCGATGGCAAACGATTGGCGCGCAAGAAGCGGGGCCTGATTTATGAGCCGGTCGCGAGAGGCCCCGGCAGCGCGTGTATATATGCGCGCGCGCGCGTATTCGCGCGAGCCGAGCTCTCCTTCCGGTCGGCGCGCTTCCATTCCGCGTCCTCCCGGAACGGCGCGATACGCGCGACGCCGATTCAGCGCTGGCCGAGCGCTGGCACTCGCCCGCTCGGCTCGGCTCGCTTTCTTGCGAGCGCGCTTTCCCCGGCCTCTCGCGCTCTCGCGCTCCCGCGCTCGCTCTCTCTCTCTCTCTCTCTCTCTCTCTCAGCGCTCTCTGTCTATCCATCTCCTCGCCCCGTTAGAGGAGCTTCTTCTTCCTCTTCCTCCTCCCTCCGGGCCTCTCTCTCTCTCCCCCCCTCCTCCCTCCTGGAAGGGCCAGCTCGAGCTCTTTCCTGCGCGGCGCTCTTCCCCCCCCCCCTGCCTTCCCCCTCGTTCTTTCGCGATCCGCGGCCGGCGCAAGAGCGCGGCGTTTACATTAATGTATGAGGTCAATCGTAAGGCCCGACATCGGTGTGTACATACGTAGCGCGTATATCGGGGCCCGCGGCCCGGCGGTTTTCCCATCCGCCGGCCGGGACGAAAAAAGCCCGCGACATGCCGCGACGACGTGTACCCCCGATCTAATGCGCTCGCGGCCTAGGAGCCGCAGCCGGAGGGAGGGAGGCGGGGCAGGGCGGGGGGCCGCCGTGCGCGCGCACGGTTGCACCGGCGGTATTGTAATGTGAGATCGTGACGGGGGCAGGCCGGGCAGCGCACGCTGATTGTCCGTTTCATTATGCTGATCGGTCGTTTCGTCGCTTGGCCGCAATTAACATACACACGTGGGTCGGGCCTTTCTCCGGGCCTGACGAGCGGAATGCGGCGAGCGGAATACGCGGATGCGCGCTGGGAGCAGCGCTCGTCCACTCGGGAGGAGCGGATTCGGATTCACAGAGAGAGAGAGAGAGAGAGAGAGAGAGGAGTCGCGCCATCGCCAACGCCTCCGCGTCGACCGGATCGGCGTTCGTCAGCGCGAAACGTCTCAGTTTGTCAGCGCCAATAAAGGCAAGGAAGTCGCGAGGACCTCGCCTGGAAGCTGCGCGACTCCCGCGGGATTGGTCCCTCCCCCCATCTCCTCCTCCCTCGCGGGGGAATCGACGCAGCTCTCGTTGGGAGGAACTTCCAGAGAAGCTAAAGCCCCGCGTGTTCGACAGCTCGTCAGGATCGGATTCTCGCGTTCTCGCGGATTGCGAGATCAGATTGCGAGTCGACGCGGCGGCGGCGGCGGCGGCACTTTGATCCAATTCTCGAAACGAGATCGACTCGCAGGTGCGAGCGAGGCAAAGCGAGGCAAAGTCACTAGGAGCCGGTTCGCCTAGCGCGTCGAAGGCAACAACATTCGAGGTGACCGTCGTCGTCGCAATGATTGCGTCATCGCGTCGTCTTCATCGCTCGCGAGAGCGGCGCGGGCAATACATCGCGGACGGGACATATATTTGCGGGCTACGTGTATTACCTGCGGAAAGGAGGCCTGCTGGAGAAGAGGTCGGCCGAGAGGTCGCCCGGTAAATTGGTCGCCGCGGCGTTACCGTTGATCTACGGCAACAGACGCGATAGTTATGGAAAGGTTACCGCGGCGAGCTCGATAAAACGTCGCGCTGCCTGTCCCCGCGGGAATCCGCGGCGAACGAATCGTAAATCGCGAAATCGCAACCGCTCGTCGCGCGGCCGGGGGCGGAGGGGGAGCAGGAAAGGAAGAGAGAGAGCGAGAGCGAGAGCGAGAGCGAGAGAGAGAGAGAGAGAGAGAGAGAGGGCGAGGGGCAAGACGCTCGCGCGGAGCATAGCGGAGCGTCGTTTCCGTCTTCCCGCGCGGCCGCGAATTCCGCGTGACCTTTGACACCAGTTCAGCAACGCCGTTCTCCGAGAGGGGCGATTGCATGATTAGCCTCTCCTCGCGCGCAACCCGTTCCTACAAGGATTAGCTTCCTGCTCGCGTCAGCGAGCCCCGAATCCCTGAAATTCATCGCATTTATTTATTCGGTCCTGCGGACCGTCTCCCGAAATTGGATTTCGATGCTGGCCGATGCGCATCCGCGCATAACGGATAACAGGAACGGAGGCCAATGGCCTCCGGATGACTCTCGCCGTCGAGATCTCGGCTAATCTCGGGAACGCGCGCCCCGGAAATTCGATAAAGGCCGCGCCGGGGCGCTTCATCCCGCGCGACGCAGCCTGCTCTCCACTCCAATTCCCGCAACCATCGCTGCAACCGGCGCGAAGGGGGGCTTTTGTTTAACAAACGCGCTTCGCCCGCCGCCAGCCGCCGCCCCCCCCCCCCCCCGCCACCTACCCCCGGAGAGAGAGATCGACTTTCCGATACCGCGCGCGCGCCCACGCTCGCGTCACCGATATATCACGCGCGAGCGCATCCCGACGATCCGGCGCGAGCGTACGTACGAATTTGGCCTCGGGCCCGCGCAGATTCCGCGATGTTCTCGATTTACGAGGGAACGGGCAGTCCTTTTTTGGAGCGAGTCCCGAGAGAGCCGGGAACGCGCGTGGAAGCGGCACGACGAGTTAAGAGACTCTCGACCTTTAAGTCGAGAGTCTCGCTCGCTCGCGCGCCGCATTTTCCGCGACGGATTGGACGAGCGTACCGCTTCGCGGTATCTTTATCGGCTCGATGCGCGATGAAGACGGAAGTACTCGGACGCGCCTGATGCTGTCCGAGGGGTCGTATCCGGCGTGGACCAGCGCGATCGCGGAATCGGAGCGAGACGCGCCGCGAGGATCGATGTAGACGATAGCTCAGGCTCGCGATAAAGCGCGACCCCGCGGGATTACGGAATCGACCTTTGATCACTGATCAATCATCCGTTCGGAAAAGTAGCTTGGGAAGCGAGCGGTATCGATATCGACTTGTCTGATAAATCGCGCGACGAATTCCAACGCGGATTTGCCGCCCGCCGCGCGCGCGAAAGTTCGCCGGAGAACTCGCGTCGTCAAACGCGCGTCCTCTCCCTCGATCGTTGGCGCGTCGCGCCGCGTCTCCTCTCCGCTCTCGCGCGCCTGAACGCGCTTGAATAAACTCGGGCCCATTCGAGCGGCGTGTAGCGGCGAGCAAACAACGATCGAATGCCCGCAGCGAGAGGAACGGCGAGCCACAGCGAGCGAGGCAATATCGAGGCATCGTCGTAGACCTACGCCTATTCCGGATGCGATCGGATCGGGACGCCATTAATAACGACGCACTTACCGATCCCATGGCAGGTGGTAGACCGCATGAAAGTCACGACCTGACATTTGCCTGGCTTGCTTGCCCGCGCCCGATCGCGCGCGCGAGCGAGCGAGCGAGCGAGCGAGCGAGCGAGCGCGGACGCGTCTCGCCGAGAGAGCCGATCGGGATGCGATTTTTGCGCGCGCAAGAAAGAGAGAGAGTAAGAGAACGCGCGAGTGCTAGAGAGTTAGATGGAGAGAGAGAGAGAGAGAGAGAGAGAGAGAGAGAGAGAGAGAGAGAGAGACGAGCGAGAGAGCAATTTCAAGTGTAACGGCCATCGCCGGGCATCGGCGCGATGCGCCGCGCTGCGTACCTTCGCTTTCTCTCCTCCGCGCCCGCCGCGCCTCCTCCCGCCTGGCCTCTCCTCTTCCCCC
>JAHMML010000068.1:644486-700190 GCA_020341155.1 Eciton burchellii | reverse complement strand
CCCCCCCCCCCCCCGCCCCGCCCCTCCCGCGCGGCTCCCGTGCCTAATCGCCTTTTCACTTTCAGCGACGGATCGACCGCGTTTCCTCTCGAGATCGCCCGACCAGGCCGCAGCTCCGCGCTCGAATTCCGCACGCGAAACGCGCCGCAGCGCGGCTCCCCTTCTCCACTGACCGCCTCACCCCCCCCCCTCCCSCCSCCSCCSCCCCCTTCACCGCCCGATTTCTCTCTTCCCGCGATCGGCACCGGCGATTCCGCGATGATGTTACGACGCCGCCGGGGGTTCACGGGGGGCCCCCGGGGACCGTGAGCTCCGCGATTCCATCGTAGGAATTCGTATCGGCGCGCGCGCGCGTGTTCGCATAAATTCCGCCGCGTGACGCAATGTTCCCTTTACGATATCGCTTGCGCACAATGCTGCGGATTACCGCGTCGCGTTTCGCGGTTTAGCGGATCGCGCGGTAATGTCCCGAGGCCCCTATCGCCCTCTCCTCTTCCCTTCCCTCTCCCCATCCTCTGTTCTCTCTCTCTCTCTCTCTCTCTCTCTCTCTCTCTCTCTCTCTCTGTTTCTCTCTCGTGAGAAGGAGAAACGTGGCGCATCTCGGACGAGCGACAGCGGGTGGTGGTGCGTATCGGGACCGTTCTCGCGCGGTATGCGCGCCGGTTCGCGTGCCCCGAGTGACCTCCGAGTGATTTTACAAGTTCGCTCTTTCTCCCGGCAACTCGGTCGGCGTACCCCGCCTTTCTCCGCGCTGAATCCGCGCGGAGGCCCATTGAACGCGAGCAAGGATCGCGGCGGGCACAGAGAGAGAGAGAGAGAGAGAGAGAGAGAGAGAGAGAGAGAGAGAGAGAGAGAGAGAGAGAGAGAGAGAGATGGAAACGCCAGGTCGCTCGTTTCTCTTCTCTTGGAACAATCGCTTCCTTTCGTTTCATCAAGTCGATCGGAGCGGTGCGCTCGCCACGGGCGACGCCACGCACGCCGGCTTATGGTATCCATAACGGTACGCGCGCGCGCGCGCGAGCGCGTTTGCCACGCTCGCATGCGCCGGGATTGGCCGCGGAGTGGAGCGGATTCCTGCGCGCTCGTTTGGCGATTAACGTTCGTTAATCGCGATGCGCGTCGTATTCTTGCGAATCGATTACGGATTCTGTTTTAGATTAGGACGCGGCGTCGTTTGCCCCTGGAATCCGTCCGTCTCTGACGGGAACCGGAAGCGACGCAAGGACGCTAGCTCGAAGGGATGAACGACACGCGCGGCGTCGCGCGATTCCTCTCGGCTCCTCTTCGCTCGTCGTTGTGACCCGATATCGGGTCGCTTTTTACGGCTGAAACTCCCGTTAACCGGCTCATTAAGCTTCGCCTTCGCCTCGTTAATCGCTAATTTCGTGATGAGGAAGATAACGCCGGGAGGGCAGTGAGCAGGGGGACAATCGGCGGGCGAGTGTTACGTAAAACAGACGCGATCGCCGAGGGATATCCGAGCGCTCAACGGATTCGCCAAACGAACCCGGAAAACAGGAGCGGGGGGAGGAGGGCGAAGTTTGCGAATTAATAAACGGGGCCCTTATTGATAATCGTCATCGAGTGCCGCGCTCGCGTTTAACGTTTCGTCGGCCTTTAGGCCTCTGGATGCATCTCGCGCCGCTGATACTTGGCGCGATTCGCGAGAAATGGCAACGGGCACGGTTAACGCGAAACTGAGGCCTCCGCTCCGCCGCGAGGCTGACCTTTATTACGCGCGTTTGGCGGCCAACGCGCAGCGAGGGGGGGAGGAGGGCGGGAGGAGAGATGGACCGGCGCGAGTCGCGCGCGGATCGTCGCGCGAGCGAGTGCTCGCGCACTCGCGACCCACTGACGCCGGTCCCCGGCCGCGCCGGGTGAGAGGGGGGATGGGCGGCGGTGGCGGGGAGGGCGGCGAGGGGGCGAGGGGGAAGGGAGGAAGAGGGGACTCAGGGCCCTCGCTAGGCGCGACGGATTTCCGCGCTCGAGCGAGACGCTCGACCCGCCGAGAGATCGTCCGGTCGATTTACGAGCCAATAAAACCCGCCGTCGTTTTTACGAGCCGGGGACGTGAGAGCGGCCGCCTCGCGCTCGCTTATCGAGACGGCATTAACGCCGGCCACGCACGCTCCTCGGCTTTCGTCCCCCTGGCCCACGATCTGTCGCGCAACCGGCGCTCCGCTCCGAGTGTTTCGCTGTTTCGTTTGCCATTGCGTGCAGCGCTCCGCGCGCTGGCGCGGGCTTTTCGGCGTGCTCTCGCGCGGCGAGAAACGCGAGTGACGCGCGTCGAATCGCGCACGCGCAATGTCATAGGGAGGATCGTTCCTGGAAGTGGCACTTGCGGGTTAATTGTGCCGCGCGCGAGAAGGTGCCGACGCGAGTCGATCGTCGCGAGTCTCGGCCTCTCCTGCGACGGGCAGGAACGAATCGATCGGATCGGCTGAGATAGCAATAACGGCGTGTCATGCGAGATTGTCGCGATTACGATCGAGAATTGGAGGTGATCCGCAGCTTCGTGGCCCTTCCGATCGCGGACGGAGCACCGACCTGGCGCGCATCGCGATTAAAGGGATCTTATCTTTTGGGTTTTGATATCAACGTAATACTTTACTTCATTTTACATAATTATCTTTCTTAATCGGAATTAATTATATATATTTTTTCTAATCAAATGTAAACTTCAAGTTTCATTAAATTTATAGTTATATAGATTATTAATATAAATTATTTATTAAATATAGAATAAATGATTGAGGAATTAGTAAGTTACATATATTTGCATTATTCTGATTAATAATAAAATTCAAATATACATGCATTTTTAATTTAGTTTATACCGTTATAATGCAAAATAAAAAGGTATTCCAATCTTTTGCCTTCTCTTTTTAATTTCCCCAATTTTCAAGACTTCCCTTGAGAACTAATCCGGCAGCGATGACGATTGCACTCTGTTACGTGACACGTATGTTGCACCCTGCGAGTGCGCACGTGCAAGCGCTGCAGTTGGATGGCAAACTTGGCGTTACGCGATTAAAACGTTCACTCGCTGATCGATCGAAGCAGCAAAACCTTGAAAAGTTCACTGGAGAACTCGTGCAAAGGCGCGATGAAGCTTACGTCGCGTATCAGCGCGGAGTGACATTATTACAATAATAATTTACAATCCGCTCCGAGAACGTCAACAGTCCCACCTTACCGTGATTGTTGGTTGTCGCAAGCTCGTCTTCTCTGATTTGCATTCGCGAAACGAAATCTCAGTTATGCGATTCCCGACAAAACGGAACTTTGGCCTGAAACTGAATCTGGCCAAGCCGGGCGCGTTCCCGCAATGCTCCCGCATGACATTTCGTTCATCTCGATGACGCGATCGGTCAACATGGAGCTTCCGGTATCATCGCGTTTCAAGTGACGAACTCGGTGACAATCTCGATTGTCGCAAAGTGCACCCGCACTCTAGCCGGCACTCCCGCGCGCGTGGCACTCGCGCGCGCGAGGTCGAGTGCGTATGATGATAATGACAGACTGAGAAACGCCGGCGAGGCGCCGCGGGCGATGCCGCCATGGATGGACTCTCTTCTGGAAACTTAGCGGACGAGCTGGAATAATCGCTGCTTTCGCATCGCTGATCGACTTCTGATCGATCGAATCGTTCGTTCGAGGCAATGCTAGCGATAAGAAAAGGGAGCAGCGTGGCCGGCGTGTCTCACGTCAGCATCCGCATCGAGGATCCTTGCGAAGCGAGATATCTCGGGGAAGCATATCGCACGGTGGCTCTGCTCCTTCACGATCGATCGATCGATCGAACTCTGAGCACTCGGAGCACTGAGTGCTCGGAGTGGGCAGAAACAGCCTGGGAAAACCGGCAAAGAGCCGACGACAGCCGGGCGCGATCGAATCTCCCCATTAAGCGACGAAGCAGGGGGCGAGGGGAGGGGAGGGGAGGGGAGGGGAACGTGCCGGCCGCTGGGTAAGTAGGAGAAGGTAGCGTAAGGTGAGCGGAAGGTAACGTTGCGATACGGAATTAAGATTTTCCGCTGCCCGGCGAAGCCGACATCCGCTCGCGCTCGCGCGCGCGCGCGCGCAACTTAACACCTACGCCCCGCGCGACTTTACGAGCGGGCTTTACGCGGCGTTGCTCTTTCGCGGTGCTCGTTCTTTTCTACCCTTTACAATGTGGGAGATCGATATCGGTCGCGCTATCGCCGGACTGTATCGTGTTTCACGAGCGCGCGCGTTCTCCTTCCTTCCCGCGCCACTTGCTTCGCTGCGCGGGTAATATTCAATTTACGCCCACGGGGAGCGCAAGGGGGCGGCCCGCCGGGGGAAAGAGAGAGTGCGATTAGTCATCATCGTCGATCATCGTGGCTGAGCATGCAAGTCCGACGTCGCCGGGGCGGAAGAGGAGAGCGAATCGACCGAATTCGGAATTCGGGGATCCACCGTCCTCAGCTGGGGGATTTACGGCGCGTTTCGAGCCACCGCGTGGTATGCGCGCACCAGGAAGAGACGGGAGATACTCTCCACGAGTAATGGCAAGGAGAATCGCTCGCGCGAGTGGTGCGAGCCGGCGAACTCTGTAGCTCGCGTTGCGCCCGGGGCCGCGCGGTAATGCCGACTTCACGAGTTCGCAGCCATAAAATCGTGAATTATTAACGCTAATATGTAACACCGTGCCTGCCGGTACAACCGCGATGCAAAATCGAGGACGCCTAAGCGGCTCGTCCGCGCGAGCGCGCGGAGCAGCACCGCGGAGAGCCGCTCTGAGCGGCCGCTTTCGCGTGGCGAGACGTCTCACCCGGACTTGCTCCGCAAGATGCTGTTCCACGCACGGGAATCAGGCTGTTGCGTCTCTCGACGCCTCCTCGATCGCCTCGCGCGGAGAACAAGGGGTCGTAAATTCGCGCGGCGCCAATCGCGCGCGGGAGCCGTCACGTCGATTTCCCCGAGTCGAGGGGAAACCTCATTAGAGTTATTCGAGTCTAATAATCCCAAAGTGTTACGCGGAACGGAAACGGACCCCGCTGTCCGTCCGGGTCCGCCGTCCCCCTCGCGATATAGGATCGCGCCGAGGGAAAATCGAGGTCGAGTTTGCACAGCCGACTGTACCGCGTCGACTCTCCTCCGGCTTGCTGACTTGTACGGCCGCTCTGTTTACGCCTCTCTCGCCGGAATGTAACGCTGCCTCGTCACGTGTGCGTTTCGATCATTCCGGCCGAATCGCGCACGGGCCAAAGTCCAGGAGACTCCGCGACCATCGGCCGATCTGCGATCGAGATCCGTCGACGGAGATCGTCCGCGAGAATGATGATAGGAATCTGTTAATCACGGCAGTTCCCGTTTTCCCTGCGAGCGTGCAAAAGCGTCATCGAATCTCGAGTGGACGGCGATCGAGACAAACGAGACAAATAAAAAGAGTCATGTTAAACGTTACTTGGCTTAAATTACTATTGGCCGAGCAGCTTGGAGTTATTCGAGTAACTCGAGTGCTGCGAGTGTCGAAAGATACACAGAGCGCGAATTGTCCTCGCTTCGGGTTCGTGCAATTGCACGACGCCCTGACGCGGACTGATTGCAAKSGGSGGGGGGGGGGGGGGGGGGGGGGGCGGATTCGAGCGAATAATGAAATTCTACGTGCCCGTTGTCCGCCGTTGTAACAAATGACAGGGCATTAACGTTCTGCCATTGCCGGTTAATGAGAGCGCCGGAGAAATATTTAATCCATCTAGGTGTCACGTACGCGCGCGCGAGGGACCTGTTGGCGATACGGCGAACGAGCTAATTTAATTATGCGCATCATACCGTCGGGGTATTAAGATCGGAGATGCGTTTAGCGATGCCACGGTGCATCAAGCGTAAGTGGAACGGCGCGAAAGCGGCGCATTGTGTCGGACCGCCGGGGATCGGATGGGGGCACGTCACGGCAGAAACTGTCTTGCCGAAGAAAAGGGAGAGGGTAAAGGTGGCCAATAAAATCGAGTTATTATCCCTATTATCGTCGGCGTTGCGAAAGAACGCGGCCTACGCACGGGATCATTGCCGACACAATGTGCACCCGCTTTGGCGTTGCTCGCTCTCGTCACGATATCGATCGATCGATCCATCTATCAATACTAAGCCGTGTCGATCTTCTAAAGCGGATTTTCAATTTAAAGCCTCAGAAACTCATCTATGTCTATATCGCACGTGTACCTATACATCTGAGGAATATCGTATAAGATGGATTTCTGTCCGGAATAACACTTCGTTTCGACAATGTATGCAGGAATTTTCTGTAAATGAGCTTACGCGAGCAAATACACGAAAGTACACGATAAGCATTCCGAAGATAAGCATTCCTATATGCATGTAAAGGTAGAAAATTATTACATTATTTGCGAAGATGTGCGATGCGATCGGCAGTTCAAGCGATACGAATTAGAGACAGATACTTCTCGGAATCAGTATGCGTCTGGACGATTGTTGCTATCCACTCGATGAAACTCTTCCAGTCATACGACTGACCGTCTTTTGATGCACAAGGAATGTCTGTTGTCGCCGAAGTATGAATTCGAATTTATTGAGGAGCAGGAGTCGTTCTTCGTCGTACAATGCCAATCTAAATTTCCCGAGCAGTCCGTTGCTGTTCGTCATACAATATCATCTACAATTTTTCCGAGCAGTTCATTGTTGTTCATCGTACAATATTAACGTACAATTTTCCCGAGCACTCCATTGCTGTTCATCATGCAATATCAACGTACAAATTTCGCGAATAGTCGGTCGCTGTTCATCGTACAATGTCAACTTAAAAATTTCCCGAGCAGTACGTTGCTGTCCATCGTGCAATGTAAATCTCATTATATTAAACGGTATTCTTTAATCGAAGTTTCTCGCCTTATTTCTTTCCCTCCCATCGAAAATTCCCCTAGATATATACATCTCATCTTTCCAAATCTCCGTTGATCTTGTTTCCGCGAGATGAAGATACCTCGGTTCTCGGACGAGAATCGTGACGTTCGTTGCATAGCATCGGGTACCAGATGGTAACGCAAGGCAGTTATTCCGATCGCGGAACGAGCGGGCGCTCTTCGAGCTTATTTACTGTAAGTAGGAAACGCCTGTGTGTAGAATTCGAGCGCGTCCACGCGAACGCGGAAGACGAGCCGCTCGAGCGCCACTTGTCCCCGAGAATTCCGGGACAAGTGGCCACGACTGCACGAGCCACGACTGTACCTCTTCGAGACTCCCGGTCTCGAAGTGAGGTGAGCCAAAGCCGCTCTTCGTATCTCTTCTTCCTTCTCCTCCTTCGACGCCCTTCTTCCCACCCCCTGTACTCTTCTTCTCCGCGACGCCACGGGCGGAGAGAGAACTCGCGGAGCGGGCACGTCGAGCGTTCAGGTGAAGCGGGTTAATATCTCGACATTGTGGACACAAGTAATGGGCATCTCCGTGCCTCGAGACGGTGCCTGTTCTCTGTTCTCCACCCCGCCGGCGATACTTTCCGCCATCAGTGATTCTCATCCGTCACTGACGAGCCTGGCGCTGTTCGCCTCGTGCCCTGCCCGCGATTCCGCATCGTTTAGAATCCGCCCTCAGACGCAAGAGCCCTGGAACTGATACGAAACGATGTTCGATGTAACGATGTTCAAGTCCACTGCGAAGCAGAAGTTTAGGAAAGTAAAGTTGCCCCTTCCTTTTCCTTGAACGATGCCGAGAAAGAGAGAGGGAGGGAGAGATAGCCTCAAGATAGCTTGGCGAGTGCGCGGAGGCGTAATCGCAACGGATCAATCCCGAGTTATTGGAGCATGACGATAGTCGAGATCGGCGCTAATCGATCGCATAAGTCGATGAAAGTTACGGAGAGCATGCGCGTGGGCATGAAGGCGGGCCACGGTCTGCGCACGTCAAAGTCCAAGTTCGCGTAATATCCTCGTAGTGCTCTCTCTCTCTCTCTCTCTCTCTCTCTCTCTCTCTCTCTTTCCTTGCATGGATCCGCGTGCGGAGAACCGAGCCGAGCCGAGCGCCGTGGAGCGCAATGCGCGTACGTTTGATTTAAATCTACACGCCGCTCGTCGAAGGCGAATTCAACACGACATCCGGCCTGGGTCGCACCCGATAGAAAGCTGCTGCCGCCCCCTTGCCCCTTCATGTACCGGACGTGCGATTGACATATCGACACCGCATAGCCTCTCGGCTGAATCACGCGCCCGAGAGCGAACTTTGAATAACTCATCGTTAGCAAACCGGATCCGACGGGTCGCTTCTTCGATTTCCGATCGATTCCGTCTCCCTTTACGCGCTCGGTCATTCGATTTCCGCTTGTCGCGAGCAATGACAAGCTCGTGCGTTTTCCCTCGCCGCAGGCGCCCGCTCGGAGGCGCATCCGCGTCATTACGATCCGTTTGTTCGCGAAATCGTAGCCGGGAGCGCGCGTTACTTTCTCTCCCTCTCGGAAGACGCAGCCTCCGGCCAGTCGGTCCGGTCCATCAGCGGGGCGAGCCGCGAGCTTCTAATTAGCGCGCTCCGCGCGACCAGGAGCGACAACGAGCGGCAGAATCGACGCGCGATCGTCTGGCGCATCTGCTCGCGAGTGACCGGCAGCGACTTTCCCCATCCTAAATCTTCTGCCTAATGAACTAATTAATCGGCGACCATCTGGACCCGATATCGTCGAGCTTCCTGTGGAGGATCGCCGCGCACACTTGACTGCACAATGGCACCGTAACTAACGCGAATCGCACGCGGCTGACGCCGCGCGGAGAAACCTCTGCGAAGACGCGAATGACGTTGAATGACGGAAGGACGTCCTCCTCGGCGCGCGCGCGGAAAAGTCGCCGGGACGTAGGTCGCGGACGCGCGGGGCGATTAATAATGTGCCGCTGCACTGTCAAACCGGCCGGAAATTGAGAGGCCCGCGTGACTCCGTGGCTTTCACCGTTTAGCGGATTTTAGCACGTCTGCCCGTGCGCGCGCGCGGGCCTTTTCCGATCGGCGCGCACGTTTATTTATCTTTTTCCCGAGCGCGGAGCCGACAATCGAGCAATCAGACTCGGACGCGAGAGCGCTCTTACAACAACGACGCGTCTGTGCCCGTTCACGCTCCTCCAACGTGGAAACGTTTCGCACGTGCTGAACGACGTGACAGCCGCGCGCGCGAGAGGAGCTCTCTCTCTCTCTCTCTCTCTCTCTCTCTTGAGCGAGCCTGAGATTGAATTTCCGCGATCCGCGCGCGAGAGAGAACCACCGCGGCGTGGTTTCGTTTACGAAAATCTTATCCTGGACGCGACAGGCGGCGGATAAGAGCGGGCCACGTTAGGCCACGATGAGATCCGTGTCGAATGGACCGCCTTTGCGAATTTTCGAGTGCGCGGAAGTAGCTTGTCGTCATGGCAACCAGACGAGAACGCGGGAAGACAAGAGGCCTTCGCACTTTTCCGCGAGCTCGCCGTCGTCGTCGTCGCCGATGGGCCGCGTGTCTCGTCTGGCATCACCGGCGGGGGGGAGGGGGGGGGGGGGGGGGGGGGGGGCAGCCGGCACAGGAAGAGGAAATCGCCGAGAGAGGAATCGCTGACCCACATAGCGAGAAAAAATCCGCCTTTCGGCCATGGCCGTCGGGTAAAATCCTTTCGGTTTTTTCTCTCCATCAATCTCCACGCTCCCCTCTCCCCCTCCCCCYCCCCCTCCCCCCTCTGCCCCCTGTCGGTTTCGTATATTCCAGAGGCGGAATCGCGTAAAATCGACGAAGCGAGCGAGCGGCTGGGATCGCACGACGCAAGAGAGTTCACAAAGCGATTAACAAACGTCTCGTCCCGGCACGCTCGAGCAGGGGTGAAGGGGTTACACCCGGCGGGGGATTGCGTCATGATCCGGGTATGATACGAGCGGCAGCTCGCGCATCGCAAGACTCGCTCATTAATGCCGAGGAGAGTCGCCTCGTCTGAAATTATGCCGGCCGCCGACAGCGCGGCGACGAAGAAGCACGTGTCAAATCGGGGCGCGAGTCAATCAACGCGTCCATTAAATTCCAGCCCGCGCTGCTGTCACGTCGTGACAGCGTCGATTAATTTGATATCGCGATCGATAGCGGATCGATATCGAATCGACAATGAGATGCGTTTCTCAAAGACTGCGCCCGCCCTTCGAAGATAATCTGACGCGCGCAGCTTTGTTCTCTCGTTCGAGAGACGAGAGCAAGCCTGGCTCGTGTAGGCATGGATCAGAGGGAGAGAGAGAGAGAGAGAGTGTGCTAGCAAGCTTGTAAGTTTCCCGGCAAGACTCCTCCGAACGGCTAACCGCGCGATACCGCGTTGCCCGTATCGCTACGTCCGCCTCGCGCTTCCTCGATATACGAGACGCGGAAATTAATTAATTAGGAAGCGCGGAGTCCGAGGGGGTCCGAGAATTCCGTTTCTGAGGCGAGCGATAATTACATAGGAAGCGCTCGGGGGAATTCCTGGCGGTGGAATTTCTTTATTCCCCGAGCGGGGAGGAGCGGGCGCGAGCTCTCGTAATTCCGTATTATCTCGCGATCTCCACCCATTCCCATCTCGATGCGGGCGCGAGGCTCCATCCGAATCGCCGACAATAATCTAACAAAAGTCAGGCAACCCGGGTCGTAAGCGTAATGGAGTACGGCCGGCTAGATTAAAGAAACGAGAACGGATACGGATTATCGCGAGAGTGCCCCGCGTCTCGGTGACCGTAATAACCAGTTAAACGTTTTCGCGACCGAGTTCGCCACGGAGGAGAGAGGAAGAGGGAGAGACGGAGGCGGAGAGCGGAGGAGAGAGGGCACGAAAACTAATATCGAACAAACCCGGCAGGCCCCCGGCAATTGTGGTCGCGGGGAATGGGCCCGGCTACCGTAAGTCCCGCGGGCCCGGGGAACTTTGGTCCGCGTCGCCGCCGTCGGCGGCGCGGGCCGCGCCCGCGGATCGGTCCCAATACTTTTGCGGCCGGTGGGACTAATTTTGAATGCCATTAGTTAGCACACGCCGCCTGGGATGATCCCATCGGCGCGACGGATTGTTATTTCGTTCGTATTCCTCCCCGTACCTCACTCCTCGCCTCGCCGCGCCTCGCCTCGCCCACCGCGGCGTCCATTCGACAAATGTGCATCGGCAGCAGTGTCCCCCTCTCCCCCTCATGGGACTGCTCGCCCGCGGGTCGCGATTGCCCCGCTACCGGGCATTGTATCCCCCGTAGGATGGCTCGTACGCACGTGATTTGTTGGATTGGACGATTAAAAGGGGAGAGAAGTCAGGCTCCACGCGCGTTTCCGTTCTTACGTTCAAGATCTGCGATCGAGACAGCGAATCTCCCACGATCACTAGCCAGTGTCGAGATGATGCCTTCTGCAGGCCGCGAAGGATCTATGAGGATCCTCATCATGATCCTCCCCCGGCCCCCATCGCAGATGGGGTAGAGCGAGATCCCTCACGTGGCGCACTGTGCGCCATTCTCATGATTTGTTCTCACTTTTCTCCCCTTTTCTCTCCTCCTCTTCGGGGCCCGGCGCCACTTCTGATTGAATCGCTCGCGACGCTGCGAACGACGATCCTCCTCCTCCTCCTCCTCCTCCTCCTCCTCCTCCTCCTCTGAGAAGCTGCACGTACATCCACGCACTGTCGGCCGCGAATTCCGCGGGATCGTTTCTATCGAGCATTTCCCAGACCGGTTGGTACGCACGGTATTGGGTCAGCGGGCGCGCGGGCCTCAGGCCCCCTTTGTTCCTCTCGGTTCCGCGTAGGTTAGGTACATCTCGTCGCGCGCCAGCCCGAACACGTGTCGTCCGCGATCATTCCGCGAGCGTCCAGAAGCAGACAGTCATTTAGGATGGGTGCCGTGGGAATATCCGCGCCGATATTCGCGGCCCACACAAAACGCGCGCATTCCGCGCGTTTAAAGATTAATGAAGGACTCTCGCAAGCTCTAGACTACAAAAAGCACACAATGAGCGACAATCAGAGGAGCTCGCTTTCTCACTGCTTTCCCCTCTTTCTCACTGTGATATAAATCCCTTGGAGAGCCAACGAGAGGGAAGGAGAGCACGAGGACGTCCCGCGGGCGTCGGACAATGCGTTATTCGGCGCTCGTGGCGTATCGCGCCAAAGTATCCGCTGCTCGCTCACGTAGCCGCGGCTTTGATGTGCACCGCGCCGGTGCACATCGTAGATGCATCACGATGCGTACCCGCTAAGAAGCACGCGGGGTACGCTCGGCATTACGCCCGAGGTTCGATAATCGAAAGCGCGTCTTCCCCGGCCCACCCCCTCGCCCGGAGGCTCGCTCAAGATTACATGAATAGAAAGGCACCGTGATACGTGATGGGCGTGTGCAATTGAAAATCGTATTACGCAAACTCTGAACAGCGGCGGCGGCGGCGGCGGCGGTGGCAGCAGCGCGGCGTAGCGGTGAAAATCCGTAGCGGGCTCCCTCCGCGCAGTCTATCCTCATTGGGCTCAAGGGAGAGGTGGGGAGGAAGGGCCCGACGCGGGCCCGAGTGTCGCGCAGCGGTCACCGGCGAATCGCGTCGGGCCCATCGGCGGCCCGGGGTCGGTCGGTCGCTCCTCTTTCAAAGGAATGTAATCTCCGACGCGGTGGCCGGCGACGTGTACTATGACGAGGGAAAATGAAGCGCTTGTAGCGCTCAATAGGGCGACATAATGCTGCGCGAGCGGCTCTCCCGCCGTCTCTTTTGCGTAATAATATTGAATATTATTAATGACGCGCGCGTCAAACACCATGAACGATTGAGTCTTCCTTCGATCCGCGCGCGTGTACGTTCCTGCATACCTGCCGGCGTGGATAGGCGCGCACACGCGCACGCGCACGCGCGCGCGATCACGCGAGGCTCTCCGAGCGCGGCCTGACATCTCGAGTGCTGTCTCGAGCGGCGTAGGAAAAAAGTCGCGCTTAATGGCGCGCCGTTCCAGTCGATTGAACCGTTAGCCGTGCTCTTGATTGCTTATTGAGCGATGCGCTTAATCGATCGGAACGGGTGGTCGTTAAAGAGCGGTCTCGCTCCGTAGACCGCCGGCGAGCCTGCGGATCCTCGCGGCAAATCGCGTACAAATCCGCGCGCGAGATTTACGAGCGACTCCAAACGAAGGAGGAAAAGAAAATGCTGGAAGTGCGGTTTCGCTGAAACCTCTGCTTCTCTCTCTCTCTTCGAGGTGTCACAGCGGCGTAGATGTGGGACGGCTCTTGATCCAAGAGTCGTCGGCTGTCCAAGTCGTTACGGAGATCGCGGAGATCCGCGCGTAATCTCACGCTCACGCTCACGCTCGCGACGCACAACGCTGTCCAATTAAGCTCGCGCTCCGTCATCGTCCGCTACGAGTCTGCGAGAAAAGAAAGAGCAAGAGAGAGAGAGAGAGAGAGAGAGAGAGAGAGAGAGAACGCGAAGGAGCATGGTCGAGCTTCCGTGCTACACCGGCGCTACAGCTCCCGCTGACCCCTTCTTGCTGGCTTCTGCTTGGCGCTGGCCTGTAATTTGCGCGATCGTGCCCCGAGGATCCACGGCATCGTCGTCCTCCACCTTGCCTTCATCGTCCTCGCCGGGGAATGATATTCCCCCTGTCTCTCCCTCCCGCCCTCGCTCTCGCTCTCGCTCTCGCCCAGTTCCCTCCCTCCTCCCGAGATCGGGATCCGCGAGAGGCACGGTTCGTACCCCCGTTTGCGCCCCCGGTTCGTTCGCAACCCGGTAGCGACCACCGGCCGACCACCCGTCCCCCTCCCCCTCCCCCTCCCCCGTCCCCGTTCCCGTCCCTCGCTTCCACTCGCGCCGACGCGATCGCTCGCAATTACAAACGGCGCTCCCGGCCGTTTTTAATCTCGGACAACCGGCAAAAAACGTAATAACCTTTTTCCCGCGGACCGTCGAACATTATGCGCGCCCCCGTGCGGTCCCCGACGCTTCACGGCCCGAGTACTCCCTACACGGCTTCGCCGCCCCCCCCCCCCCCCCCCCACCCATACCCCGAAATTGGGGAACTCCGCCCCCGCACTCTGCTCGGGCGCGCGAGGATAACGACCGGGCGGTATGTAAATGCAAATCCCGCGCCGGGGATCGCTCAGATTTCGTGAGGATTATTACGGCGGTCGTGCGTGCCGCGGGGGCACCCCCTGCTCCCCCGACCCGACCTTCCCTCCTCCATCTTCCTGCCGCCGCCGCCGCCGCCGCCGCCGCCGCCGCTTACGGGAATTACGCGCACGGAAGCGGCTGGCCCCGCGGGACCGACGCGCAAAAACGACAGCCCGGTCGCCCCCAGTGACGTCACCCCCTCCCCCCCCGCCCGCCCGCCCGCCCGCCCGCCCTGGCGGGAAGTCGCTGACAAGTTTTTAACGAGGAGGGAGGCCCGTCGCTCGTTCGGCTTGTCGCCCCCGTTCATTTCGTAGTCGAGCGGTCGACCGGGCTGACCGGTCGGTTTTAGCGCCATTAAGCGCGCCACCGCACGCCCTAAAAATCCGCTCAGCGGGTTATTAGGCGTCCTCGGAGGCGACAGATGGCCTCCCACCCCCGGGACTCCTCCCGGATTAGAAGAACTGGAGGCACTCCAGGCGTGATGAGCTTACGTTTTGCATATGCAATTCCTGCTGCTGATCCTCCGGCGACTTCGAATCGCGCCGCAGATCTGGTCCAGATTCATCCGTTTCATCCGCCTGAAGAGGATCCGCGAATGATCGACCGATTCGACCGGATCCACCAACGGTGGAGCAGCGAGTTCGCCCTCGGGCGAATTTCCAGATTGGAAACAAAACATGCTCCTCGCGCGGCATCCGCGCCGCCCATTGTCTCCGGCCGCGGCTATTCCGGGCGTACGGGACGGCAGCCGGCGCGCGCGTGGAGGAGGCGGAGGCGTCATTGTCGCTCGTTTCCCTCGGTTTCTGCAATTGCGCAAGCGGCTACGGGATGGCAGGCAATACAAATCGAATCGCCGACGATCATTTGTCAAGGCGGGAAGACGTTCGCGGCGCGTTGGCGCGCGCGAGCGGCTATCGCACCCAGCCGCGGATTACCGCAGAGGAGAACACGCACGAGCGATCGAGCGACGGAGACGTGGGGTGGGGGGKGGGGGSKGGGGGGGGGGGGGGGGAGGAGAGGGRGCGCGAGCGGCGCTGGAGGCAGACGGTAAAGTCTCCGCGCACCTACCGTATCTCGCCTGGGAGAGTGATATTTCTATCGCGGACGTTGTTGAAGGAGGTACGTGTTAACAATCCTCGCCTCGGCTCGTTGCGCGATTGATGGCCATGGAAAGCGGGATTTATTAATCTCGACCATTATCATCGTCCGCCGCGGATAACGCCGAGCGACGCTCTCGCGGCAGCTCCTCTCGTCGCATTCGCCGCGACGAGGCATCTCTCTCTTTCTCTCTCTCTCTTGTATCCCCGTGCAGATAGCATTCATTATCATGGACGTCCGAGCGTCCCGGATCCCGTCCGGCGCTCTCGCGGAGGCGAGAAGCTTCTCGGGAAAACGGAGGAGCGAATCGGACACGTGACCGACGCTCGTTGAGAGTCACGTGACTGTCCGTCGAGTATAAATCGTCGGGCGGCACGGCGGGCCACCCCAATCCGACCTTGTCCTGCCCGCGGATCGCCGTCGCGCATGATTTCAGCGGCAATCGCGAGCGGCGCGATCGGGAAGGAAACGAGAGAGAGAGAGAGAGAGAGAGAGAGATGGAATCGGGAGGCGGCGATTGGTTGGCTGAATTTTGCGCAACGCGCGAGGCGATTTTCCAACGGAGCCGGCGGCGATGCGCGCATCGCGACCGGCCGATAAATCACGCGCCACAATGACATCGGCATGACGGTTCCATCGGTACCCTCGGTTCCCCTGCCGTCCATCATTCCTCCTACCGCTCGTCGAGCCTCCCGAGCGACGTGTTCTCGCTTTTGTGTCACCTCTGATCTTGTCACACCTAAGTGTGGAGCTGAATTATGCCCGGGGCCGTCCGAGCGCGCTCCGCTATTAGACTACAAACAAGCTTACGCGCGCGTTAGAGATATATCTCGGGAGCTTCTTCCCTCTCGGTAAATTGGAATACGCCAGTGCGCGGGTAAACAAATAGAAATGTCGCCGTTAACGATAAGCAGAATAATCGACGAGACTGTTGATCGATTATCCAGAGGAAGGCGCGCTTCCTCGTTCCTCCTGCTGGTCGAATCGCGCGGATCGAATCTACCGGCGATCAGGCGCTCTTTGAGCGTGATGGCCGACGGCTGATTGGGTGAGAAACACACAAGACGACCGGGCCGACGCTGATTTAAGGAGCGGGCCCCGAAATGGGCGGCTCCGCCGCCACCCACGACGAGCGGATTTTCGCCGCGCGCGATTCCCTGGGACCGCGCATTCCGCGCGCTCGCGCGCCCCTGTAATGCCGGGCTCGGGCCGGTGCGCGCGTAAAATGCGGCACAAAGGTCACGTTACGATAATGTTTATTCTTTCTGGAATCATTAAGAAATCGCCGGCGCGCACGGTTATCCCGCCGTCACGGCGCATTGAAGTCAGGGCGCGCGCTCGCTGAGAAACGAAGCGAGGAAACGCGCGAGCACCGCGAATAATGCGCCGAGTAATGCGCGCATTGTACATAACTCATCTCGGAATTCGTTCCCGATCTCCCGAGCCAGGGGACGGGGGCCGAGGAGGGGGAGGAGAAACCAAAGTTGATATTTCGAGGAGAGTCTCGGGGCGATTAATCACGACGCCCGAAAATTAGATTCCTCGGGAACCGCCGATAAGATCCGCCTCGCCTCAGCTCTCGACAGCCGCTTTATCCCGCTCGACGTGCTGGAAACCGGCTCGCCGAGCACTGGAAACGTCCATCAGGAAACATCGAAGCGGATCGCTCGCGGGGGTGGAACACCCCGCGGGTCCGGCCGGTGGTGCGTGCGCGGGGTCACGGCGCGCGTTTCCGTGTGTACGCGGCGCGCGGTAGAATGATTGATAATCGATCGTGGCGAACTGGCCGGAGTCTCGCGCATCCAACGAAGATGAATTCGTTCTGCGCCGAGGCCTAATTGTGCGCAGTCAGTGGTCTCCAGGGAGCCTGGACGCGCGTAGCCGGCGCATCCGCACCTACGCTGGACCTACGCGGGGAGGGCGGGGGGTGGGGGGGTAAGGGGGGGAGGGAAGGGGGACGGGAATCCGGAGGAGCGGAGGAAGGAAGAGACGAGAAAGGCGGCAGCGTCGGCTCGTGCGTGGCTAACTAACCTCGCGCTGACCCCCTATCGATATTTCCACCTGGAGTTCGACCCCTAGGAATTCCATTTTTTTCGCGTGCGAGCGAGCGAGCGAGCGAGCGAGTCGGCGGAGCTCTTCCGAGGTGCGGCGTTGGGATTCCTTCTTCCGAGCCTCCTCTCGCTCGCGAGCCGCGTAAAACCCCGGCGGGGTTAATGCACCGCTATAAATATAACGCCGTTGAGCCGTGCTTTTGCGCGAAATTAATTACGTAACGTATTTACGCCGATGCGGTGCCGTTAGGCGTGATCGAGGACCCCGTGCGGCGAAAATGAGACGAGTCCGCGCCGCAACGGAGATCATGAATTATCGCGCGGATTGCGCGCGCGCGCGCGCCCGCCCGCCCCGTCCCCCCCTCGTCGCTCGCCGCTTCGCGCGCGACTGCGAGTCCGTCCGTCATGAAATCGGATGCTACCAATGAAGAGCAGTGATGCAGTTTCGCTCGCCATTGTCTTCCGGCGTTGCTTTCAGCTTCCGCGCTATCTCGCGCGCGCGCGCGCGCGCGCGCGAGTATTGCGGTCTAATGCGAGAGTTAAACGTGGACGAGAGGAAGAGAGAGAGAGAGAGAGAGAGGGAGGGAAAGAACGGCTCGTTGGCATTGCGTACAGAAATTTATGTGCTTCCGGGGAGGGAAACAATGGAGAGCATTACCGCAAAATATCTCTCTTGCGATGCAGTTGTCTTAATGCAGGATTTTTATTTGAATCAAGCAAGCTTCGCAGTGAAAGAGAAAAAAATCTCTCTCTCTCTCTCTCTCTCTCTCTCTCTCTCTCCCGCCTTCTCTTTCTGGCTCCTTCAAGAGGAGCCGAGCAGGCTTTCGACAGCTTCGAGCTGTCCCTCTCCCTCTCGATGTGAGAAAACACATCGGATGTCACGTTATCAATGAAAGGAAGAGTTTCTGCTGTCCGTCAGGAATAATAACAGTTACTTTTGCGTAATGACGGAACAGCTGGCTCGCGTTTGAGACGAGCTTGGCTCGTTGTCGCGTTGCGCGCGTGAGAAGTGTCCGATGTGGTTTGCCGTGCGATAGATGATCGCAGCAACGGCAGCAGAAAGAATCGTAATCTTCCTCTCACGTCCCTTCGAGATATATGAAATATCCGTTAACGTTAAATGACGAGTTGTCGGCGATGACACCACTCGAGCTTCGGAGCTTTCATGAAGAGAAAATTCATTACACTGTTCAAGTCATCAGGGCAAGCTGGTCATCCGATGCAGCGTGCGTATTCGTTATTAGGCAGTTCCATTCGCTGCAAAAGCAAGATGCAAGGAGATGCGAGAAGATGAGCCTTCCGTGTCGCATCAGCACGCCGTTGAATCATAAATAATCGGCCGTCGAGGAGGACGAATGCCGAAATCGTGAAAACTGTGCCAACGAGCCCCGGACCGCAGCTGGCCGAGACAGAATCGATCCATCAGCCGGGCCCGTTGTATCGATCGTACTTTCTAACGCCTCTTTTACAAATTCCTCCTTAATTGAGCAGCGCGGCCAGTTGGGCGCCTCTTGAAAAATTTCTCCTAACCTTCGACCTCTCGCAAACTGGCATATCCGAAAGCGGGCGGCGAGATGATCCCTTTAATCAGATGATAGATTAGAGCGAGAAGACGCGTACACGTGTCGCCGCGCGCGCGTAAATTGCATGTCGAGTGGAAACGAGGACATTCCGGTCGCGTCTCATTACGCGGCCGGGCTGTTAACGCGCGGTGCCGTCTAACGAACTTCAACGGCTTTGACTGCGGCGACGCGCCGTGATCGATAGCCGAGCTAATAGATCGCTTTGATCGATTGATGATCGGCCATGGATCGCGTTCGGAGAGAGAAAGGATTCCGTCCGCCCGCGGCGTCCGTCAACGAGCGGCCACGTGTCGCGTTTGTCTCCGGTTTCCCGAGGACCACTTTCGAATCGACGGAACCATCCCCCCCCCCCCCACCTCCCATCCTCCCTCCGGGGATTCAGAATCCCGGATTTTTCCGTCTCTCGCCGCGAGGCCGCGCGCTTTTCCCTGCGCTTTCCTTCCTTCCCGTGTTTACGAATGTGAAACTCGCGCGTGACAAGTTTATTACACGCCGGCGACGGGCCGGGGGGGGACGGGTCATTGAGAGGGGCCGAGGGGAGGGAGGGAGGGGGCCCGGCGACGCGGCGCGGCGATTCCCTCTTTTGTTAAAGGTCGCGCCTCCCCTGCTCGCGAGCGTCACGGGCCTCTTGGCGCGCGGTTTCTCCAGCCGCGGTGATCTCAGCGGCTATTGACGGCTGATTAGTTTATGGTGATAAGACTTCAGAGGCCCGACAGGCTCTGGTCTCGCCGAGCGATATGTAACGCGGCAGCCGACTTACGTCCGCCAATCGTCGTGGAAAGCGTCGCATAGCCAATCTCGGCTAACGTAATCTGCGCCTCGGCTAATGGACGCCGAGACGAGAGAGAGAGAGAGAGAGAGTGTGTGTGTGTCGTGGAGTTAAATCTCGCCGGCACCGTTACGCGCGACGCGGCCCGCCGGATGCGGAAACCGCGCACGCGCGGTCCAAAAGCCGATTCGAGCGAGGCGATCTCGAGGCGAGAGACGGATCTCGCGACTGGCGAGGAAGGTGGAGGACGGAGAGGCGAGGGGAGAGCCGGCCGGCGCGAGGCCTGTGAAGTTTCGATTGTCAATCAGGCCGCGCGGGCGGCCTTTGTCGCGCGTGAAAATCACACGCGGGCTCCCGCCGATCTCGCCTTTCATCGTGATTGCTTCCTTGTAGGGAAGCCTCGGCCGTGGCGGATCGCGGCTGTAGCACGCGGCGAGGCTGAAATTAAAATCCCCGCCGGCCGATAATGATAACGAATCCACGCCGGGGCCCCGCTAACAGGCTGACAGGCGTGGATCATCGATTACGCGCTGACGGAAACTCCCCGTCGGCCGTTGTTTGCGGAAGCAGCCCGTCGTTACGCATACAATCAGATTCCTCCCATCTCCGCGCGCATTCGCCACGGCCCTAGGACTCCCGCGATTCTCTCTCTCTCCCTCTCTCTCTCTCTCTCCCTCTCTCTCTCTCTCTCTCTCTCTCTCTCTCTCTCTCTCTCTCTCGTTCGCGACGAGCGACGTGGACGACAAGGTGCTCGGATCTCGTCGCTCGGAAGCGAGACATGCAGTCTGATCGATCGTGGCCGAATCATGGTTATTGTGAACGTAATTAAGTAGAAAGCGAGATGCAAATGCGACCTGCGAAACGCGGCGTTATCGCATAGGCCGGCGAAAGGAGCCGCCGGCGCGATTTCTCGCCGATGCACACCCGATTGCGCGCATTCCTCGGTCGCGCGAATATGCACGCCGAGCGGATTTCGCGCGGATCCGCTCGCGGCTGCGGCGCCGCAGCGTCGTGCGTTCGTGCCGAAATAAATCAGCGGTTCGGCGCTTGAAAAATGACCCCGAGGCGTCGTAGGGTGCGCGCGCGCGCGCGCGTGTGTATTCGGGTCGCGAGGGGGCGAGCGATCCTAACAAATTGGTCCCGAAGCAAATGAGCACCACGATGCCGATTTATTATTATCTATTTACGGCGCGCCTTAAATCACGCGCCGAGAGAGGAGCCTCTCGGCGTCCCTCGCCGGGGAAATCGTGAGGGGAGCCGCGGAAAGAGGGACAAGAAGCGAATAGCAGCGTGCGAGAGTGCATTAGGAACCATTTAACGGCCCGTAACTCGCGCCGAGCGTTATCCCGGCCGCGGAAACGCGTCATCCCGTCGCGGATTTGTCGATGACGATAACGACACGCTGATCACGAGGATCGAGGCAGGCGCGAGGCACCTGCATCGCTTAACGCGTTTGAAAAGGAAACGCCGCGAACGCGTCGCTATCGAGAGCGGATCTCGGTGCAATGCAATTTCCCCTTTCCTCCCTCGGTCATCGCATCGGGAGACGCATCTCGCGCGGAATTCGTCGGCACGGCGATCATCATCAATACGCGTCGCGCGTGACATCATAAGTAGTGGCGTAGGCGTCGTATCGCTCCGATCGCGCGTCAGACGGACGCGCAGGCGTCCTCCGCCAGGGAGCGATCGCAAAAAACACGCCGGTGGGTCCCGGCTTGTGGCGGCGGAGCGGTGGGGACGGTGGGGCGGTGGGGAGGGGGTAGCGCGCGGCCCGAGTTTCGGGCCCGGCGAGAGCGCGCCACGGGCGGGGGATCGGTGTACCGATCAGCGACGTATTGACAGACGTGAACAAATGACACGGCGCGCGGCCGGGGGATGCCCGTGGCGAGCGATTGGCTAACAAAGCGAGTAGGAGGGTGGGGCGGGGAGGGCGGGGRGGGCGGGGRGGGGGGGRGCACGGTCACGGAACATTATCATATTACGCTCGTTTGTAACTACAAATTGAGTTACCCCCGCGCCGGGCCCCGCGGCGGCCCGTCCGCCGCGCGATCTCGTGCGGGCCCACTCTCGTTGTCAGATACGCATCTCTGTGCGGTGGAAGGCCGCTGCGCGAACGTCAATCCGCGAGCGATACCTACCTTCGCATGCGATGGATACCCGACACGCGTTGGAAACGGGTCGACGGGACCGGCAGTCGCCGGCGGGTGGCCGCCGGACCCCAAACTACCCCCGCAAGAGCCGCAGCGGCGGCTCTCAGGTATGCGAGGTGTTCCGGTGGGGTTCCGAGCTGAAACTTTTAATAGGAGGATGAACGTTGTCAAGAACCGAGTCGAATCCGCGGTGACCGTCTCGCCGTCGAAGACCGTTAATGAGATGGAAAATGCCACGAAGCGGCAAGCGAACTGGTGAACCGAGCATAGAGATCGATGAGTCGGCGCGAAAGCTGACGCTGGAAATTCCAAAGGCGCGAGTTTTTACGAACCGGTCACAATCGCGCGAGACGAATCTCGATTTGTCGCTTAGAAGCAACGGCGATTAACAAGTCGCGGACCTCTGCGCGTTCGCGGTATCCGCGAAGGGTTCGCCGACGCTGTTCGCGATTGGACATTGACATTAATACCGCGCCACGGTTCACATGCGAGTATATCTGCGCCGCCGATCTCATGGCGGCTGAATAATAATGCGTTCGGCGTATTAATAGATCGCGAACGTGCGTCATACGGTCGTGCGCCGAACGAGCGCGCGAATGAGTTATACTTCCGCGTTCGCGGAATTAAACGCGCATTATGAAAATCGGGGGGGGGTGGGGAGGGGAGGGGGGACTGGAGGTCAGAGGCCGTCTCGCAGATTTACGCGCGCGACGCGATAACTCGCGGTCTGCTTAAGGCGCGAGCTTACGTAAGACGCGCCAGTCGGTTTCCGCGCTCGATTTCCGCCCGCGCGCCTGATTTCGCAAGCGCCGCAACGAGCTCCCCCCCCTCTCCCACTCCCCCCCCTCTCTCTCTCTCTCTCTCTTGTTGCGCGGATAATAAATAACGAGCCGAAATGCCGGGAGATCGGACGTCCAGTTGGATTTTTGCCGCATATCGAGCCGAGTTTAGCGATCAGGACCCAGAACAGGGGCCCAACCGGGGCCCAACAGAGGTCGTTGCGATATGACGGGCCCCTCCGTGGCCTCGAGAGTACCGAGTGACTCGGGGTGGGAGAGAAATCACGGCTGGATTATCATCGTACGCGGCATAAACGGTGACATCGTTCGGACAACATTGGGGACGAGTCGCGCTGCCTGTTTGTTTTCTTACCTTCAGCGATCGTTGCTGACGTTGTTAATCGGGGCATTTGAAGTTCAATCTCGTTGCCCTCTATCGCGGATCTCAAGCACGGCGGACTTGCGTCCAGTGAACGCTCTCTTGTATATATCGTTGTTAAGGATTTCATATACGTTATCTTTGGACTATTCTCGATGCAAACAGACTTATATCGAATATGAGTCACAAAGCCAATGAATTGAGCCGCAAACTTTGCCGAAACGAAAGAAGATCCTCGGTAATACCAAGATTAGTGTCTGCAGTCTTCTCTTGCGAGAAGCCAAAAGCTACGTAACAGTCGCACGCTCGTTAGCGAGTTAGCGCGAGGATCTCGACTCTTGTAACTGTTGAGTAATTTGACGATTAAAGAAGGTTATTTGTTGTCCAACTCTGACTCTCATCTTTGCCGAACACTCTCTCGGAGCGGCAATAAATAAAAATATAATGTCAGTGTTGCGCGAATCATCGAAGGCGCGTTAACACTATAGATATTAAAGTGAGGTCAGTCTCGGGATAATCCTTGTTATTCAAATCCATATCCAAGATAAGTTCGACAGAGGATCGGAGTTCTCCAGCACGGCCTGTGAATTCGCTTCCCGTTCTACGGATGAGTAATCCTCGATTCGACGGGACAGCCGAGTGAGAGAACTGTTACACATTGTTCCCGAGCGGGTGAGCGGGACGTGGGCGATCCTCCGCGCCGCGTTAGGTCGCGACGTCTCGTTATAACATGCCCGAGGACGACGACGACGTCGACAACGACGACGACGAAGTCTCATAAAGTTGTCATAAAGTCTCATCGAAAGAAGGGGCGATTTCACGCATCGGAAGCGCATCTGTTTGTCGTGTCTTGTTTGTCGCTGCGGAGGTTTCGAGAAGATACCACGCCGTTGACGCGGCTCTCTTCTTCGCCGGGGTAAACATCGTTAACGACGAGACGTTTTACTGGCGATATTTCTCGCCAGTATGAATCGGAGCCATTAATTGGTCGCTTATCCGCTCGCGAGACTTTCATTTTTATTGCCAACTGACGTAAGCTGCGTCGGTTATCGAGAAATGTCGAGGTAGCCGTTCTCCAAAACGATCTCGAAGGAGGCGTCCTTCGATCGAGGTCGCAAAGCTTTTAATAACCTCGCCATCAAGAGCACCCTCGAGACGATCCGCAACGATCGGGCGGCGAATCTCTCGCGCCGCGACACTCCTCCGCCATCCGCGACGTTGTCCACGCGCGATGTCTCGGATCAGGATAAGTGATCGTGGGAGGACAATGAAAGACGAGGAAAGGGGGAGGGTGCAACGGTCGCTCGCGAAGCGATCTCGGTTAGATCCGCGGCTGCGCTCGAGAAGCACCGCGGTTGCGCAAGAGATAGTAGCTTCCTCCACGGTGCTCGTTTCCGTTGGCCATTTAGGGTCGGCGGGGGTTGACGGAGGACGTGTTCCAATTACTCAACACCCGGGGCACCCACCTCTATCCGTCCACCTCCACCTTCCACCTCCACCTCGGCGCGAGGTGCGCATCGAGGATGCAACGGCGCGGGGACGCGACGACAATCGGCTGGTGGGAGGACAAACGATCGTTTACCTACGTGCGCGTCGCGCCCGTCCCGACTCTGCTCACGTTACGTCATATTTCGCCACCGCTCCCCTCCACGACATCGGCACCGCGCGGGCATAATTTCATATCGCGTCCGGCTCGCTCGGGCGTACTTGTCAATTAGCGGGATTTAAATTGCCCGATACCCGCGAGTGCCCCGCGAGCCACGGTTTCGCACGGTCCGCCGCAGAGAGAAGGGGGAGAAGGGGGAGAAGGGGGCGGGGGGAGGGGGAGCGAGCACGTGAGTGACTGGCGTAATTAAACAATCCGTGAAATTTATTATTCCGCGCGGATCGCGCCACGGTTCGTGGGCGAACGGTTCAATTAAACGCCGTTCGTAACGGGACGGACGACAAAGGTAACAGATGCTCGCGAGCGCACCGCAGGACCGTTTCAGAGATTTCCATTATTGCCCTCCCCTCCCCCTCTGCCTTGCGCGATCGCCGCGCCCGGCAATTTCATGCGAGTTTAATCAGCCGGTTGTCCGTCACGGGCGAGATCCGCGGAACGCGTCGCGAGTGCGGCAGCTCTCGTTTCAGAGCGAGTGAGCGCGCGCGCGCGCGCGCGCCGGGAAATAATTAAAACCGTCACACCTACATGCGAGTCCCGCCTCGGGAGACTTGCGTAAGTAAATCGCGCTCGCGCGGCCCGGAGCATGATTCACACGAGCGCGCGCGCGCGCGCGCCCTTTCGCCGCTCGTCACCCATCAATTAAGAGATCGGGCGAGCGTTCGCTCCGCGGCGCGCGCGCGCGCGCGCGGCGAAAGTGCGGCAGGAAGTGTTGCTTGCTCGAGAGGAGGCGGGCAGCAGCCGCTTCGGGGATGACGGAAACTTAGGAGCTGGTTCTCGCCTTATTGCGCGAACGCCCGCGCGCATCGGCGCGATACGGTCGGCCGCGCGCGCGCGCGCGCGCGCGCACTTGTTCCGATTCCGGCGCGGAATGGCTCGCGCGGGCTGTCTGTCGCGGGCTGTCCGTTGCGACATTCGGCGAGATATCGGGACGCCGAGCCGAGGACAACGAGTCTCGAGGCTCGAGCGTGAGAGAACCGGCGCGGCGATTCTCGCGAGCACGCGCTCGCCTATGAATCATACGCCCGCCCTGAGAGCGTTCAACTTCCGCTGCCGGCGAGCCGGCAGCTCGGGAGACCGGGCTGAGGGAAACCGCCTCCGAGGACGGCGTCGAGCCGACCGGAAGACAGGTGGGAACGGAATGGATCTGCGTGGTGTCCGCGCGAGCTCGATTGCTGAAATCAGCCGATTACTTATTCTCGCAAGCGCGTCTCCCGAGAGAGATGCGACATTTCGCCGGGAGCTTCCCGTAAGATCGATCATGCCTGGATCTTTCCCGGATACCGTGAGAGCGCCGCGACGACCGATGCGGCGATCTCTCTCTCTCTCTCTCTCTCTCTCTCTCTCTCTCTCTCTCTCTCTCTCTCTCTCTCTCTCTCTCTCTCTCTAGCACGGAGAGCGATCTGGATCGCAGGCGCTCTCGCCGGCTCGGCGGTGCGATGCACTCGCCGGCACGAAACGCGATGATACATACCGCGTGTACACACACGTACGCGTAATAATAATAATACATAGGCGCGTACATGCGAGCGGGCATATAATATGCGCGTATAGACATAGTACATCCTCGCCAGAAGCGGTTACGCTGATTGCCGTGTTTCCAAACCCGAGAGAACTCCTCCCGTCCGTGGGAACCCGCCGAGCCCGCGCACACGTCACGGCTCGCACTGTTCGTACGGACGTGCGGTGCGCTGGACTACCGCGGCTGGTCCAGCGCGGAGGCTGGAGCAGGGCGAGAGGCAGAGGGAGAGCGGGACGAGGAGAGCGACGACGTGAGTGAGAAAGGGAGTCCACTCCGGGGCAGCTCATCATCCGCGAATTAACCCGCCGCTGCCAGCACCGCTTCTTGCCTTCTCGCACAGTATCGGGCCCCGATCCGATCTCTGATGAGGGCTTAGGGGCCCGGCTGCGAGCGATAACGAATAGCTCGTATTCGGCGTTTACGGCGATTTCGGGAGCAGATCAGGATCAGGAAAACGAGGGGGGAGGGGGGCGGCAGCTCCGTGCGCGCGTTGACGAGAGGCGCGGAGGCGGATAAGAAATGTCGGATCGGAAATGCGATCGATACAAGGCGCCGCGGACTCGCGGCTGCCCGCGCGCTGCCGATAGATCGCAGCGATAAGAGCGAGAGCAAGGTTGACGCATTTATTCATGAGCGTAGCCGGTCGTCAAGCTCGCGAGCGCACGAGCGCGCGTCTTTCCGTAGATCGGAGCAGATACGAATCCGCGCGCGTCTGTATGTGACCCCTGCAGTGATGGTGTTACCCTTTCGAACGGTCCTCACCGTTTTATCTGGGGATCCTATTGTCTCGCATCTTCGCCAAAAACACGTCGCGTACACGTCGGCATAATTTTTCAATTTGCTAGACCCGCCCCGAGATTCCTATCTGCCCTTTGGGCAGGCTCTCCCCTCTCTCCCTCTCTCTCTCTCTCTCTCTCTCTCTCTCTGTCTTTCATCGGGATTGCTTCTTCAAAGTGACAAAGGGGGACGTGGCGAGGACCTCCGAGAAGCCAAAGAAAGACAGAGGGAAAGAGAGAGGGAGGCAAGAGAGACGGCTGTACGTGCGCGCGCGCGCGCACATACGTACACTTGTACAGGCAAGGGTGGTCAGTTTCCTTCGTACGTGACCTTTCGCACGAGAGGACAGGAGCATCTCGCCGACCAACCAAGGCTGCGCCATAACTTTCCGTGCACGGAGCCGTATCGGTTCCCCCCGATGCCGAGGGAATCTTAAAATTCCTCCGTGCAGCGGAGGGAAACCCTCGCGGAGGGCACGAAACGCCTCGACTTGGTCCGGATGATCGACGTCCGGCGCGGACATCCGGCACGTTCGGAAAGCGGGTTGGACTTGGAACGACGCGAGTGCGAATCGCGAGTCGCTAACAGCAATTATCATTAACGCGCCGATAAAGCGAACGGGCGGAGGGAAGCCGCGGCATTAATAAGGGCCGTTCAACCGCACGCGACTCCCAGCACGAGAGAGGTCACTCTCATCCTGTTCTCGCTCTCATCGCCGCGGATCATCGCCTCGAACCGTGCTTGAACCACATCGGTTTTCTCGTGACCCCACCGGCAAGTTTCCGCGCGCGCGCGCAACCAACGCGCTCCTCCACCGCCGTTATTCCAATTTACACGTAGCAGCGTTAGTGTCTAGCCTCTTCCTGCTCCTCCTCAGCATCCCATACGCTCGCGCCAGCGAGAGCACCGGCGAGCGAAATATCCGCGCGATGTGTTGGCCGATCAGCGAGCTACGGACGCGACAAGGTTCCTCTCGCGATCCTGCGACGCGGAAAGATCAGGATTTCCGTCGTTCCTCTCACTCTCCGAACTCCCTCCCTCTCTCTCTCTCTCTCTCTCTCTTTCTCTCCTCTCCTTTTCTCCTCCTCGTCTCCTCTCCTCGTCGATCCCTGTCGTTTTTTCCGCGTGCACCTTCCAGCCGAGGTCCTCCACCCACCCTGAGAACCGGCGCGGGCGTAGGACCGCGGTGCTCAGAATCGGCGTTCCGCCGCGAGGCGGCCGTGATCCGCGGGGATCGATATCTCGACGCGCGATACTGGATCCGCGATCCTCGTCGCTCTCGCCCTCCGCCCGCAGGCAGGGATAGTCGCGCCTCCGAAGGCGCCCACGGCGCTTGGGACTCGCGAGCGGAGATCGCCGCGGGGACTCCCGACGTTGAGAACCACCTCGGTGTGTCTGCGACCTATGACCCCTCGCCCACACGAGGACGGCATGCACCGCAGCGCGATGCAACGCGATGCAACGCGCCGGAGCGGAGGGAGCGGGAGCGCTCTCGAAGGGCCCGGCAACTCGCCGAGAGCCCGCGCTCGGGTCCCGAGGGGTGGCGGGGAGGTGCCCTCGGTCACCGAGGCCGAACGGGCAACAGGCCGATCGCGCGCGCGTGCGCGCATCGCCTCGCGCAACCTGCAAACCCGTACCGACGCAAAAATGTTCTCCCTCGCGCGAGACACTCCCGCGTGTACGTGCGTGCGTGCGTCTTCGCCGGAAGGCTTTGCCCCAAAGCTCGCGTCTCTCGCCAGCGAGAGGGAGCTCGAGCTGGACGACGCGGTCGTGGTGATTTAAATTTAAAGCGCGCGATCGTCGCTCCCGCGATCCGTCTTGAGATTTGTCGACGGGCGAGGTCGATACGCGTACACGCGCGCGATATTGATGACCTCGACCGTATCGGCTTGATGCCGAGGACCTCGCGTAGGATTTCCAAGTCACCGAGGGGATTGGGCGGGAGGGTAGGCAAGGCAAATCTCGGTGAGTTTCACGCTATCGAGAGTTGTGACACGCGAGTAGTCGCGACGCGGGGCCCATTGTCGGTGGCGCACGATCGCGAGAGCAACGTCGGCCACGATTTCGCACTTTCTATTCGGTGGCCGATTGTCGTTCGTGCCGCGTTCCCGCCGTGCGGCGAGAGGCAGCGAGCTATCGCCGTGGCGCTTATTAGGGCCCACTTTGGGATGCGATGGCGTGCTCGGGAAATCCCACCGCGGAGCCAATCCGAATCTCTCGCGGCGCCGTGCGCGCGCATAAGGCCCCTCGTCGGGCCCCGCCATTAGCGGGGCCCGCGGTTCGTGCCGCGATCGGCGATACGCCGGTGACCGCCGGTGGATGATCCCACCAGCCGGAAGTGCCGCGGCATAGACAATCGACGCGGCGATACCTGCCGCGAGCGGCTTACGTAACGGATCGAACGCGGAAATCGGCCGCGTCGCGGCGGGTTATCGTTTCGGCCACCGAAAGCGGCGAAACTGCATTATCTAACGAGTTATCTTATTGAGTCATCGTGTCGGGCCCCGCGACGGCCCAAACGATGCGGCCGAGTCACGTGACGGTGAAAGCTCGCGACGCGAATTCGATCGCTGCTAATTTCACGATGCATATGGGACTAGACAAACTTGCGGAGCGAATTAACGTCGTGCGAATTAACTTGAGACTCAGCGCTGCTTCGCGCTGCTTCGCGGGCTCGCGAGAGCGCGTCGCGCCCTCGTTAACTCGTAATTAATTAACATTGGCATGTCATCGGGAGGGGGCAGTATACGTCGATCCCCGGGGCGTTAACGCGATAAATCTCGCGCACCGGATCGCCGGGGCTCTCGGTTATATTACACTCGCACACGTCGCTCCTCCATCCGCGCAGCGCCGTGGAGGGTTACGGGGTGCCGAGTTATGGAATAAGGGGGCCCGGCGAGGGGGAGCACGAGAACCGGCATGAGTTACGGCCGACCCCATAAATCGCGGCCGGGTCACCCGGTAATTGGCGGGCTCCAATTCTTACACCCAATCAGCACCACGAGCCCGATGACGTTATGCATTATCGGCGATTTACACGAGCGAATTAGAATCCGCACGTGTACCGCGCGCGGCGTGTGCTCCGCTCAGAGATCTGCTCCGCTCTGCTCGAGCGAAGCTCGAGAGTTTCTTGGCGTTACTTTTCGTTATGTAATCTCCCCGCCGCGAGATCCCGTCGAGGTATTCGTTTTGGTATTGTGAATCAAACAGAATGCTCCGAATTGTGAAAACTGCGACAAGTAGAATCCGAACATCAGTTCGAAGCATCAGCGAATAACATTCTGCTGGCTTAAGTCGAGCGATTGAAACATATTTGATGATATCGGAATGCCGAGCTACGTTGGCACGAGACGTCAACTTGCCGTCCAGATATGGATGATGCTGTGACGATGCTTTTCCCAAAATTTCACTTCAATCAAACATTAAGAGAAGAATCCAACCGCGTTAACGGCGAAAGGAAAGAAAACCTTTTGTTATTTTGAATAATAACTGCAATTCTTGTAATAAAAGCAAACGTATGCAAAGAGAGGGATGCCTCATGTCCGAGGCAAGCTTGGCTCTGCCTCGTGTAAATTTCTGCACCGTTAAAGATTCTTATAGGCTTTATTCTTTGTCGGGAGTTTTGGACACTCGAGAACCCAATGTAAACAATGTGTCAGGCATGCGTCGATGATTAGTCCCAGAGTGGGGGACATAGGTCGTCAACCGTTACGAAAAACAAAAGAGTATCGCCTTTTCCTCGTAGTTACCAGGCGCCTGTACCCTTAGCGCGAGACATCCGAGAAAACGGTCACTTGTTCAGAGTAAGAATCGAAATACTATAACTGCTAATTTGCAGTTATAGTATTTGCCAATTAAAAGAACGTAAAAAGATAGATAGTTATCTATGTCTCTTATCTTTACCCGTCACCCTATCCCAGAATCGGCATAAATAAATATTTGAGCAGTGTGGAGCGAATTTATATCGAAGGCGCTCTAACATGCACAAAGAAAAGGAGTCAACGAGTGTAGTCGTCGCCGGTCGGCGATTCGATTACGAAGGACACGAATTACGAACGCATCGAATTATAATATCAATATCTCAGCATTATGACAAAAGCCGAAGAGGAGACGCGAGGTCGCAGTTGAAACAGGCGATATAAATTTCTAATTAAAAACGAAAATTCACTCGAAAATTCACTAGCGTTGACGAATGATATCGTTAACGATATCGATACTTTCGCCATCCTCGATGAGTAGAGCTCCCTCCATCGCGTCAGCGCGGTTTAATCATCGAAATCGCTCGCTTAAGAACACGAATGCCGAGCTTATGGAGAATCTCCGTCCCCCGCACGCGGTTCACATTCCGCTCGCCAGCAATCTGTTCGTCGAACAGAATGCAACGTTGAATTCTCAGCGATGGAAGATAACTCGATCTCGCGATCATCTCCAGCAACCGGAACTCGCGGAGCGAATTTCCATCAGGATACTCGGCGGCTATCGCGCTTTCGCTGCTGTTCCACGTGTCTCATTCCGGAATCGTTGACCGCGAGCCCTCGGGGCGTTAATCTTTTAGCGAACTGCCGCTCCGTGACGGAATCGCGGCGGATGCAGGGAGCATTTCTGAAATCGTTAATTGTTCGGCCGGCTATCTCGCGATTGATTGCCCGCGATTTATTCGCCGAGCTGTCAGGTGTCGTTTGCGAACGACCGTTAGCGAGGTCGCCTGCAGAGAGTCGATTCATCGAGCCGAGAGCAACGAACGGAAAAGGCACGCGCGACTTTTCCGCTTGCCTCGCGAGCGACGACTAAAGCCGGGAATTAAACGAGAAGCGAGACCGCGCTCGCGTTTGCGAAAAGGTGTCAGACGAGCGTGAATCGATTTCTTTCTCGAGATGACAAACTGAAACGTTAATGATACATGTGCACACGTGAGGCGTGTTATTACGTAATGTATTATTAAGCGGATGATAGGTGCCCGCCGCGGCGTTCTCATAGGCGTTCAATCGACCGTTCACCGGCACGTTTCTGCTTCCGAGATCTATCCTCCGATTATTACGCTCCTTGATCCTTCCGTTTCGCCCTCCCCACCTCCTTGCTCGACTTCTCGCCCATCCTGATCGCCTTTTCTCTCAGTCAACCGAGTCGGCCTGCTTGCGGAGAAATTGCGCGTGATCGGCGGAGAAGTCAGCGAGGTTTCATTAATCGGCAAAAGGGTATTATCGGTATCGCGGTGCCGAAACGACCGGTTTCTGTAAAGGCGGCCTTTACGTTTAGAAAGTTGAGGACTCATCGTCGTTAGAGGCGGCTAACGACGAGAGCGACTCGGGGAGACAAGGAGGTGCCGATGGAGACGATCAATCGCGGTCGAGCAGCATCGATAATTCGCCCGGCAAGGGAGGGCTGGATACGTAAATCGCGCTTCTGTGTCTTTCTCTTGCAGCACTGAACTTGGACTTTCTCGTTCGTGGAGAAATCAATCATCGTGCACGGCGCACTTTTCAAGAAGAACTGAAGACCGCGCAGCAGAGCCGGCCGCCGGCCGGAGGCCTGAGGTGGCCGGGGCAGGGGAGGGTGCGTGAGTAAGCCGCGAGGCAATTTGCGAGCTCAATTTGCAGTTTGCGCGCTTCTAATTTAAACTGCGGGTTTCGGCAATCTCCGCGTTTCTCATGACGACGACAATCCAACGAGCTCGGGCCCCGCGGCTCGTTGATGCCCGCGGCGTCCGCAGAGCCTCTAGCAGCTCTAGCAGACCGCAAAACTGGCCTATTATTCCCCCAACGACGTTCTCCCTCGGCCTCTTTCCTCTCCTTCCGCGATGCCGACGTCTCGCCGTCTCTCCGCCGTCCGCTGCGGAAACTCTGCCGGCGCAAATTCGAGACTAAAGAGAGAGACGCTCCGCGTTCTCTCGCCACGCGAGTTCTAATCTCCGCGGATTGAGCAACTCCGTGATCGTTCCTCGTTTGAGCCGGGGAGGACGCGGGCGACGAGGCGCGATGAGCAAGCGTCGAGGGGGATCGTCCGAGACCTCGTTAACGAGGGAGAACCTCGTCGGCTCGGAAGGAGAGCCGACGCGAGGATCGCGAGCGGCCCCGGCCAGGTATCCGTTATTCATCAGCTCGACGGCACGCAAACGCAACGATCCTTTAGCGCGGGGCACTCGCCGGGAATGCACGCGTTTCGCCGGTGGCTCGCCCACGCCGCGCCGGCCGCTCGGTAGGTCCGATTGTTCTCAGGATATACCCCG
The DNA here is from genome assembly GCA_020341155.1 of Eciton burchellii. Classification (NCBI taxonomy): domain Eukaryota; kingdom Metazoa; phylum Arthropoda; class Insecta; order Hymenoptera; family Formicidae; genus Eciton; species Eciton burchellii. The sequence continues at coordinate 667,128 of JAHMML010000068.1, read as the reverse complement.
GGCCGCTCTGCTCGGCCTGGTTGAGGCCTTAGCTGGTTAGCCGCGCTGCCCAACCTTCAGCCTGGATAGCCGGCATAGTTCGCCCACAGGTCCTGTGCACCGGCGCGCGCCTCCCCCCTTCCCCTCCCACGGCCCGCCCGGTGCGGAATAAGGCACCTCGCGCGCGCTCTCTCTCTCTCTCTCTCCTCTCTTGTTCTCCACGCTCGCGTCCTCCCCCTTTCACCGCCGTCGAGCCCTCGAGCCGTCTCCTCCTGTCTTCCCGTCTCGTCTCGTCTCGTCTTCCTCCGTGCGAGAGTATTCCCTCGCGACTCGCGCATCGTGTGACGCATGCGAGAAGCCACCCTGAGAAACGCGCCCACGCAGCTCTCGCTCCGGCCCGCCGCTTGCGATTCACCGCCCGCGGGCTACACCTGCCGCGTTTCCTGTCCGTATCGGGCGATACCGAAATCCGGGTCCCGGCGAACCGCTCCGCGCGCCTCCTCCGTGGAGATCTCTGTCGGGGAACAGTCCCGGGTTTGCTCGAGCCAAGTGACAACTTGTCTCGATGACCTGCGGATCGAGTCCCCAGCGATCCGCGATGCCTTCCGCAAAAGCGGCGCGGGACGGGGAGGGAAGGGGAGCAATCTGCAATGGAGGTAATTGCAGGTTGCCCCTCGTTGGCCCCCGGGGCCCGCGCGTTCCCCGCGTGCACGCACGCGCGCGCGACGCGCGGGCCCTCTTCGCGACGGTCGGAAGGGGCAGGACGCCGTGTAAACTGATTTATTGAAACACGGCGCGGTTGCGGCCGCTAATCGCGTTTTAATTATCGAACGCGTCCCCCGGCCACCGGCGGGGGGGGGGGGAGGGGGRKSGGGGRGAAACTCTGAAGGTCGCGAGTTCCCCTTACCTTCTTTCCCTCCCCGTCAGGGAACCCTGACCTCTCGGCCGAAAGGAGAGAGAGAGAGAGAGAAACTAACTCTTCTGACCTCGCGATTCCCCGCGAGGGGAGAGAGTCCCGGCGATGCTGAGAATCGCAGCTGCGACGATAATCGCCGGATGAGATCTCGCCCGCATCAATTTCGCTGTCCTGACTCAGCATTGTTACTTTCGCCTGGCACGACGGTCAGAGAGAGAGAGAGAGAGAGGGGAAATTTGGAAAGTCAACGCCAAGTGCTTTCCGCGCGGAGACACGCGGGAAATTTTACCGGCACGCGTAATCGTTGAATTATGCGCGGCTAACCGGCGGATATAAAGCCGTCAAAGCTACGCGCACGCGCATGCGCAGATGAGCGGGCGAGATTCGCGAGCCAAATCGAAGCGATCTCGACGCTGGCGAGCGGCGGCGAGGATATCGAGATGGTCGTTCGTTACTCGAGGGTCAGCGGGCGACACGGAAAACGCGCGTCCGCGTCGCAACGCCCGCAGGAACGCGTCCGGAGCCCGGCCGATCATAAATCCGGCCGAGTGAGACATATTTTATTGCGCGGACGTAACGAATGGATACGCGCCGCGTACGTACGCAGCGCTCACGCTGCGGGCCGCTGCTACGAAAATATTAATGCAACTTCATCGATCACGCTGCATAAACAGTGGGTCAAGCGGAGGATTTACCGGCCGGCGATGCCGGGCGAGCGATTTTCAACCGTGGAACGTTATCTCTCCTCTCGTCTTCGGGGACGTCGGGACGCGGTCTCGCGATCGGTTTAAACGAGCGATTTACGATGGTCCCGATCTCGGCGACTTCCGCTCCGACGAGCGACAAGGACGCAGACGAAGGCTCGGAATCGTCTCTGTTCATCGGCGTGCCGGCATCTCCGGGCGGACCGACCTTGCATTAATCGACAAGCTCATCAAAGCCGAGGGAAAAAATTCTGCCCATTAAATATTCCGCGTGGCGGAATATTTAGTCTTCTCTCTGTCTCCTCCTCCTCCTCCTCCTCCTTTCTCGTTCCTAACAGCGAAATCTCCGGTAAAAACAGTCTCAGCTCGCGCCGCGGCTTGAGCGGCGGGATTAAACGAGCGTGGATCAAAGGGGCGACCCCGATTTCTCAAAGAGAGCTAATCTCGATATGACCGTAGGGGCCCCCGATGAGTCAACCGCGCGGGGCCCCCGGGCCCCCGGGCGGGGGCGGGGGAACTCACGTGCGTGAGTTTCACCGAGCGCGTATTCCCATGGGGTCACGGGGGAGATTTCTGGATTACGTACGATCCGGGCCTTTGATAGAAACATATATGGCAAGGAAGCGGATGGCGCATTCGGCATTAAGGAAGTACGTGAGGCTAGAACGCGCGGTGCGCTTATGGGTGCGTTGTCGTGTCCCACTATCTCTCTCTATCCTTCTTGCGCGCCACCGGCTGCTCCGCGCGTTCCGAACTTCTCTCGGAATCGCCGACCCGAAACGCAGTCCGCCGGCGGAATTTTCCTTTCCAGTTGCGCAATAGAATTAATTCACGGCTATTGATATCGACCTATACGTACATCGATAATTGCCATTGACGCCGATGCAATACGAGAAATAATCGCGAGCCTCGAGCCTTCCAGCGCACGTCGCGAAACACAGCGTGTCGCGTTCTGGTGCACGTGCACGGTCTCATTAAGCGTAAAAAAAAAAAAAGAAAAAAAAAAGGAAAGATACGCTTTATTCCACTGCTGAGAGCTGAAAAATCCATACCTCGAATCCTCCGACTGGAGAACCGGAGGGTGTTAGAGCGCCTTCGATAGAAATTCGCGCCAACACCGTTTAGATGTTTATTTTATTTGCCGGTTCAAGGATAGCGTGTCGAGTGAAGAATCGTAATATATGTAACAATACTCTTTAATCGTCAAACGGATTAACAGTTATTGGATGTCGATGCTTACTCTGCACAAGCGACTGTTGCCTTGGATATTTCTCGAGATACTGACTCCCTCGCGGACCAAGTAAACTATCTAAACTATGTCCGTTTCTTACCGTACTACAAAAAACCGAACGATAACAACATTCCTGGGCACGAGTCTTGGGCTAATATGTATATTTACATGCTCGTAGCCAGGAGTCCCCTGCTTCGAGAACATTCGGGTATCTTACGAGAGACCAACAATCGTTGGTCCGAATCCTGAACAGAGGGGTTAAACGTGGAGGTGACGCGTCGCCGCACAATGCGAGAATCGCGCGGACGAGGCGCGCGATACAGCGAGCAACCGAGGTGTAAATCACCTGGGGAAGAACGCACAGGCACGTACGCGCTTACTGGGCTCGGAAGAGCCCAGAGCTTCTCCTCCCCTCCTCCCCTTCTCCCTCTTCCCTCGCGACCTGCGCTGGGAGCACCTATTTTAGCGGCGCGTCCAACTTTGCACGCTAGAGCGGAGGCATCAGCTGCCTGACAAGGCGTATAATTAATCCCTAATGACGCCGGCATAAATCCATCCATGCGGTAGACCGTTTGCGCGATCGCGCGCCGCCGTTGCGTTTACCGGCGAAATCAACGCCGGCTCCGTTGCTGTTGTCCATTTTCCGCCTTATTTATGCGCCCATCAGCGGCCCATGCCGCTGCCGCCAAGTTCGAGCGTCAAGGAAGGCAGCCCGTTCCCCGACATGGTTCGCCTGCCGCGACATGATCCCCCCACCCCACCCCCCGCGCGAGGGGCCCGTTACGTTGGTAGGCGCGGAGGGTTATCGAGCTCTGCGGTGCTTCCCTTTCTCCGATTAATTCAATTTCATCGGCCCCGCGTCAATTCCGCCGTCCTCGCGACGGCTATTACCGATACAGGTGCCGATAAATCCATATAGCCGACTAAGCATGCTAATGCTGAAGAGATTTGCCGAATGCCCGAACACGGGCGGCTGCGAGGGAATCAATCGTTCCGATCACGGTCACGGTTATAATTCTGTAATTCTGATTTCAATGAGGGCTAACGAAGCGAGCAGGTGCTCGCCGAGATTGCATTATGATAATGATTATGTCGTTATTATAATAATTCAAGGTGGCGCGAAGGAGCTCGCGGATTTCGAGCGAGCCAGGCCTTTGCGCCAGGCCTTTGCGTTTAAATTACCCACGCGGAACAATGGAGCGATAAAGCCGCCGGATAAAATGCAACGCCGCCCGTAAATCCCGCCGGTGATCCAGTTCACGGCGTGCAACGCGCGCCGCCGCGGGCCGTATGGCCCGTACGCGTGACGTCACGGGCCCGTAATCTCGCTCTGCGCGGGACCGCGCCGCGAGAGAGGGGGTGGGGGGGTGGGGGGGCAACCGGCGGCGATCTCCGGCCTCCGGAGAGGATCCACGCCCGATTCCACAGCGTGCGCTGCAACATTGCACGTCGTATCTTCATATGAACGTGATCAAGGGTCGCGCTGGGATTACCGTCGGACCTCTCGCGCTTCGTAGACGGTGCGCGAGTTGCGCCTCAAATTGCGGACGTTAAGCGAACCGTTAATAGAATTATAGCACCGGCAGACCGGTCCCCCGTACTTAAACAATCCCGCGAACGATCCCGCGCGAATTGGCGAATTGACGAGCGGCGGGAAAGAGATAATGCGGGGAAAAGTGACCGTTTACCCGGATTCCCGGGTAGCACAGATCGATCCTTCCTGGAAAGGATCGGGCCCAACACGCTCGTACTCCTCGAATTGGAAAGCGGGGGGGACGGGGGAGGAGGGGGGAGGGGGCCGGGAAGGTTCGGCGTAAGATACGAGCGTGACGCGGAGGAGAGTTCCCCGCGCTCGAGTGGAACGGACCGCGCCGCCGGTGCCGGCGTGGGGAGGGGGAGGGGGGGCGCGGAGGGGTTAGTGGGAGATGGGTGAGCGCGGGGGAGGTGGCGGGAGACCCTTCTCGCGTTCGCGCGCTCGCGCACGCGCGCGCGGCTGTGAACTCCGCAAAGAGGGAACTGGCGTACCGAATTGATGCACACGAAACGGCATGCCCGGAATGTTATAATCGCGAACCTTTGAACCCCAAGCGCAGAGACTCCCACACCACCCTGGATCGCGCGGGAGGCGAGTGCGCGCGCGGTCGGGCCCCGGTTTCCATTCCGTTGAAAATTACTCGCGTTACTTTCCCCCTTTTTTGTTCCACAGCCACCGCACGCGCATACGCTTCCACGAAAGGACCACGACTGGCGGAGGGTGGGGCGAAGAAGGGGGGAGGGGAGGGAGGGAGGGAGGGAGGGAGCGCTATCGAGCGTAAATAATACTCATTTGCCGTCTCCCGCGGGACGCAGCGGCATAATTCGAGGATTAGCACCATCCGGGGACGGGCGTGATAAATTCTCGCGCTCGGCGCGGGGGAGAGAAGGAAGAGGAGGCCACTGGAGGAGGGTGGCACTTGCGCATCCGCAATCGCGGAAAGGGGGTTGCACGATGAAAGTTAATCGCGAGTTATCGCGCGGTACTTCAGCGCGGATTAGCGGATATCGCGGGAACCGTCAGGTGTTCCCGCGCGCGCGCGCAGGTAGACCATTTGCGTACCCCGCTGTCATGGGGGCGAGGGGACGGGAAGATGGTGAAATGGGGAGCGGAGGGAACGACTCGAGAAATCTCGCGGCGTGTCCGCTCGCGTGCGATTCGCTCGTCCGCTTCACGAGAATGCCCCGCGGCACGGTGCCCCGCCGCCCCCCGTGCGGCTGCGGTGGGCGTTACGGTAATTAATTTTTGCTCGACAATTAAGATATCCTGAGAGCGGACGGATCTCGAGATATACCCCGCGGTAGCGTCATTTTTCAAGCGCCGCCCGTACCTGGCGCGCATTCTGGGGCCGCGCGTGGCCCGAAAAGCACGGCCGGCACGATCTCGCGGAAACTACGGGGCCCGATGGGCCCGACGGACCCACCGGGACACGACCTAGCGCACGCGTTGATCGCGTTCGATCGGGCGCGTGCAGTGAACCAATCTCGCCATAACTGCACGCATGGCCGTACGCATATACATACACACGCGCGCGCACGCACACACGTGCGTGCGTGCGTGTGCATTCTCATATGCGTATCGCGAATAAATAAACGATAATTGCGAGTATCGGCGGGTTTCTTAAGCCGATAACGAACGGCTGTAAAGGCCAGGCAGAATCGGACGAGAAATGCGCGACGCGCGAGAGTTCCGTGAGCCCTCGCCGATTACGTCGAAGCTCCGCGTATTCGTGCAAACCTCGCCGCCCTCGTTTCTGCTCGCGTGACAATGGCGGACGCGCGAGGGAGAGTCAAGATGGAGGAGGAGGAGGAGGAGGAGGAGGAGGAGGAGGAGGAAGGCGCGCATCACGAAGCATCTGGCCCACGGTGTTGGTGTTTCGTTGGCCTCGCGGGGATTATTAATTGTTTCATCTCGGCCCTTATCTGCGCCTCCCCGTTTGCACGACTAAGCAAATACGGGGGGCGTAACCCATGCGGTGATGTACGAGCTTAAAAGCCCTCGCGATCGACCACGAGGAGCCTCTCTCCTACGCCGCGGACCCGAGGGTGGGAAAGGGGGAGAGAGAGAGAGAGAGAGAGAGAGAGAGAGAGAGAGAGAGAGAGAGAGAAATAGCGAGCGAACCTGTGTGTATGTGTGTGTGCATGCGAGAGCGAGAAAGAGGCAAATAGATAGACAGATTAGAGAAAGCGAGAGGCGGGTGAGAGGGAGACGAGGAAGGCTCGAGTCGGTGGAAGAAAACAGACGGGGTTATCGTCTGATTTATAATTTGAGGCGCTGGGTGCACCTCCGTGGTGGAATACATCCCGACCCGATGTTTTCCGGTTCAGGAAACGTAATTGGTTGCCAGCACGATCATAGATAGCCGCCGGTTCGAATCGGGCCTCGAAAGCGTCCCGCAGCCGATCGGAGAGAGAATAGCTCCGTCCCGGGGCCCGGGCCCTCGTGTGTCTCGGGCCTTGTACTTCCTTTTCTGCCACTTCTCGGCACTCTCGCCGTTATCTGCCGGAACATTTTTAATTCCCGGCCGAGATCACGAATATCGCCCGCGTAGCAAAGAGGATAAACCGAGGCTCGATCTGGCTAGCTGTTGGAAATCAGCGATGCTGGCCGCCTTCACTCGCGGGGATCATCTAGATGGAGCGTTTTTGCAATTAGTCCCGATTTCACTCACGGGCATCCACTCGCTCGCTCGTGGAAGCGTCTCTCTGCACGCTGCGCAGAATCACGATGCGCTGCGATACGGAGAAACGCTTTTACACGCTAGGGCCATCTCGATGTGCACTCCCTTCCTTCATCATCGTCTTGTCTTCCACATGCCGAGCGTATGCAAGGATCAAGCTGTCTCGTACGCGAACGTAGCTGTCACTGACATTGATAGGCAGTAAATTTTTTATGCAAAGGCGCGAAGAGCAACTAAGAGTGACCTTTTCGTTTTGAGGATATCTCTTTAGACATTGTCGCTGGATTGAGAACCGCTGCATCGATAAACGACACGTCGCCGAGTACCCGGGCGGGGAGGATCAAAGCGATCGGCGTTGTATCTTCCAAAGCGCCGGATTAAATCGAGCCGATCGGTAACACGCGAGGGAATGATCATGCGGAAGGACCGGAAGATCGCGCGCGCGCGCGCGCTCGAGCGCACACGCAATGCGCGTGCCGCTCACGCATCACCACCTCCCCTCCTCCCGGTGCCGAGGTCCTCGCGGCGCACATACACGCCGGCGATTTGTTATAAGCCGCGCGGCCGCGCGGGCGCATTTGTATCTTTCCACGTTGGCTCGCGTCGGCGGTCGACGTCTTCATCTCCTCGCTCGCGCCGACGCGCGGCGCCGCCCGGACCCGCTCGCGCGATCGGGCCCCGATCCGCCGAGCGCGTGTAAACATACGCGCGCGCTGAATTATGGGGTGCTGCAACACCCACTTCCTGGTCGCGTCGAGAGCCACGCGGACTCCCACGCATACCGACGCGTCCTCTCGCTCGGACCCGCCGTGATGGATCCGCCGTCCAAGCGTCCAGCATCCCGCCAGCCAGTCCCTTCGGCCGCGTATCCCCCGTCGTCATCGCCATCTCCCGCTCCGACGAAAGCGCGTACGCCATCGAGCGGCACGCACGCACGCCCTATCATTATTCGCCGAGCGATTCGTTAATCAATCACCGCGTCTAATTGACCGCCACGGCGGAACGCTTCATCCCGCGAGAGTGAGCCGTTACTTGCTCGCGACTCGCTCGAGGATGAGACGCGGAATTCCGTCGGAAGTGTCGTCGATCGGAAATGCCTCCGAGTAGGCGCCGAGCAGGCGCCGCGGACACTGAGCGAGAGACGAAAGGAAGCGAGAGGGAGGGTCGCCCGGTGGATGCGCGGTGGATGGCCGGTGAATTCTGAGATGGGACAATAAATTGTTATGCATCCGGCATTCGACATGTCGGTCGGATAAAAGGAGACAGGGCCCCGGAGACAATGCCCCGTCGCGCCCGGGAACCCCCTCGGCGCATCCGGTGCGTTTTCAAGGAAGCTTTCGGCGCGCCGTGACACATATCAATTGATTTTCACGGGCGGCGGTCCCGCTCGCCCTACGTTCACTGACTTATCAGTGCCTCGCGCGCCCTCCGCGTCCTCCGGGCGGAGGAGTGGGGTGTTGGGGGGGTGGGGGTCCGGGCCCGGGCGCGCGATCAGGCCCGCGCGCGGCTCGGCGCCAGCGAGATTTCGTCGATGATGCCGTATCGGTGCCGTCGTCGTTACGGAAACGTTACCGTCTGACTGATAATTACGCGTCGCGTTACACAAGGCTACCTGGAAATCTAGACAGGCGATCGTGCGAGAAGTGAGAATGCCGCTCGCGCGGTGTATCCGCAGTATACACGCTCTACGTGGCAGCTTTGAGACACGTTTCGGCCACGATTGTCATCGCAGTGCGGACGTGCATGAGAATCGTAAGAGCACCATCGGTAAACCCCCCGATCGGCGGCTCGCTCGCGGGAATTTTCGATAACAGCGGCAGCCTGAAAGACCTCGCTTCGGGGGGTTCCCCGATCTTGGGAAATTCGAGTAGCCATACTCGTGCCATCTCCGAGTTATCTCTAATTGGACAATCGGCGGTGATGCTGCCGGTCGAGCGATCGGCCGGTCGTCGCGATCGGCATCGCGTCTGCCATAAACCGCGTCTGCTATAAATCAAGAAACCTTCGATCCTCGTACTCGCCCCCCCCCCCTCTCTCTCTCTCTCTCTCTCTCTCTCTCTCTCGCTCTTTGTTGGGAACGACTTTACTTGGGCACGACTCGACGCAGCTGTCACGTCTCGCGTCTACACGCGCACACGCACGTTCGTCGCGCACTCACTGGAGCACTCGCGCGCTCGCGCGCTCGCGCTCCAAGCCTCCCCCATCGTCTTATACAGAGCACGCGCGCCGTTCAATGTACAGCGTTAAAACGCTACGTGATCGTATTGGACAAGCGACCGGACACCGCGCCAGTGCGAGCGACCATTTCGCGCACGCTGGCCGAATAGCAACGAGAGAGATCGTTAGAAACGTTTGGAATTAATCGCGCCCGTTGCCGAACAATGGCTCCGATCTTGTCGATCGATTTGGATCGATCGCCGCCAGCGAGGTCGGCGCGCCGCTGCGCGTTCCGGCCGATCGAGGCTGACTATCAATGCGATTTCGAAGCACAGCGCATCTTTCGACTCTTTATCGTCGGCGACACGTCGCGACGTTTCGCGCAACACATTACAGATGGAGAAATAAATAATTCCGCGCGAGCATCCGTATCTGCGAGCGAGCGTATTTGCGCAATCGGCGGACCGATCGTCCTGATCCGCGAGACGTTCTCTCTTCCCCTCGCAGGTTCGTCACGGCTGGAGGTCGACTCGTTATCTTGCCGCGGGCAGATCGCGCGAATTGGATCACGCGCCGATCCGGGGCCGATCGTGATTTATCTGTCGCTCCCCGGGCTCCCCGCGCTAACGCTTTCGACATGGGCGCGTATTTACGATTGTGGGGGCTGCACGAGGCAATTAGGGGCTCGCCCGGATGATATAAATATCGATAATCGTGCATCGGTGCACCTGCCCGGTGCGCCTGCGCATGCGCACGCGCATGTAAATTACACGAGTGCGAGGGAAGTCGTGCTCTTCGCGCGTGAGAAACCGCGAGGATGGAGTTCGCTTTCCAAATCGATCGATCGATCCTTCACCATCCCGCGGATCCTCTCCGCGTTCATCCGGACGCGCGTCGCGGGCGTTCGGGACGCGCGGAACTCCGATTCGGCGCGTAATATTATCCGACCCGCGATTCGCCGAGCTGCCGGGAGATCGTGAGAAGTACTCCAGATCGGGCAGCCAGGCGATCTGCCAGGTACGCATCGCTCGGCTGTTAAGCTCAGATCGCTAACAAAGTGAGGATCAAATAATAACACGTTATGATCGCGCCGCTCCGAAGATAGATAGCGCGCGGTGTGAGTGAATAATTTGATAATGGCGGCGGCGGTGAAGCGCCCTGTCGTACTTTCTTTTCGCCCTGCTCGCTGCCTCCGTCTGAGAGATTGCCGGGGACGAGCGAAGAGGAAAGACGATCTCCGATCGTTGCCCGAGATCTAGCACTCGTCGTTCCCTCTTTTTCGCCCTCGCCCTTGTCCGCCACCCCCTCTTCCCCGTCTTCCCCTGAATCTGGGGCTTTCCCTCTCTCTCTCCCTCTCTCTCTCTCTCTCTCTCTCTCTCTCTCTCTCTCTCTCTCTCTCTCTTTCTCCGTCCCCCTCACCAACATCTCCCGGATCCCGACTTATTTTCACGCTCCCTGTCTCGCCCTCCCTCCTCCTCCTCCTCCTCCTCCTCCTCCGCTCCGATCTCCACCCACGAGATACACCGGACGCCACCCCTCCTCCCCCCCCCCCGATCACGAGAGATCATGCCGCGAGATGCCGGGATGCTGCTCGTGATACTGCCGGGCGAGCGGATTATAGCGCCCGGGATCGCCGTCCGCCATCGCGCGTGTAAAGGGATATTCCGGTGCTTCGGTTATTTTTGCAGACGGCCCTAATGGCGGATGATTGTGTGCCAAAGGTAACTCCGAGTGAAAATGAAGCATTCCTGCGGAGTCTCGGTCTCTCGCTCTCGCTCGCGCGCGGCGTGATCGGCTTAAAAGGAGCTCTCCAGCGGCCTGGGAGTTTCCGCCGCGCTCGTTCTCATACGTCCGACGAGGCGGCATTTGAAGAGCAACTGGCGAAACGTCCGGCTACCGGCATCCGAACCTGCGAACTGCGAGCCGATTTATTTCCCGGTTCTCGCGTCGAGACTCGCAACGCATGCGTGTCGAATTTCCGATTCCTGCTTGCTGAGGAACGCGCGTTTCTTTCCGCGATCCGAGAAGAATCGCCTCCAGAGAACAGAGAACAGAGAACACACACGCGCGCGCGCACAGAGAGAGTGAGGGGGAGGGGAAGCGCAACAAAGCTGGCAACAGGGGCAGGTAAGAGAATCAGCAACAACGGGGGTCTCGAAACGCGAGAGGGAGAGGGAGACGCTCGCGGCTCGTGAGGATCGGCCATAGATAAGTGGCACTTATGTTTAATACGCGAGCGTGGATGAGTAGTCGGTCCTGCACGCGATCCTCGCGCCGGCACGGTCTTGCCTGACCTCGCGTTCGCCAGAACCAATTTCCGCGGATAACACGGGCGTCCCGCGGACTCCCCCCTCCAGCACCACCGCCACCACCACCCCATCCCTCTCGCCCCGCGCCCGCTCCGCCCGCGCGCCGCGCGGGCGCGACGGGGGCGAAATGGAGCAGCCGAGCGGGGCCGAGATGGGGGAAGGGGTGGGGGAGGGGAAGGGCAGCGAGATGCCCGCTGAATCCGTGTGCGCGCGCGCAATCCCGATCGCTGCGACGCGCGGATGCTTCAGATTCGCGGGCATTCGCGATTGATTGAGGACTAATCAAGTTTAACGGGGCGGGCGGAGGCTCGAGAGCGTACAGCTCAATCAGAGAGGAGGAGGAGGGGAGCGGGGGAGCGGGAGCGTTGCATTCTGCTTATGCATTTGTGGCGGAGGAGACAATGGGAAAATCAGATCGCGAGATATCTCTCTGGCGATGAAGGCGCCTCCTCGCCCGGATCCAACATCGAGCATTGCGATAGAAGGGGTGGGGGTGGGGGAGGGGGAGAGGGGCTCGGGGAATGAGGAGGAGGAAATTTCCGAGCGGAAACGATGAAGAAGCAGACTCGCCGCCGCTTTGCTCTTACTTCCAGCGCAAGGAGCGGAGTTCGACGCGGGCAGGTAATCCCGGGATTCCCCTGGATTCCGTAGCGCCGCGTCTTGAAGGGCAGTATATTTAATCCCGAATAAAAACGGGCCGACCGGACTAGGAGCGGATGCTCAGACATTCGGGCGAACGCGGAGATTAAAAGGCGATTGAAAAAAGCTAAGAACGGGGTTAGGGACGAGCGAAAGAGAGAGGCCCGGTCTCATGCATTACCCAAACCGCTAATTAGGTTCCGCCATCGAACGGCCCGGTTCCCGTTTTTATCGGGGCCACGGGGGATAACCGGAGTGTCCCGAGCGTCGCTCTAAGCACTCACCTCGGAGTCTCGGGATGTACTTAACCGACGATGTCGGGCGCAAATGGCCGGCCTGATCGACTTGACTCGGAGCGCGCGTTAATGATCGTGCTAGCCGGCAGAAGCACGAGAAGCTGCCGATCGGTGAGCGTGCCGTGGGAACGAAGGGGGTCAGCGCGCGCGGCGTGACCTTTGCCGCGGTTGGCGGTGACAAATCGAGCGCTCGGCGCGATTAGCGCCGCCGCGCGATTTTAGCGATCGAGTGAAGGGGAAAGCCGCGGGCTGACGCGGCGACCGGCGCTTTTCCTCTCTGTCGCTCTTTCGCGGCGCGTTACGCGCATGCCGGCGACCAGCCGATCGTCGTCGAGTGCCGGCACTCGCGCGATTCGGACGAGCGGACAAAAGGCAGTCCCAGAAATCTCGGACGGAGGGCTGGGGAGGGGAGTGCGCGAGCGCACACCGGTGCTTCGCAGGATGCCCCGCGCACAAAGGAGCGCCTGTGCGTGCGCGAGATGACTCTTCGACGTTTCGCGCGTCTTCATTCTCCGTTTCATCGGCTTGTCGTGGCGAACGCCACGACAAGCGGCGGATACGGCGCGGGCACGTGACTCGAGAAACGGACGTTGCGACTGCCATTGTTCCGAGACAATGAGACGAATAATACGCCGCAACGAAATCGGAGAGGCCTCTGCGCGCGCGCGCGGCCACGATAATTGAATGTGTATCCATCGCGCGGGACTTTCCTCTGTCTCTGGACATCCCTTTGGCATCTTGACGAAAAAGTAATCMCCCCGCCTACGCGCAGACCCATTGGGCCCGCGTGAGGCCCGCAACGACGCCGTTCGATTCGTCGATCGTGCCGAGCCGAGCGGATTTCCAAATCTCCTCGCCGCTCGAGATTCACGGGGACCCGTCACGCTCGCTCGCTTGGGGACTCATTTGAATTTTCCCGGAAAGGATGCGCACCGCGTGCATTTCAATCCCCAGGGACTCCCCGACGAAATATGCTCGACAGAAAGGGAGAGAGAGAGAGAGAGAGAGAGAGGGGGGGGGCGAAGGGCGGTACGGTTGCACGTACGCGGATGGTGGTTTAAGAGCGAGCGGCCGGTATCCAGAGCACGTCCAAAGCGCGAACAACTTATTGTCATGTGCGGTGGCCGCCGGGGCATTTTAATATTTCCGCTGAATGCATCGCCGGGCGGGCGCTCCCTCCCTCTCTCYCTCTCTCTCTCTCTCTCTCTCTCTCTCTCTCTCTCTCTCTCTCTCTCTCTCTCTCTCTCTCTCTTTCTCCCTTCCCCTCCGCCTGAGAGGGCTGACGAAAACGGAGGCGAGAGAAGCGGACGCGCCACCGGTCTTAGCTCTCTGGACCGTTATCCACTTCTCTTTGCCCTTTACCCTCCGGCTCGTCGCTTTACGAGCCCGATGCGGGCTCGAGACGCCGGCGCTCGCAACTGCCAGCGTGAAACGCATAAGGGAGGATCGCATTTGAATACGTCGCCACATGCGGACGCCATTATCTCGAGGCGTTCGTTAGGAGGCTCTAGGAAGCTACGCGCAGCTGTGATTGTAATCCACGACGGAGCCGGGGATGAGTCGATTCCCATCCGACGAGCGTCATCAGGCGATGGAGGGGGGAGGCGGATCGACGGTAGCAGCATGGAATCCCGGCGATCGCCAGGAGCGATTAAATGCCAGAGGGCGCGCGGAGAGCGACAAATGAATTCCGCGCGGGGCCTTATCGGCAGGCCGAAACAGTTGCGTTGCGCATGCGCGACGGCGCTCCGCTGCGACGTGCGAGGCGAGAGATCTATCGCTCGAATTCGCCGTGAATCGATTCCGAATATCCGAGCCGGCCGGCCGAGCGCGCCGGTGCTGATTCACGGCGTGCGCGTGTGTGCGTGTGCGTAGATGCATAAATCGCAGCGCAGCGTCGGTCGCGCGTGCTGCTCGGCCGCGCGAATCGTCAACCGCGACGCGCATGCGCGGCGCTCGGCTTCGACACCGCAGCTTCGACAAACGATCGCGCTGCATCCGCTGTATTCCGGGAGGCTGCGCGTGATTACGTAAAAAAGGCACGTCGCGGTGCGATGCGATCGGCTAAGGGACGAATCTCGTCCAGCGGGCGGCAGCCGGAGGCGGGAAAACGCGAAAGCGGGAAGATCGCTTATCTGCGAGCCCGCTGTCTCACGAGATCTAGATTTCTCTCGAACCGGTCGTTCGTTTCCGGAGCGACGCGGGGGACTCTTCAGCACCGCTGATGCGCACGGGGCTGTCTACTGTCTCCGTCGCGCTCCGACGTTTCCGCGCCGCGTTCCGCGAGCGGCGACTCGTCCTTCACCGGGATGACCCGCGGCCGATCTCGTCCGCTCATCGAGCGCGAGTGAGAATTATCTTGTCACAATCGCGCCGTTGCGCCTCGCGACGGATTATGATAATCGCGCCGATCGTCGTCATTACCGCCGCGCCGATCGGCCGACAAATGTCAGAGTGCAACGGCTGATTCGCGCCCCGGCGGCGCGCACAAAGCAGTCCTGAACTTTTGGTGATGGCTCTCGGAGAGAGACGCGAGCGAGACGCCGAGGCGCGTGCGGCAATATCGGCGGAGTTGCGACACGCGTCCGCTCGATCGTTTAAGCCGACACCCGGCGCAATCGCGCCGCACATTGTGGCAATACACGAGCGTTGCAGCGTTCCCTCGCGTGGCACGCGATCGGAGCGGCCGAGCGTCTCCTCCTATTGGCACAATCCTAATTGCGGGAAGCATGGTATTTGCGCCGCGCTTTACGTAACAGAATCGCCGATAGTGCGGCGCCCGGGTCTCCGGGCCCCGAACCTCCGGGGTGAGCGGGGGGGGGGGGGGGGGGCGGCGCGCGCTCGGAAGAGAGAGAGAGAGAGAGAGAGTCGCTCATCCCCTCACGCGATGAGAACGACCGCCCGCGCAACGAAATCTCCATTCGCGAGGATCGCCAAAACAGTGTCTGTTCACAGACACTGTCGGAGAACCCTCTCGACTCGCAAAGACGGGAAGAGAGAGAGAGAGAGAGAGAGAGAGAGAGAGAGAGGGAGRGGGGGAGGGGGAGGGGGAGGATGACGCGGCCGGCGAGGGACAGGTAGAACACGCGACGCGAGCGAACGGCCGATTCGCTTTGATCGCTCGGCCACTCTCGAGCGGAAAGTCGGCTGGCGGCGCGGATCGCGGGCGGGTAGAGGCCGCTCGCGCGGAATGTCGCTTGACAGCGCAGGTAAACGGCGCCTAATGCCAGCGTGGCTACATTGTCTCTTTCTCCGTGCACGCCGAGAGCGCGCGGCTAAACGCTACGGCGCATCGGCCGAGCGGTCGGTCGTTATTCGGTGCGATTACCGGATAATAGCGGCGATTCCGAAGTGCGAGGGAGCGAGAGGCGAGATCGGAGAGAGGCTCGTAAACTCCGTGCTTTAAGTACTTGATAAATGACGCGCCGCGAGTAATATAGACCTGCGCCACGATGGCGCGCCGGAGAAAATCTGTGAAACTGTCCGATTCGCGTAAACAACCTCCACAATCCGCGGGTCTCGAATTACGCGCGGCCAAACGGCTAAAAATTATTCCCACGTCTCTCTCTCTCTCTCTCTCTCTCTCTCTCTCTCTCTCTCTCTTTGTTTTTCTCGCTCTCGTCGCGAGGGGCGCTTAATTTAATTTTCCAGAGATGGAAATTCCTGCGTTTTTGCGGTGGACGAGGGATTGCTCGTCGAGAGAAAGGACAGCTCTCGTCTCTGGCTCTCTGGCTCTCTCTCTCTCTCTTTCTCGTCTCGCATCACCGGATACGCGTGTGCCTCCCTCGCTTCCGGTCGCCGGGCCGCTTAGGTTCATTGCTATGCGCCTCGCCTCGCCTGCCCTCGGAATATGAAAACGAAATCATATTCCTCGCTCGTCGCTTACCGATGAGCCTCTCTCTTTCTCTTCTCTCCCCTTCTCTCCCTCCCCCCCCCCTCCGGTCACGTCATTCTCCCGATTACTTTCGTTACATTTCCTTCCTCGCCCCCTCCGCCACCCCACCCCGGCACCTCCGCGCCGGTACCGGTCGTTCGGTTTACAGACTCGCTCCTCTTCGTCTTCTTTCTCTCGCGCGAGTTCTGAGATCCGCCTTGCCCTTTAGCGGCTTTCGTCAGGACGTAAACGCAGTTTCCCAAGTCTCGCTCGTTAGAGCGGCGAAACCCGCGGCCGGGAGTTGGGTCAGATTACGTTAGGTTACAGTTAATAAGCGCGTCGCAGGTGCGTGTCGAGTCGCGATTAGCTCGTGGCAAAATGTTAATAACGCGCGGAGGCTGCGCGGATGCGTGCTTTCGGCCAGAGGCAAAGTCGATCGGAGCGAACCGATCGCGAGCGAATCGCAACGCGTCATCCCGCTGTGACCGGCCGCGGCCTTTCGAATAACACGGCGCAATTTACGATCCGCGCGGAGCGCACCTGGTGCGCCCGTCACGCTCTCGAGCGACTTTGGCACGGTCGAGCTTCGGCAGCTGTCGCTCGCGATCTTCCGCCAGTGGAGCGGAACGGATTGCGAGGTGAATTAGCTTAGGAGTCCGCGCGTACGCGGACAGCGGCAGCGAGGGATCGACGCTTGGCGCCATCGGCGCCGGATACGAAAGGATCGCCGATCGGGCGAAGATCAGAGAGCGGAACGAGAATGCTCGAGACTGCCGCGCTGAGGATCAGAGATCGATCGTCGGTGCGTTAATGAGAGGAGCGATCCGCGCGAAATGGATCGCAAGGCGAGGAAAGCGTCGGCCTGCGCGATTAGCTGCACGCTTGCAAGCCGGAGTTGCGACAAGGATCGTGGAAAAAGGCGAACGGGGAACAAAACGCTAGCTAAACGGTCCCCGTTTTCCCGCGAGCGAGCGCGAAGCGTGAACGCCCGTCACGGAAGGAGGACGTTACCCACACGCGCCGCCGTCTCGCGGATGTCATAATCTTACGTAATCGGGGAGGGGGAGGGGGGCGGGATACCCTCCGCGGCCGGAGCATTTGTAAGCCGCACGCACGCTCGGCCGGTACGCGCAGCAATTTGCTTTTGATTCGATACTGTAAACTGTGTCGCGGGAAACGTATTGTCGCGCGAGATATGTCGCCGGTAGGACGCCGCGACCGTGTCTCCTCTCACGCGGCGGGCCCGCCGCCTCGTCCCTACCACACACTCCCCCCTCCCCACCCCGCGGCGCCGCCGCCCCTCTCTCCTCCTGCTCGGGTCAACCGGGGGTGACACGCGGGAGCTCCGCGGGGCACTTGGCGCGCCATGCGCGACGTCGAGGAGATCCCTCGACCTTACCGGGCAACACGACGACGACAACGCCGCCGCCGGAATCAACCCGCCCCCTCCCCCCCATCCCCCTCGGTCCCAGCGGCTGCCGCGACGAGCGCTGCCGACGACGGCCGATTTCTTTTCGCGAGGCGTCGACGCCGCCAAGCCGAGCGGTCAAAATATCTGCCGTCCGCGCGACGCGAGGCCGACCGCGATCCGTAACGCGCGTTTCGTAACGCGCCTCGATGATATGCGTCGGACGCGCCGCCACCCGCGACCATTATGAAATAACGATATATATATATTCCGCGCAGGACCGCCGAACGCGTGCCTGCGTATTATGAAGGCATTACGATACGCGGCTGGCCGCGTATTGCCGCTCGGCTCAACGGCACGCGATTCACGGGCCGCGACTCGCGTTTTGTCCAGGCTTGTCGCTAACGAGCAGATAGCGGTTCACGGTAACCGCCAGCGGACGGCGTAAAGAAAGAAAGCCAGACTCG
This sequence comes from Eciton burchellii, assembly GCA_020341155.1. Lineage (NCBI taxonomy): Eukaryota > Metazoa > Arthropoda > Insecta > Hymenoptera > Formicidae > Eciton > Eciton burchellii. Next base: position 648,934 of record JAHMML010000068.1, on the reverse strand, counting down.
TCGCTCAGTTTTTTCGTTAATGACTCTGATTAATCATTCCGTTCGCACGGGGTTCTGCGCCCGCGCGTTTTGCAAGAAACGCGATCCCGGCGGGAAACGGAGAAGCCACTCGTGATTTAATTCCGCTTCGCATTGATGAGCACGCGCGAACACACAGGCGGAAGATCGGGGTGGTCGCCGGAGAAAGAGCAATACGGCGGAGGGGCGTGTCGCCGGGCAGAATCCGCGGCAATCGATCGGTTAATCGATAGCTCGCCCGATCAGGACGGCAAAAACGACCGATGGGGACGGAGGGGAGGGGGGGGGGGCTTCTCGCGCTGGGACACCCGCTGATGGCGCGGACTGACCTCCGGCCGTCCGAGCGGATTCTCTGGCAGAGAGGGGGCGAGGCAGGGCAAGAGGAGCGGCGGCGAGGGGAGGAACGACGGGGAGGGGGAGACGTTGCTCCTTCCGTCGGTTAAAGGGAGCCTGAGGAAAAAGCGGTCCCGCCGCGGCCGCCGCTCCCCCTCCCACTCGCCCCTGGGGCGAATTAGCAAATCTAACGTAATAATTAAATTATCGCGCTCGCGCGCGCATGCGCGCGGCGAGGGGCACTTAGGGCCGCGCGTTGCCGCACGGCTCGCGCTAATGAAGCGTCCCGCGCGCATGGCGGCGCGCGAATAAATTTGAATTTCCATTACTCGCGCGACGCGAGCGCGAGTTCATGCATACATGCGAGAGCGGCCGCCGAGCGACAGTGGCAGAGCGAGAGGGTGGCGAACGCCCTCCGGTCGGGGCGGAGGGCGCAGGGAGGGAGCCAAGCGGAGGAGGAGCGCGAAGGCGCGAAAAAAGCTCGAGAGGGGTGTCTCTCTCTCTCTCTCTCGGGCCCGCCTGCTTGTCTCTCTGTTTCGCTCTAGCGCGCACTTAACATTCCGCGCGTGTGCGTCCCCCTCACCGCTCCAGCCGCGCGCTTATCGTCGGATTTTTGCGTGCTCGCCACGGCTTCTTGCCGATCTGCACGCCAACTCGCTGATCTTCAAGATCAGAGACGGCGGAGATGTTTTTTTCCAGCGAATCTGGCGTGACGTCTAGCGGCGAAATTTCGCCAAATTTCGGGATTCCCGATCCGCGAAGCGCTGAGACACGCTGAAGCGTCTCAGTTGATTTCCGGGACGACGAGAGTCGTCATCGAGCACTCGCGAGCACTTCTTTGCCGCTTTCGCTCTGCCGTTGGTCGTCGGCAAAGTGCGAGCGAAACGCTCGGATTGTCTCCCGACCGCGAGGTCGCCGACCGATCGGCTCGTCTCTCAACCTCGAAGCGAAGGTAAAAGTCGATTCTCCCCTCTCCGGCTGCGCGTGGATCGCGCGCGCGATCGTAAAGCGTGAGATTTCAGTATGCAAATGTAAATCGGAAATATATATATATATATATATATATATATATGTGTGTGTGTTTGTACATATAGGTTGAGTACGCGGTATTTTTCTGGCGTTAATCGATCGCTCTAAAATTACCGCACGTAGTATCGACGCAGCGAGCGACGAGGATACGCGCGTCAGCTGACGCGATCGGCCGGACGATAATCGGTCGGCCAACTTGGGAAGGTAACGCACCATTAACGAGTCATTAACGTCAAGAGGCCTCCGCTACAAATACCTGACATTTACATGATTGCGTGTTTATCGGAATTAGCTTTGCATAAACGATTCCGAGTGATTCCGACGATTGTGAAATTCGTCCGAAGGAGGTGCCGATCGCGCGGTGCGCGAACGCGCGTTGGCGCAATATTCCGGTTTCTCGATCATCAATGTTCGATTTCGAGATCGGAACGATCGGCCGAGCATGCGAGCAACAGCCGCGATTATCGTGGCGATTACCGGCGCGCTGCGTTAATGATCGCGCGATCGGCAGGATCCGCGATCGACGGGACCACCTTGGAAATCGGCGCTGATTGCGGCGCCTCTTGCGACTGCTCGCGCGACGTCTCGTGAAAGACAAGTCGCCCGCCGTTTTCATTGCAGCGAGCGCATGCGAAAGTTCAAGACGCCGATTGCGAAAACGAATGCACGTCGAGTCGGTGAGTGCCAAGATCGGACTATCGCGGCGCGATCGAGTCCTTAACCCGGTTGCATAATTGACGTATCGATTACCGGCTTGGATTTTTGCGACGTCTACTCGCGCCTTGGAAAGTGCAGCGGCGCGGAGGATCCCGAGGAGGATCGTGAAGAATCCGTCAGATCGCGAATTTCCTCGCGACGCGCTCCGTTCGTTCGACGTGGACTTCGTTCTCGGTTTCTTTCCCCCCGCGTGAACTCGCTTGGTATTCCGCGCCGATCCAGGCACAATGCCACCGTACATTCTAAGATACTGACTCAGCCGCTCGAGTCAGTCATCGAGCTGCCTCCTCCTCATCGGCGCAGGACGCCCCGCGTCTGGTCACGTCCCGTGGCACGGGAAGGTGCGTTACGCACCCTCCGTACGCGCCTGTATGCGCCGGACGCGCAACCAGGTGCGCGCGACGAGCGATGACACCCGCCGACGTCGAGTGTCCCTTCGCCCGGCCTCGCCGAGGAACAATGCGTCGTTCGCCGAAGCGTCGCCTCCTGCATTCCGCGCCGCGTGCACTCCCGCGCCGACCACCTACCGAAAACCAATCGCCCGGACGCGCTCGGGATACGAATCGCCAGTCCAGCGTCCAACGGCCTCTCCCGCATCCGTCCGGATCGCTAGAGCGAGCTCTGGATCGCGCGACTCGCGAGACTCGCCGATCTTCGTTCCTCTGTCTCGCGCGGATCGGCCGATCCCGGGGATTTGGGGAAAGGGAGAGGTCACGAGACATCTCCCTCCCTCTCTCTCTCTCGCGCGCGCGCGCGCGCGCGCGCCTTGTCTCCTGTTCGTCGCGACGCGTGAGACGCGTCAGCGCGCCAGCGCGCCAGCGCGTGCAAGCTCGCCGATGCGTATCCGACGTAGTCCACGTGCCGGTCGCGTTGCGTGCGACACGCCCAGTGCGTGGCGTCAGCCACTGCGCGCACATACGTGCCGCCACGCGGGCGCGAGATTTATGCCACTGCGAAGCGTGCGGCGGCCGCGTTTATCGCCGATCCCGCTCGGCTCGATGACCGCCGATCGTTATCTCGGTTCATCGCGGTTCACGCGCGTTGCGCCGACAACTTCGGATGGCCGCGCCGCGAGCGAGAGTGGGGGCAACCGAGACTGGCCGAAGCTCGATCGACCGAAGGCAAGCTACCACCGATCATCCCTCGAGAACAATGGCGGAGGGGGGAGCGGACCGGGACCGAAATCCGATGACACACTTTAGGGCGGCAGGGAAGAACGTCCCCCTCCGGGGAGGGGGAGCGGCGGCGGGAGGGCTGGCCGGATACGCGCCCGCTGCATCTGTAACGAGGGGATACTCGCGCTGATAGCGTTGCGCGCATAAAACCGCGCCGGGCGGTTGTCGCGCTCGCGATCTCGCGCGTGTTACTTATCCAGCCGCGGGCATTGAAATGCAATCCCTCGCGCGGATGATTTATACGCCGGCGATGCCCGCCCGCGGGGCAGGATGTCGCACGTCCCTTCTTTATGTCTCTATCGCTCGTCGCGAGAATATCCCGCGGCGAGCGGGCGCGGTTTCACGCCCGTACGCGCGCGAGGAGCGGCTCGACTGCCGACGAGACTGACGCCCGATCGCGGCGAGTGTAGAGATCGTGAGGGAAGGCGAATCCGATCGTGCGATCTTCTTTTGCGTAATTTAGAGGAGGACGATAGAGCAGCGACGGATGAGTCAAGATTGACTTCCCGTTCGCGGAGCCGATTCGGCCCTCCATCGATTTGTCGTGCTTTATTTGTGGCCGTCCGACCGTATAATCTCCCGAGCGGTGGTCGGCGAGTCATTAGCCCTAATTGGCAATCATCTCTTGTTAGCATTCTGGTGCTAAAATCTCAGATTGCGCCGCGACTGAGCGATCGAAACGAGATCCGCCAGAGAAGCTCGCCGGAGATCGGGCCAACAGCCGCTCGCCGATCCGCTCAGCTAGAGAAAGAGAGAGAGAGAGAAAGAGAGTGGCGTTACGCCACTCGGGACAGACGACAGTCCCTTTGTCTCTCCGCGTGGTATCGATCGAATAAGAAACTCGGCTCGGGGCGTCGCCGATCGCGGCGCGAGTCGCTCCACATCCGAGCGACGTAACGCGAGCTGAAAACGCCCGTGCGCGTAATAAGCCGGCACTGAAAAATCGCCATCCATCGGGGCCCGGAGACAATGGCTGATTTGAATAACAATGTCCGCTACCGTGTGGGCTTCTAACTCCTAACCATGGGTTCCGGACGGACCCGCTCGTGTATCGCCTCTCTCTCTCTCTCTCTCTCTCTCTCTCTCTGTCTGTCTGCTTGCGAGCGGCGGTATGCACGACAATGCCTCTCTGCCCCCACGACTTCCTCCCGCGGTGTCGTGTGCGACCTCCTCCCC
>JAHMML010000068.1:468448-644251 GCA_020341155.1 Eciton burchellii | reverse complement strand
CCCGCCGCTCGCGAGCTCGCGACAGAGTCGCGATAACCGTGCGGGTAAGTGCACGGCCGGGCCCCTCGCCGCTCTCCCCGCCCCGTCGCCGGGGCGCGCGCAAAGAGGCGCGACAAATAATAACCGCGAGCGTCGCGAGCGATTCTCGATCCGGTGCGATTGTAGAGGCCGGATGTCGGGACGGGTGTCGTTAATTGCAAACTCGAGCGAGCGGCGCGTACGAGGAGCGCGTATCGATGCGCGAGCAGCGGGCAGGCTGACCCTGAAGTGTCTTCACCCTCTTGCTGGCGAGCGCGTCCTCTTCGCGTCTGCTTTATGCGAGCGAGCGAGCGCACGCTCGCGGGACAAATATAGTTTGTGCGTGACCGGGGCGACAAATGTCGCGCGCCGCTCGCCGGCCACCAAGAGAGCGAGCGGATGTGCAATCCGCTCGCGATACGAGGCCGCGATGATAACAATGACGCTCGGCGATCCTCCGAGCGAGCCGCGCGGCACGCTTTGATTAAACAGCGCGGGGCGAGCAGGAAGAGGATCTCCTTTGTTCGCTCGCGGCGTTTGGTCGGCGAATCGGCGGACGCGAGTCCGCGGCATAATGGATCGGCGAGATTTTTCGACAACGCCGAAAAGGCGCCGACCGATCGAGCGGTCCCGCGTGAACGCTGCCGAGCGCTAAAAACCGATCCTAAACACACTATGGCCGACAATGGCCGGTAATCATTCGGCCGACCGCCGGAGCGGGCAGGTGCGCGCCGTGCTCCCTCTGCGGGGTCATAAAATCCGGGGCCGCTTCGACAGGTATGCGCGCGGCAGATAAGCGCGCTGGCGCGCGGCTCGCCTCCGTGTTTGCGGCGCCGACGAATCAATTTGAGCTTCGCTGGCCCGGCCGGGTTTATTGCGGTTGGATGAGCCCTTCGCCGAGCGGCGTATGCCGAAAGAGCGCCACCGGGGTGGCGGAAATCCGCTCCGGTCGCGACATCGCGCCTCAACGCCGCCGCTCGCGGCGCAACCTGCTCGGATCCGCTCGCGTATCGGGCCTCGACCGGCCCGTAGATCGTGCCGCTCCCGCCGGGCTTCTCTTCTTATTGGCAATGTACTGTCGATTTCTGGGCTACCTAATCGTAAATCACGACCGGCAAGGCGCGCGGCGTGCATGTAGTAGGTACGCGCGTAGCCGCATTCCTCGCTGTAAGTCGATGGCCGGCGCGCGCCCGCGGACTGTGTACACCGCCCGAGGACACGATAAGGCCGATTAAGGCCGACACCGATAATGGGCCCTCGCGGAAACGCCCGCGGACACTCACTCCGCTGACGCGGCATAACATTCTCTTGTTATCCGCAGCCTTACGGCCTGCGGCGTGCGAAACTGCGAAACGGATAACGCGGCAATCTCGCGGAATGGGGCGACTCCCCTCGCCCGTGGGAATCCTCGCGCAAGGTGCGTCCGCCCTCCGACCTCTCCCCCCCCTGCCCCCCCCCTCTCCGCTCGGGCTGGAAGGATGGACGCTCGCGGGCGCGGTGACTCCGCGCGACTCCTCGTCGCGCGGCTTCGCCTCGCTCTGGCGAGCAGCGAGAGAGCGGGCGGCTCTCGATCACGGTGGCGGCGGCAAAACGGTTTCAAGGTTTCCCCTCGGCGGGGCCTGCGGCGCGCGCGAGGTAACGGGGCCGCGAGGATGCGCATCTCCGGGGGACTAACGGTTAGTCCAAGCCGCTTGCGCAAGCCCTGCCACCGGGATGCCCCCGTTCGCCGGCGTCGTCGCCGCGACACGCGTCCGGAAAGGAAAAGCATCTCGGATCTCGCAAGGCGGAGAGCGCATAATCGAGCGGCGTTCGTGCGGGGAGAGGAAGCGGGGCGGAGGGATCGCCCGAGTTCGCTCGCTCGCTCGTGAGGACCCACGCCGCATTGTGTTTCACGTCGGACTTGTCGCTCTCCGTTTCATCGCGCCCTCTTCTCTCCCCCACCGCGTTGCATCGTTCAGGCGGACTTGCGTGGCTCGCGATACGGCGCGCTAGGTGGGCAGACGCGCATGAGTCACCTGGAGAGCGAGCGACTGAGATTTCCTCGGCGAGAGTCGACGCCCTAACCCACATAAATCCCTGGCGTTAGTCGGCTAAGGAAAGGCCTTTCCTCTCGGGCCCTCCGCCACTCGCACTCGCCGGCGGGGTAGAGGGGGAGATGGTGGGAGGCCCCGCCGTCGCCCCCTTTTGTTCTTCGCCCGCGGTCGGGCATCGGAATCTCCCGCTCGGTCTGGCGTAATCGGGATTCTTTTATTAAGTCATTCGGCGCACGCGATGATGCACGCCGGCGAGGAGGCGTCGTTGCGATCGAGATGAATGCCGCACCGTGAAAGTGCATTTCGGTGCGGCATAAGAGAGACAGAGAGAGAGAGAGAGAGAGAGAGAGAGAAGCACGCGGTCGAAGCGAGCCGCGAGCGAGCGTGGGCGCCGCGTGGACTTTTCCGGCGCGCGAGGCGGTGCTCGACTTTTCGACGAGCGTGGGCCGCGCCGATCATTGCAATACGATCGATCCATTAGCACGATACGATCGGGCACGGCCGATCGATCGTGGCTCACGCTGCACCGGATCACACGCGCGAGACATAAATTGGCCTAGCCTCTGCTAATTAGCCTAGCCGTCGCCCTCGCGGCACTGAGGCACCATGGCGCGCATCGGCGCTGAAACCCTCGCCGGGGGGGAGGGGGAGGGGAGGGAGAGGAAGGTGGACGACCGGTCGGTCGGTTTCGCCGGTAATCGGCCGTAATCGCGTATCTAGCGCGATCGGACGACTCGGATCCCCGAGCCGATCCGAGTCGGAACGCAGGCCTCCGATGGACGGAGGAAGAAGGGGGAGCGGTTCGTCCTCCGCTGGGGGCGGGGGAGTGCGTGGAACAATGGGGAGCACTGTCCGAGCGTTGCTGCAACTCTGCGCGCGCGCGCGGGCGCGCGGGAGATCCGATAAGATAGGGAGACGATCCCTGCCGTATCGCCCTCGTGGAGCCATTATTCATCGGCGCCATCGTCTCGCGGGCACCTCTTTACCCTCTTCACGGCGCGGCGTATTAGAGCCATTGTGTTATCTGTCATGTCGGCGATATCCGAGGGGCCAACAGCCGGGACGCGGTGCCCCCGCATCATCAAAGGAACTGGTCGCGTCAGATAGGCGTGAAAAGCATCTCGCGTGGGTGGCACGAGGCCCCGCGCCCCTCGCGAGGTGGGGGAGATGGGGGAGGGGGGGGAGTCGCGACCACACGAAAATCGAACGCGGTAACGCGGAAGGCGCGGATGCGCGGGGGGGGGGGGGGGGGGGGGGGGGGGGGGGGGGGGGGGGGGGGGGGGGGGGGGGGGGGGGGGGGGGGAGGCGAGTGCGAGGGCGAGTCGCGACGTCGGAGCGGGCGATCCGCCTCGATAAGTAATGAGTAACCCCGCGACCGCGCATCCTTCGTCTCTCGTCTCGTAAAGTGGAAAGAGAAAAGGTCCAGTGACTCATCGCGAGAGGGTTGGCTAGTGAGTTACGCGCGCGCGAGACGGCGGCCCTCTTTCGTCAGCGGAAGCGGTTATTAGCGGCGCGCGGGCGCGAACGAGCGGGTTGTTTCCTTAATTGCGCTCCAGTAAGAATCGATTCCGGCGCACGTGCACGTGCGCGGCCACGCCGCGCTATTAATGACGACGAAGACGCTGGGAGGCGCGCCCGCCCACGTTACGCGCGGACTTGTCTACCCGCTCGCTCGTCCACCCACTTACCCGCTCGACACCTACCCGCTTACCCGGGAATTCGTCGATGCTGGCCGGATCACGGATCCGCGCGCGTGCGTTTTGTTACTTTCGCGCGGTCCGAATTATCGGGGAAGGCCGCGAGCGCCGCGTAACGCTTCCCGCGAGCGTAACAATGGCAGGGCGCTGCGGCGTTTCTCATGTCGATTAATCCGCGGACAATGCGCGATTGCGCCACGGCAATTAGCGACAACACTTTTGCTCGCGCGCGCGCGCACGCACCGGAGCGCTCGTGCGATCGCGATCGCGCGCGCCAACACGCTTACCTACGCGCTTTACTGCCGCACGCGCGTGCCTGCCGCGCTTTGCGCATGTAGAGCATGGGACCGCCATTGTCTATTGTTGTTCGTTTTGTCGTTCCCGGGTCATGGTCGGCTCGCGCCGGCTCGGCTTGGCCAATCGAAATCGCTTCATTCTATTTTCCCGTCCGCTTCGCGACGCCTAACCTACAATCGAGATCCCGTCGTCATACGCGCGGTCATGTGGCCGCGAATCCGCGAGCTGTCACGGTTTCCGGCGACTCGCGGTTTCGTGGCGACACGCGCCACGGATGAAATCGCGCCGAAGCGGACGCGCTCGCGGTCCGAAACATGTTTATTCACGTACGTCCGGCTATTACGAGGCAGTAAAGGCCCATCGGCCCGCAGACGGTCCCGCAGCGGGCTTGGGGGGGGGCGGAGAGGGGAGGCGGAGAGGGGGCAGCGAGCGAGCCGTGCGGGGCCAGGAAGCGGGAAAGAGAGAGGAAGAAGCAGGAGGAAGAGGAAGGGAGGAGGAATAAAAGAAAAGGCGAGGGCGAGGAAGGCGTCGGAACGGTCGCCCGCAGTGCCCCCGACTATTTATCATAAGATCGATCGGTATCTCGAAACGATACCGGTCCGATCGGCGTCGTATCGATTCTTCTAAGGGCTTCAATTAACGTTATTAAAGCACCATTAATCTCGGCCCGACACGACGTACGGTATGCGCGCACGGCATCTTCCTCCTCCTTCTCCTCCTCCTCCTTCTTCCCGGACCGACCTCCCCCGCGTCCTGCCGTCCCCCCTCCCCCTCCCCCCGCCCGGAATGGATCATCCCGCGGGAGGATCCGCTCGATCCATTTATCCGGCGATCCCCCATCGCGATCGGCCACGTCGCAGCGTTTGCGTTTCCACTGTCCACGGATGCTTCTCTCTCTCTCTCTCTCTCTCTCTCTCTCTCTCTCTCTCTCTTTCTCTCTCGCGCGCGCGCGTGTTTCCATGTCCGGGGAGCTCGGGGAGGGAATTTCAGGAATTCCCGTGCATTTAGTATACGAGAGCAGCGAAGGGAACGAGGAGGCTTCAAACGCTTTCGGCAAAGTTCTGGCACATGGGAGATTCCTCGTTAGCTCTCCGTTCTCTGGCAGGTAAGGGAAAGGGACGTGTCTACCCGCCGATTGCGATGTAGACACGTTGAATAACCGATTGCTATATCGCCTCTGCGGAATATCGCACGTGGGATTGCGGCGGAAAGGAACTCGGCGATTTCGAGCTCGCGGCGTTCACCATCTCGCGATGATTCCTATGATGCTCTCCGTTCAGTGACACGGGTCGACCTCCAGTCAACTCCTTCAAGTCCGTTCGAGATTTAATACTCGAGCTGCCATGTCACTCATATATATACATGATTTTAATGATGACTTGAGGGTCTCTTCTTATCTGGAAAGAAGAATGGATAGGAAATGGCTGAGCTTTGAATTCTTTCTGGTAAACAGAGGATTGTTATTGTTGTGCTTACGTTTTTCCTTCAGATTTAGCCGCTAATTAGTCGCTTATTAGGAACACTAATGAGAAAATAATCCGGAAATAATGGCATCTGCGCGTCTTGCTTACATTCTGTCAGAGACAGATCGACGCGTGCGTGTTGGTAATTATCATGTGTAATATCATAAGAAATTATTCATTAGCGCAACTCGTGCAAGTTGACCTCCAATGTTGCTTCCGGTCTACGCTCTTTCCCTCAATCGGAATCGGCAATCGGTATCGGCGGTATCGTTTGCAAAATCGCGCCACGCGGGTTTGCGTATAAATGCAACCGAAAAACATTGAAACGAGGACACCGGCTGCGCAATCCTGCAGCCGGCTGACACGAAGAGAAAGAAAACGTCGCTTTTAACGAGAGAAGCTTCTTCATCCATCCGAGGAGGGAACTCTTTATCTGCGCGCCGAAGAGCCTCGATGTTGAAATCGGCGATCCTGACGACCCGATCGCATCACACGAGCGGGCGCAATGTAATCCCAAAGTAATTTCAGAGTATTTCGCATATTTGTGCAACATTGTTGAACAGCAGTGCAGGTTTCTTTTCGGGTCGTAAACGCGACATGAATGGATTCGATTTCATTAATCAACTTTGATAAATGACTCTTTGCAGCAATTTAGGAATAGATTCCGGATTCTATTCATTCGACTCGAGGAATGTAGCGATCGATCCGAATCTCCAACTCGCCGGCCGGAAATTTGATTAAACGACCGCGACTTCTCTCCCGCGTCATCCCGCGTTATGGGAGACGAACGTCGCGCTGGTCTCACAAGACGAGGAAAGTAAAAGAGCGCGTGTGCAACGAGCGATTCGCTCGGATGACGGATGTCGCAAACGCGACAGAGATGTAATCGCACGGACAGCTTTCGGCCTCTCGCGTGTAAAGTCCGCGCGAAGACCGCGCTCGCTCGCTCCGCGCTAATGAAGTAGACCAGACTGGGCCGCAAGAAGCGCAGTCCGCGCCGAGGCACTACCGAGGCGTGGCTGCATACATGAATACGAAAAACGTGGGCCCGGGGTGCCGCGCGGGGCCCGTCCCGGGGCCCGGGCCGGGGCCCGGGCCGCTCGTTGTCGGGAACGAGGGGCATCACGGGGCGTCGCGCTGCGCCCTTCGGACCGGACGAATCGCGTCTACGACGCGTCTTCCCAGCCTCGCGCGCGCGCGAGAGAGAGAGAGAGAGAGAGAGAGAGAGAGTGCCAGGTTGCACGCGCGATCGTGTGTCGCGGTAATTACGAGCGCATGAATCGCGTTTACATATCGTAACATGGAATGTGTTAATTATATATGCGCGATTAATTTATGTTATGTCCCGTCATCGTGTTAGTTTTAATTGTAGTTTCTCGCGAGTGTTAATCTTGATTGTAATTTAAAACGTTAGGTGCAATTTAATCTCATGCCGTATTGATATTAATTTTATTTGCGATTTACGTTACACTTTAATTGCTTTAAAAATTGTACGATTATATCGATTATGTGCAATGATTACACGATCGCGTATGAGCATGCCGAGCGTCTCGCGCATTTCGGATTTCAATAAAAAATTCCGTTCGCCGTTCGCGTGGCATCTCTCGGTCTTGCCTGCTTTTCCGTCCTCAGCTGCGGGTTGCAGCATCGGCGTTTAAGCGGATAATTACGACGCGTTTCCACGGAATTAAATGGATAATTGAATTCCCCGATCGCACGGCCGGGCCGGCAAGCTGCCTATCTCCGCGTTCCCCTTTCCCTCGCGTTACGAAAACGCGGCTTAACCATATTGTTAAGAGCGCGTCGTCGCGACAGGTCGCACGGGGGCTATTCGTGTGCTGCGAGCCGCGAAGTCTCGTTTCCAGCGAACCGGCAGCCGCGCGAAAGAAGAAACCGCCAGCTTGTGCAGCGAAGGATGCATCTGGCGCGAGGTCCCGGCCCGTCCTTGTCGATTCCGTCGCCGGAAACGCAGCCTCTTGAGCCCCCTCTCCTGCTCCGCGCGCGCAACGCTTCCGGCAACCACCAACCTAGATTAGAGTTTAGAAAGAGCGAGCGAGCGAGCGAGAGAGAAAGAGAGAGAGAGAGAGAGAGAGAGAGAGAGAGAGAGAGAGAGAGAGAGTCGTCGCTCCGAAGGAGAACGCGATGTCTAAATAAAATCGCAATTAAATACATGCAAGGCCCGAGTGTTGCAACCATAATAACGGCAATCACAGAAACGGCAAACTACAAAGGAATTGCGCTGGGGTCACAGCGTCGCTCGCAGCAACTCGGTTGGACCAATCGCGTTTTCCCGTTCCGGCGGCGAACGCGCGTGGCAAAGTTCCGCCAAAGATCGAGACCGATCCCGGGGAATCGATCGAGTGATAATACTCGCGAGAGAGCGGGCAGATTCAAGCGGGCCGATCGACTCTGGTCGATTCTGGCCTGAACGACCAATCCGTTTCATGGATTTCGGCCTGATCGAGAGAGATCGAGAGAGTCGCGCGCGCGACCTTCACGCCGAGAGTTCGTCGCGATCGCGATCGCGGCGTCTGCCGCGGGGTGGGGAGCGATCGAGAACGCCGAGCGGGTGAAGATCGCCCGCGAGGAGGAGGAGGAGGAGGAAGAGGAGGAGGAGGAGGAGGAGGAGGAGGGGGGTGGGGGGTGGCGCGCTTCGGAGGATGTCCAAACGGAATCGGGATCGGCATGGGCAGAGAAGCGTGCACCGAGGCAGCCTCGTCGACATCCTGCCTTTGCCGGGATTGCGACACGGCTCGCGCACGGAGAACGCGGCGGCGGAAGCAGATCTTGCGCAATCTCGGGCCGCCCATTGTCTCGGTGGATCCTCCGTCACTGCGCTGGGCCGTGCCATGGGTCACGCTCGACCTTAGCGCGAGCGCGTATCGATCGCGCTCGCTGCGGACGTGTCCAGCGAACAGTCCGGATTTCCAGCTGGCGTTTCGTGCGCGCGAGTTCCACGCGCTGCCGAATCTCAGAGGACTGTCAGCACTCTCTCTCGCTCTCTCTCTCTCTCTCTCTCTGTTTCTCTTTCTCGCGTCTATCATGCGTTGCAAATGTCATGAGCTGATGCCCGCGGCTGTCGATCGATCGCGCAACCCGCCGTCGTGATGAAGCGCTCGCGAGTAATCGCGATTACACGGGCGGCGAGCGGCAGGAATCGTCGAGTGCGATTCCCGCGCAAGTGCGCAATTTGGCGAAGGACGCATAGGCATAAGGTAACTTTGCGGAGCGGTTGCCACACTGTTTCCTCCCCGCGCAATTTTACGCTTTGCGCGCGGCGCACGGCGCGCCGGCGCAACGCTGTAACGCGGCCGCCACGCGTGGGACGCGTTATCCACAAAGGATTCCGCGCCTGCGAAATCCTCGTGAATCACAGTCCGCGCGCGGATCATCCTCTCCGAGTAATTCCGCCGGAGCGGAACGGCGCGCGCATCAGCCGTTTACGTAAGCGACCTCGCTTGGGAGGTGCGCGCACAGGTGAGAAGCCTCGTCGCGCGACGCGCGCGAAAAGGCCGGACGAGACGAGCCCTACGCGCCCTAAGTGTCCAATGAGCGGTTACTATTCCGCTCGCGGATTGCCGCCGCTCCACGCGGTTGCACCGTGCAACGGTGCTTCCCTCCTTTTGCCTTTCTTTTCCCTTTTCTGCCCTTCTTCTCTCCCGCTGCTTCCTGTTGCGATCGCTTCGATCTCTCCTCTCCCTCTCCCTCTCTCTCTCTCTCTCTCTCTCTCTCTCTCCTTTCGTTCGTCCGTGACACTTTCTCCGCTCGAGATCCGCGCGCCGCCGAGAATCGCGGCGAATCGCAAAGTCGTGATTAATTAAGCGCACGCAGCAGCGCGCGTGCGCAGCGCAGCAGCGCGGATTATAAAGCCGACGCGCCGTGTCTTCCTCTCCTTTCTTTTTTTCCTCCTCCCCTCTCGGTTTTTCCTCCAGAATTGCTCCCAAGGCAGTCGGGTGGCACGATCATAATCGAGACGAGGCTCATCCGGCAGTGCTGCAGGTCGCTGCAGATGCGCAAGGATAAAATATTACTCGAGCGCTAGATTTAGAATGCGATAAGGCGGCTGTTAATCTCCCGCCGCGGCGTAGGAAGCGAGGAAACGCCGTATGTTTGTACAGCGTTAACATCGCGCTTCTCAAGTGAAATCGTGTTAAAAGTGAATGTCAAATCCCACCTCGCGCCGGGAGCCTATGCAAATGATTGACCTTGCAGCCTTTGAAGAGCCACGGCTTAAATGCGCGGCTGAAAGATGCCAATCTGTATAAGAGATCTCGCACACGCGCGCGCGCGCGCGTAAAATTCGGGTCGTTGAGAAAGAAGAGAGAGATGCAGAAGACAGAAAGAGAGAGAGAGGGGGGAGGGGGAGGGGGGCGGGAAACCTTTATTTTATCAAGATTATCCTCTTTGCGCGGCTGAATGAGCGCCAGAGTCGCGCGTATCGCCTAAGACGCAGAGTCCCTCGCTCGCTCGCGGGAGACTGCAAGGGGGGAGGGACGGGGGAGGGACGGGGGGGGGACTGAGGGGAAGGCCGGACCCCTGCGCGCGCGCGCATCCACATTAACCCCCTTTGCCGCGAGATCACGTTGCGGCGCAAAGACGATTCTATTTATGCGCGCAACCGACTCGGACCTCGGGTTAATGCGATGATATCACTCACGGGATATGCTTGCCTGCGTAAGTCGATTAGCGCGGGAAAGCCACGGACGAGTCCTGCGGTCGGATGGACCGCGCCGAATGGACCCGAAGAGGGCCCGCTCACGTGGAACTGTGAGAGAAACGCAATGGGTGGAACTAGTTCCCTCGGAGCTCTCCTGTTCCCTCTTTCTCTCTCGCTCTCTTGCGCGAGAGACATCCGAGAGACAAGGATCCGCCGCGACGGTTCGCGATTTCTGATATTATCTGCGAACCGCGCATCGATATCGGGAATTCCCGGCAGTCCTCGCGAGCGCTTCGGAGTTCCGATGGATCTGAGCGAGAAGAACCGCGAGTCGGATGAACGACTCGCGGTCGGACGCGATCGTCTTCTTCCGCCGCTTCCTTCCCCCTCTACTGCGCGCCGTCTAATCACCTGATCGCGGAGATTCGAGACACAATGCTGCCCATATCGAGCCGCTGAGAGCCGGACGAGGCGTGTTTATCTGGTTTTTATGGCCGCGTATAAGCGTGTAACGCGGCCGTTATCGTTATCGATCCTTGTTACGTTTCGACTCGTAAAATGAATTTCCTCCATTATCCAATCCCCTATCAAGTTTCTCTCCGTTTCTCTCCGTCTCATTATCGATTGTCGCAATTACACGTTTATCTAATTGCACGGGGTTTTACATTACGGGGAAGTAATTAATGAAAAGTGTGCCGATATACTTTCCGGTTCGCTCCGCGCGCTTCGGTGAAGATCGGAGGACGAGCGCGTGATTTCGGATCCGCTCGCGCCTACAAAAAACGAGCATCTCTCCTCTTAAACGACTCGCGTACGGTACTCTCTCGCGAGGCCGGCAATAAAATATATCTCGCTACGCCGTAATTATACCGGTAGAGCCCTAAATATCTCTCTCTCTCTCTCTCTCTCTCTCTCTCTCTCTCTCTTTCTCTCGCCTCTTCCTCTCGATCTGTCGGAATGCGAGCCTTCCCCTTCCCCCTCGGAAGATGTAGCGCGCGCGCTCATTCTTCTCCTCGTCTCCCTCTCGCCCTCGGCCTTCCTAAAACTGAAGCTGCGCGAAGCTAAGCCTTCTCTCTCTCTCTCTCTCTCTCTCTCCCTCTCTCTCTCTCTGTCCGTTTTCCGATTCTCTGCTTGTACGAGTTAACGAATGTCGTGGCGCGCGATCTGACACCGTAATCCTGACTAACGTCTCCACGCCTCGAGGAGGAAACTACGCGAAGACGCGAGGAAGCTCAGGCCCTGAGGAAGACCGGCAGGAGGATCCCGACTCGACTCTGTTGCCGCAGGTCCTTTCGGGAAAGGGATGCTGCGGACGTCTCTATCGTCTGAGCTTTGTCGAGCGCCCCGAGCTGCAGTCTCGCGCGTGTTGCGAAGCACGCGTTGTAAACGCTGGAGGAGAAGCCCTTGGCTGCTCTCTTCGGAGTTGTCGTCGAGTTGCGATCACCATAACGCGGCTAATGTCGCCAATGTCTATCTTCTCTCATCTCGGCAGGACGACGGATGAAAACACTACCCCCAGCCCGGGGAGAAAGCCCGGAGGGAGGAGAGGAGGTTTTCCACGCTGTTGATCTATCGATTTCCACGAAATCCCGTTGGTGCAACGCGCGCCGCGGTCGCGGCGGAACCGCAATCGTAAACCGCAAGAAAGTCGGGAAAGCGAGAACGGGGCCGCCGTCCGCTCGTGGGACTCGCGGCTGGAACGCGCGGGACGCTTAACGACGCTTAGCCATTATTAGCTGATTGACAAAGCGTCGCGGGGCGCGGAGGTAAGGGCTCGAGGGCGTCTCGCTTGGCGATGCTCTCTTTACTCCGCGCCGCTCTCGGCGGGGGCCATCGTCCTCCGCAGCCACTCGCCGCAGTGCTGCAACGATTATTGTTCTCTCTCTCTCTCTCTCTCTCTCTCTCTCGTTGCCTTCACACGGTGGTGGCAACAACGAGCGACTTCTTTTATGCGTGGACGCTGCGCGTCTCGCGCAGCGACACAATGGCTCGTTTGAAGCGGCGACCGGATTTCGGAGTCCGCGTCGCGCTCAATGGCCCATTCGAGGTCCGAAGGGCAGACGCCGCGTTGCCGAAGCCGGCGAGGGTACCATCCTCGCATGGCTGTCGACGGCCGATTTCCGTTACATTGTTGCACGCTGCGTACGCATCCTTGAACGTCCGACGGACGGACAGACCGATCCCTCGGCTCATCAGCCTCGCACCCTTGTGAGACGCGAGCGACCGCAAACATGGACCGACGAATGAGTCGCCGGGAGCGCCATCAGGAAGCTCAAGGTCGCGCTGATCACGCTTCAGCTGTCCCTCCTCGGACCCCCTCGACCGTGATCCCCGATGCGATTCGCGGCCAAAAATACGGGCGGACCGCCGAGGTCAGTTTCCACGTAATGACGCCCACGATTGGACTGGCTAAACGAACCGGCGCGCAAAGACACACACACACACACAGAGAGAGAGAGAGAGAGAGAGAGAGAGAGAGAGAGAGAGAGAGAGAGGAGAAAGACGGATCGCGCTACCACGCGATGGCGCAACCTTGATTTCACGCTCGCGCGTGAAACTATTGTCCGCGGACGGTCGGCGCTGCCGACCGGCGAGCGGGTCAACTGCAACGCCGGCCGACGCGCATTCGCGGGCGGCAGTCCAAGGTCCCCAGTCCCGCTTCCGGGGTCCTGCTCTCCGCGTCTCGGCGAGCGCTCGGCTCGGCCGAATTGTCCCGAAGGATGCCGTCGGGGCGATTCGGCGGGGCCGAAGCGGTCGCGCGCGGCGACACGCGAGCGCCTCAGTTCTCGGAGCATCCGCGTCGCAGTAAGGATTACGCAAGATCAATGCCGCGTGCGGCATCATTCATCGCAGCGGGGAATTATCACGCGCAGCGGGCCGTTGCGGATATATGGAGCGGCGGCGCTCTCTTTCCCCTCTTTCTCTCCTCCTGGCGGGATCGTTCCTCTCCTTTGCACCAGAATCGCGAAAGACCGAGGCGATTTCTAACAGATCGAGCGGTTCACTGGTCGCGCGGAGGCGACCTTTAACGTCGTTTCTCGCATTGCTACGCATCGTGCGAGCAGATCCTGGCTCGCACGCTATCCGTGCGCACTTTCGTCAATGCGAGAGAGAAACATGAGACTCGAAGGAGAGGCACGACAGACCGGGCTGCTCCTAGTTTGTTCCTCCCGAGGGAGATCTTTCGCAATCGTTCGCAACGCGAACGATTCTTTCGTCTTCACAGACGTGCGCGTATCGCGCACGTAAAAGCGATTACCGCACTCGGCGGGGCGGGGCGGGGGACGGGGGGGACCTTGCATAAACGGCGATTGGACGACAATGGCGTTCGCGGGGATAAACAAAGAAGGAAACGGGAGATCGGGGCGAAAGAGGAGCAAGGAGGAAGCGCGAGCGGGGCGGGGAGGGGGAGGAGGAAGAGGCGCGCGCGGATCGCGGATGGCAATTGGCGCGGACCCGTCATTAAAAATCAGTTAACTCTTGCGCGATTACCGTGCAGGAGCCTTTTAAGCGAGCGCATAATCGGCGGAGGCCTTTTTCGACCAGCCGCGTATGGCCTGAGAAACTGTCTTTGCTTCTCGGCTGGCCGTTTCTGCGAGCTTTCGAGGCGCTTTGTTCGGCGGCTGTAATAGGGGGTGGGGGGTCACGGAAACGAAAACGGGGTAGGAAATTTGCGGCACACGGTGTGTGCGCGATCAATGATCGCGGAGCCGATCTTTTGTATTCCGGCTATAATTTTGGCCGAATGAGTTAGATGTCGCGTTGCGACATTGGACTGGTCGATGATGTTATCGATGTCCGGAGGCAACGGCGCACCGCGTTAACGTTATCCCGTTCCGTTATCAAGCGAATCCGTGAGCGGGAGGTGATCGCAAGATCGCTCGTTCAGATTCACGAATGTGATTGATTCAGAGTGTCATGAATATCTGCATCCGATTCTGCATCGATGAGGATGGCACTCGCCGGCACAATGCTTTGAGCTACCGCTATTATGCTCGCTTCGTCAACGAAACGAAGCTAAGCTGAACGAGCTTCCGTGTTACAATGGAACGCATTCTCGGCAAGTCTCCGAGCTCGCCGCAGAGCGAGAAGCGTCACACGAGTCGTGCTCTCTTCCCATTCAGGTCTTCCCATTCAGGCGAAAGCGAGCGCTTTTCTCATCGTCATTACTTACCTTTTACTCTGCCATTTTTCCCGAACGACGCGCCGACTCGGCCGTCCGCTTTCGGCGATCGCTAATGGGAGCAGACTGCGAGGCAGGAAGAGAAAGAAAGAGAGAGAGAGAGAGAGAGAGAGTAGTTGATTAACTTTTCCATCTGCCGGCAGTCGGCAAGGAAACCGTTAAGCTTCCGTTTAGACCATGAACTCGCAAACGCCGTAACTCCTTCCCTCGTGCGCGTTATTGCCACGTTAAAGCCGTTGTTCCCAGCCAGTTGTTGCAGCCCTGCTGAACCCGCCGCGCCGTATAAGACTACCGGAAGGGCCGCTTGCTCCCGATACGTCCGGGCAATAGGCAGAAGGAGCAGCGAGAAGAGGGAAAGAGAAGAGACGATTTGCGAGCCTGTCTGTGCTCGAGTGGCGCCGGATGGGCATGCCTCGGCCTCGGCGAGTGCACGGAGGAATCAACAGGAGAACACGAGCCGGCGAGAGGTGGCAGAGAACGCATCACGAGGACTTTATCACGAGCGACTTGTCCGACAACCGCCCGCTCCTGAAAAATGGTCTTCGTGAACGGCGGAAAGTGATGTACAGCGACGCGCGACGAGAACAAGTCCCTAGTATCTCGCTCCAGGGATTTCCAGGGATCTCGAGCTCCAAGTCCAGATCGCGCCCGATCCAACATCAACACGATGCCAGCGAATCCACGCATGGACGAGCGAGATCACGCGCGTGGACTTTCGAGGCAATTCGCATGGAAGGCAAGATCGGATAATCGAAATCCAGTTCGCGAGAGCGCATGATCTTAAGCGGCTTTTGACTTTCCTTCTGGACCGCTCTGGGGAATCTTTTCAGACCGTGCGCTCTGCGATACTCGCGATTCACGACGACGACCCTTCCGACAGACGAGCTTCTCTTCTCCGCGAAAATCCGATTGATCGAAAGCGTCAGCCACGTGGCTAACGCAGCATCCCAGTTTCACCGGCGTATCCGTGAGAAGAGTCTTCCTGCCCGTCTGAAACAATCACGATCGCGATCCTCCACGATAACGCTCACACCTGCGAGAGTATATCGGGAACGGCACGGGCGTTTCGCAATTTTGCACACCGCGGAGATACGATCACGCACGTCACTCGCTCTCGTTGATCGCTCGCGATGGGAAGGCAGACATGGACCGGCCGAGTCGGACTCACCTCGTGGACCGCGTATGATTAATGCGGCCCGCTGTGGCGAACGCGATATAGCACGACACGGCTGATTTGCATTCGCGTTGGTCGGGGACCACCGTGTTTGACGTCGGGAAACTCTTAACGAGGGATTATTAGGGAACAATTAAACCCTCGACGAGGCTCACGCGCCGCCAACATCTCGAAACGAAGCAGGCTGAGACGCCCGAATTCTTAATCGTCAACGAGATGAGCCTTTCTCTCTTTCTCTCTCTCTTTCTCTCTGCGCAGCTCCATTGGGCCTATCTCTATTGTAGATTGATCCGATTGTTGGGTCGTCTTGATGAAATAAAGTGCGATATTAAAGCGCGATCTGCCGTCGTGACTTCTCCAAGTGGAAAAAAGATTGCTAGATTGAGGATAGAAACCATCGGTGTGATAGGAAGGCGAAATCGGACGGATAATAATCTGATAATAATCTCGCCAAGTTACGCATTGTTATTAATAATAGAGAAGGAAAAAAAGTGGCGAGGATATTATATTCGCAAAATGATAGGTCGATGACGCTTTACTCTCTCTTGCCAGCAGAGAGATACATGTAGCACTTACACGGCTACACTGTACACTAGTGCAGATGCAACTCGCAGTGGCAGTATCGAGTCAGGCCACGCATACTTGCGCACACTTCATTCATTTTCTTGCATCTCGTATATATCTCGTGAATAAATCTTCACTCTAGTTTGTTTGCTTTCTTCGCTTGTTAACCGATTATTCGATTATTACACTCGACGCAACATTTAAGATCAGTTTAAACGATTTTTAATTAACGATGGGGACATTTTCGTCCGCAAGATGGAGAATCCCAAGATGGAAAGGTCCTCTCTGATCCGAAAGAAATTAACGATAAGAATTATTCACAGCGACATAATGCAGCGTAAAACATGACGCAGGATGGAAAATTAGAGAACTCTAATTTTAGAAATAGAAAGTTCCTTTCATCGCGTATTGTTATTATTATTATTATTACTAAGGGGAAGCAAAAATAAAATCATGGGAAGATCGCGCGGGCAAAAGGATAGTCAATAGTCGTTTTCTTTATTCTTGGAGCGTATGCTCTAAATTGAAGAGAGAGAGCAGAGATACCACGCAGGATATCTGTTGACTCTCCGGACTTCCCAAATCTCCATCTCTTTTTTTTTCCTTTTCTTCCATTTTCTTATCCAAATCTGTTAATGTGTGAGTGCGGATGATTAATGGAAGGTGAGGATGCAATGTTAGATGAATACATGAAAGTGATATTCCCCCCCACCACCGGTGGATCTCATCATTCTGGACGGAAGCTTTACATTCTGCCTTAAAGGCAGGATGATGGCGCACCGTAAACGGCAGGGTGTCATCACAACACCCTAAATGATGGTAAATCTGATGAGATCCATATCACTGGGTTTTGATGGCATCCCGGAGTAGGCCACGGCATTTTAGCACATAAAATGCCGCGTCCTAAGATGGTAAAGCCGGGAATACCGAATGAGAAGTCACTGTACATCGCCGCATGGCGATTCTGTGAAAACATCAGACTATCCGAAAGCCGGTAGACGCTGCCGTGCTTATATACAAATCGCGCGGGATGCGAGCGCTATCGAGAAACGACGGTGAGACTCGAGCGGCGTTTAGGCTGATCTCTCGTTAGTTTATGACATTTAAGCCATTCCGGAAAAAGCCATGTCAAACTCGAATAAGGTGTACATTTTTAGGCAATTCTTCATCGAGGCATTTCAAAGGCATTTGTCTTCAGGCATCATTTTTCAATACGGCCACCAGTGATAATGTTAAGGTAATCAGTCATCTAGTGACGGAAATGTCAAACTATAAACATCACGTAACGCGTGGCGCTTGAGAGATTGACGTTTGACAGATTTCCTCGAAACTATTAGAAACGGAGATGATGCTGTAAGGAAAGCCCTACGTGCTTTTGCGATTTTCGCGATGATAAAAGAGTTACTGATTCATCGAGAATGTAATTATACAAATCAGATTACATTACATGCGGAGAAGAAATTTCTCTTCCAGAAATTTCTCTTCCAGAGGCAAAACTTTATCTCGCTGGTAACGCGCGCGTAAACACACGGCAAGGCAAACAATAACGCGTACAGGTCGCTGTTGATCTTTCTTTATTATTTTCTAGAATCGTCTCGCTAGCCTCTTTCGAACAGTGAGATCTGATTTGCATTGTTTGATCAGTTAACAATTGTTTTATTATTGATGAAAATCGCGGAATGGTATAGGACAGTTCTTCACGAGATATTTCATGCGCTGTTTCGCGAATATAACGCGATG
This sequence comes from Eciton burchellii, assembly GCA_020341155.1. NCBI lineage: Eukaryota > Metazoa > Arthropoda > Insecta > Hymenoptera > Formicidae > Eciton > Eciton burchellii. Next base: position 626,425 of record JAHMML010000068.1, on the reverse strand, counting down.
CGATTTGTATGATCGCGTAATATGACCAACGTTGAGGTTCAAGATGAATAGACGATGACGCGGACAGCTTTGTAAAGACGTTACAAAATAGAAATTAATGCTGTGATTAAAATTATTTGCAGCGGCACAATATCGCTAAAAGACTACACGATTATACGGGAATTGGAGTAGAGAGCTGGCGAGCGATATAAGAAATTTCCGTAGGATCCAAAATTTGGGTCCAATGGAAAAATGATACGAACAATCGATACTTTTCGATACTTTGAATTAGAAATGGAACAGCAAAGGAAACAGTTTATTCCTATCCGCTAGGATAAGGATCTCGCAACTGACAACTCTTAATTATAAACTCTAAATTTATGGCTGTCCACAATTTGCAGCTCTTTTTCTCACACAGTCTTCATATGATTCCCTCGATCCTTCGTTTCTTCTCCGTGGAAATCTGTGCGTGGCTTGTTTGTTTTCAATACGTTTCATGCGATCGCACAAAAATGGACCCTGGAGATCTATATCTGTGCCGGTCATTGCACATCATCATCTAATCTAAACATCGCCTCGCAATCCTCTCGCGGTTACTCTTTATTTTCGAACATGACACGTCCGAATACACAACGCTTCGATCGATTTCCAGATCGTTGATGTACGTCGATCAGGATCGGTGTCATTTTCCTTATCCTACATTTCTTTTATCGCGTGTTGCTGCGGAAGCGAAAGCAAAAACGAAATCATGGAAGGATCGCGCGGGCAAAAGGATAGTCAATAGTCGTTTTCGTTATTCTTAGAGCATTTGCTCTAAATTGAAGAGAGAGGAGATATCACGGGATATCTGTTTCCACTCTCAGGGACTTCTCAAACAATTTTCTACGTCATTTTTTTTGTCTCTTTTTTTCTCATTTCCTTACAAAATTGGATGATCGATGGAAGATGCGGATCAGATGAATGGATGGCGGTGATCCTTATCACTATTGCGGGATCTCATCATTCTGGACGGACATTTTCTATTCTGCTCTAAGAGCAGGATGGTAACACCGTAAACACGAGGGTGTTGTTACACACCCTGATTGATGGTAAATCTGATGAGATCCTGAAAGATCTCCGGAAAATATGCTCCCCGGTAGGGCACTGCCTTTTAGCACATAAAATGCCGTGTCCTATATTGCCAAAGCCGGGGAGCACCGAATGAGAAGTCACTGTATATCGCTGTAAAGCGCGATTCTTTAAAAACATCAGACTATCCGAAAGCTGATACACGCTGTCGCTCTTATATACAAATCGCGCGGGATGCGAGCGCTATCGAGAAACGACGATGAGACTCGAGCTAATCTTTTGCTCGTTTAACACGTTTCATTCAAACGCATTCTCGAAACCCGATGTCAAACTCGAATAGAGTATAGATTTTTACGCGATTCTTCACTGAGGTATCTCAAGAACTTGCCTTCGGCCATTCATTTTCCGATGTAGCTACTAACGATAAAGTCAAGGCAATTGTCATCTAGTGGCGAAAACGTCAAACATTATCAACAGATAATGTGACAGATGACAGTGTGACAGGTACAGTCTTCGTAGCGTTTCGAAAGTATTAACCATTAACTATCATAAACTAGAAACTAAGATCATGCTATAAAAAGAGTTCTACGTGCTTTTGTGATCTTTGCAATGATTAAATGACTATTAATCGATTGAGATCCACAAATCGGACTATGCTCTTCTCGTTTTTCTGCCCGTCTATGTTACAATATTGCACAAGCAGTGACCAGGCGCTATTCATGAAGCATCGAGAAGTTGAAACCTTACAAATGATGAAGAATAGGAATTGACTGGAAATGGCTTCAAATGGAATACGTAATCATGTTTAACATAATTTATCGCAATTATTATATGAAAAACATTATCATATGATACATGCGAATCACCCAGTGATCGTTTTTTTAAATTTTATCATGCATATAAATTTAGTGAATGTCAAGATGAGATATCTCTGAGCAAGCTAGTGTAATAATATGGCAATAAAAATGTATTACAAACCCGAGATCGATAGATCGATCGTGTAATAATATCTGATTGCGATGACGTCCAGAATAATGATTCGATCATAAACAAACATGACGGAGGAATGCAAGCGTTAGGACATATCTCTGATACGTTTGCATTGTTTTACACTTTTATCTTCTACATCTAAGGCATAAATATTGCTTATGGAATAAATATTGCTACAGCCATTAAAAAAAATTAGTACACACATAATCATCGTCGCAAAACGTTCTCGGATACGTCGAAGAATACGAAGAATCAGTATTTTTCTCATCAGTACTTTTCTTTTTGCGCCACGTGCAGCAGATAAAGCGCGAGATCGCGAATCGTTTCGTCCTCGTTGGAAATCGTACACGCGACTGCGATGAGCAACTATTGATGTCAGATAACTTTATGTTCACTAGCGTAGCCAAATGTCTCGTTCCTGCCTAATACAAAAGTTCGAAATGAGATTTCGGCACGCGGTTGCGTTTTACATTTTCATGTGCGACACACGCGACGAGCAAACAGCCGTGCGACGATAAACAGAAGCGTTCTGGATAAAAATTGCATGTCTCTCAACGGTAAACACGCGACAGAGTGCTTCTTCGTTATTTTCTGATATCATCTCGCTGGCGTGTTTCGAACGTCTCGAACGGTGAAATGTACTCTGATTTGTAAATGTCGATCGCACGGCGAGTTCCTCGTTATTAATCGAAAATCGCAAAACGACATGCTTCTCCTTTCCGCGCGCGTATCGTTCTTTATTAGTTTCTAATATCGTCCCGCGTGTGTACAGCTCTCAACGAGAGAGATTCGCACTCCGATTCGCGAATCTTAATCTGATCTTTCTTTTATTATTGTACAAAGATCACAGAGCGATTTGTTTGTTAGGTTCTAGCTCGTGAATGCATCGCCGTTCTGAGAACGGGTATCCTGATGGGATACACGTACAGTGATCATGTATTACCTTCTCCGCGAATACAATGACACGATTGGGCATCGTGCATATTATGTGTAACGTTGATGGACGTCCAAGTTCGCGACGATGTCGCGGACGGTTTTCCGGAGGCGGTTCTGTTTTCGTAAGGCAGAAATTAACGATGGCAACCGCTCACAGCGGCGTAATCCGTCAAAAAGATCATACGACGCGGAAGTAAAACTTTCCGGACGTATGATGAATCTCCTTGCTGTCTCTTTGCGAAGGAACGCAGAAAGAAAATGAAGCTACTAAGGAAATCGCGTGTGCAAAAATAGTCCTTTCCCTTTCGCTTCTTTCAGTATTTTACAGAGTATAAATGCTTTCAGTATAAATGCTCTGATGGAACAAAGGCAAGAGATATCGATGCGATATCTATTTGCCCCCGGACTTCTATGCAGGACTTAGCCTAGCTTAATTTCTATTGTGATATGGAATGGATATGTAGAATATGATACGTTTCAATTGGAAGTTCGAACCCGACCTGTGACCAACGTTAAAAACTTCGCCACTTCGAGTCCGCCTCCTATTGCTGCGGAATGAGATGGAATTCTCCGCAGATGGTCAGATGGACTCTTCTACCCTCCCCCACAAGACGATCAAGATGTCGAGCACCCTAATCAGGGTAGAAATAGGAGGTGCTGCTACTTGTCACATACCAGTTTGATTTGGTCCGACCCGGGAGAAGCGCTACATTAGATGCAGCGCCCGTTTCCCGAATGAGAAGTCCCTTGACATCGCAGAACGCGATTTTTTAAGAAGCATCAGACTATCCGAAAGCTGGTACACGCTCCTGCTCTTATATACAAATCACGCGGGATGCGAGCGCTATCGAGAAACGACGGTGGAGACTCGAGCTAATCTTTTGCTCGTTTAACACGTTTCATTCAAACGCATTCTCGAAACCCGATGTCAAACTCGAATAGAATATAGATTTTTACGTGATTCTTCCCTGAGGTATCTCAAGAACTTGCCTTCGGCCATCATTTTCCGTTGTAGCTACGTACGATAAAGTCAAGGCAATTGTCATCTAGTGGCGAAAACTATAAACAATATCAAACTATAAACATTACGTGGCTTGGCACTGACATTCTCCGTTTTGAAATTCTTGGAATCCAAGATGCTAGAATATTAAAATATGCAAACGCTCGTGCGATTAAAATGTCCCACGTAATCTCCGAATATCCTTGCCGCATTCGTATGAAAGATGACGAGGAAACGCGAAGATCGCCGCTCGTATACGAGTACAGCTTGCTAAAGCTGAATGGAAAAGCGATAATGATAAAGATTCGCGATAATAAAGATCTATCAAACGAATAAGATTTGCAAATCGGACTTGCTGCCGAGACAGCCTGCGGACGGCAAAAACTGTGTGAGATAAACACACAACAACGGGAATAATAATATTCTCCAATATTCTCCTTCGCTATTTTCCGGCGAGAGTATGGAGCGAGACGTGTTCTGCTTCGCAGATCTTGATCGCTTAATAATTCTTCTGTTACCACGAAGATCGCGGAACGACATAGCATCTGTCCATTCCACGCTCATCGAGCGCGTCGCTATTGGAATATTTTGTGATCGCACGGCGATCATGTTTCGTCAATGCGAGTACAACGTATTATCGCGTAATATAAGCAACGTTGAGATTTATGACGATTTATGTCGCGGACAATTTCGCGGAGACTCGAGAGAACAGAAATTAATGCTAAAAACTCATTTCACCGCCGCACGAGATGCGCCGTGGTAGGTTACGCGGCGGGGAATCGGAATGCATAGCTCGGGCTGTATAAAAAAAATATCTTCCATCGTACATTATTGCTAGAACGATAATTACACAATTATACATGATAAAGTGTAATGGACAAGCATAGACGATTAAGAATTAAGCAATCGAGCCGTAGCCGTATAAGGATCGCGCTGGTAAAAAGATAGTCACAGTCGCTCTTTCTTTATATCTAGAGCATACGCTCTGATCGAAGAGAGTAGAGGTATAACGCTGACACCTGTTCACTCTCCGGACTTCTCAGTGTATTGATTTTTTTCGGATTTTTTTCGCTTTTCTTAGAAAATTTGTATGATCCTTGTTGGCGATACGATGTGACAGAATGAAACGAAGGGGTGAAACGAAGGGTGGAATGTCATATTATGATATGTCAGCTATTTTTCATATTGGAGTGAGAACTATCACCAAATGCGGCCTCCTGTTGCCCCGGATGGAAATCTCCCAGCCTACTTAGAGCAGGCTGGTTTCTTCACCATCAAAGAGATCAGGATGTCAGACACCCTAATCTGGATGGAGGAGCACAGATTTTGCAGGAAGCCGCTCACAACCATTTTTCAATGGTACAACCAGATTAAGACACGGTATACGTGGTGTCAGAACCCAGTTAGACCTACACGAGAAGTCACTACATCGCAGAAGGCGATTCTGTAAAAGCATCAGACTATCCGAGAGCATGTTCGTCGCCGCGTGCTTATATACAAATCGAGAGGAATACGAGCGCTATCGAGAGACGGCAGCGGTGTCCACGTTACTTCCCGACTCATTTCCCACAATTTGGGGACATTTCGTAGCGTCTTTTAGGCTCGGGCAAACGTAAACATAGATCTCTATGCGATTCCTCTATGCGAGCACTTTAGGAATCCTATCTCTGATCTCTCGCCATGCTATTCTGATGATGACGTTAAGGTGATTATCATCTAGTGGCGAAAACCGCGAACTATAATCATCACGTAACGCGTAACTCTCGACACTTACGTTGACGTGTTGAATCTCAATCGGCATTTGAAACTCTACTGTACTGTTGTGGCTTTAACATGTTTAACATGTTCCCGCAATTCAAATCCCCCGTGCGAGCATCAGACATTTTTGCTCGCATTCGTATTCAAAGTGACAAACAAATGACGTACATCTATGTATACACGTACACGTACACACAGAGAGATGGAGAATCATATATACGCATACAAAGCGTCTGACAAGACACAGCGCTCGTAAGAGCTAAAGAGAAAAACGCTGAACGATTTTGCAATGTTGGCGATGATAACGGAGATATTAATAGACTCAGATTTGCGAGCAAGTCCCTGTTAACAGAAAAAGTGTTCTACAATGAGAATCTCGCTGGTAAGCACGCGACTGGCGAATAATAACAACACGCGCTTTGTTTTGTTTATCGTTTTCTAATATATTTTCCTGTATTTATATTTATATATTTATATATTTTACCGTATCTGCTAATCGCACTCCGAGCGAGCGTTGTGATTAGCGAATTTCTTATAATCGGTAATTCCTTTATCACAACGAAGATCGCGCTACGCTGTTGTGCTTGTCACTCGTTCTAGTCGCTCGTGAACGCATCACCGTTCTGAGTACGGGTATCCTGATCGGATACACGAAAAAGATGATCATGTATCATGTATTAACAATGACACGATTGGGCATCGTGCACTATGCGTATCGAGTAACGTTGACCGACGATGTCGCGGAGGCAGTTCTGTTTTCGTAAGGCAGAAATTAACGATGGCAACTGCTCGCGGCGGCGTAAAATCCGTAAAAGGATCATACGACGCGGAAGTAAAACTTTCCGGACGTATGACGAGTCTCTTTCCTGTCTCTTTGCGAAGCAAGGCAAAAAGAAAATGAAGCTACTAAGGAAATCGCGTGTGCAAAAATGATAGTCCCCTTCTCTCGCTTCTTCAGTATTTTACAGAGTATTCTAATGAGAGCAATCTCGATATCACCGATATCAGGCGATATCTGCTGAGAATCTTGCTCCCGGGCCTTTTTCTGAGACACTCTTATCTTAATTCTAAATCTGGGAACCTGGACGGAATATGATAAGGTGTGCTTTGTAATGGAAGTCTCAATCGACCGGCGTTAAGTCCACTCCACAAAGACTACCTCTTTCTCTCTTTTTCTCTCTCTCTCTCTTTTTCTCTCTCTCTCTCTCTTTTTCTCTCTCTCCCTCTATATTGTTGCGGAAGCTCATCTTCCTTTCTGCAGAGAAGAGCTCCGGATGAGGAGCCGACACCCGGAACCACTCTTCTCTTTCGATGAAATCAAGATATCCTTGCAAATATCTATTATAATATCTGGACGCGGATCCGTTTCGCTCAAAGTATTTTCTGATGAGGACCATTTTGTCGCGTCGAATAAGAGGTGTGTCAACATGCCGCCATAGACTCCATTCCAAAGTTGCCGGCACGAGCGCCGCGGATGACGTGCAGCGCATCGTGATAAAAGGCCGTTTGATATCGCAGAACGCGATTTCTCAAGAAGCATCAGACTATCCGAAAGCACGTGCCTCGTCCGGTTCTTATATACGAATCGCGCGCGACGAGAGCGCTATCGAGAGAGTCGGCTATCGCTCTCGACAGCAGCAATCGCGATCCAAGCGAGACTCATTATGTCTGATCCGGGTTCGCGATTGATTGTCGCACGATCGCGGAGACCTGACGCAGCAGATCCCGATTTAAGTTCTTCTTGAGCATTTCGAGCTGCAATTTGATCGATATCGAATGTTCTCCAGGCTGATATCGTTACGAGTAATCGCGATTGAGTCATCTGTCGGCGAGAATGTTGAACTGAACGGCATTGCGTAACGTGACGTTGGCATGTTTCTCGTATTCTGATTAATATTCAAAGCCGATGAGATTAAAGTATTCCGCGAGATTAAAGCATCCTCTCTGACGAAGATGACGACATGTCCCACGTAAATAAGGAAAACTTTATTTAACAGAAGTTTGATGGGAATGATCGGACAGGCAGCGGACTGAAAATGTATGAAGAGAGAGAGAGAGAGAGAGAGAGAGAGAGAGAGAGAGAGAGAGAGAGAGAGAGAGAGAGAGAGAGCAGAAAGTTCCAGAGACTGGAACAGAAGCCAAAATATCAGGTAGCGCTGGGCTGGGAATGTCATTCCGCCGAAATGCTGTCATTTGAAGGAGAACATACGAAGAGGCAGCGAGTGCATCAAGTTTGTCAACCAAGTCTCCGCTGGATTTGGAAAAAGATGCAATAATTATTCCAGACTTCCCTACATAATATAATATAATCATTATCGTGCCATCGGTGTCGTTTGACTTTGCGCCATCATCGATACTCGATACGAAACTAACGACCGAAAACGACCATAAAGCTCTGGAAGAGCCAGCTCCGCGTAGGAGATGAAAGAGTAATGTGCGCGATGAAACACCGACGAGGCGTTCCGATTCTAAATAATTGTCAGACCTGAGGAAACCGTTTTTACCGGATCTTTTACTTTGACCACGTCTTGTCGACAACGAAAGCAGATGTGCATTTTGCATGCCATTAACAAAGCGCTGGTGAATCGCGCTAAACTCGCGACTGCGAGTCGCGAGAGAGTCGGTCGAGCAGGAACGAGTTTCCAAATTATTGCTTTATCGGAATAAAAGAAGGTCCGCTGAAAGGAAACCGGCCACGTGTGTCCAAGTAGCGACGCAATATTCGCAACCGCGTGGGCGTTTATTGGCGACCTGCTTAAGACGGGCGACAGTTAGTGGATTCACTGATCGTGTAATCGTCAGCGGGAAACCGTACTACCGCTTCATCGTCCTGGCCGTAAGCTGTTTTGCAAATCTAGCGATTACTCCGCGGCGTAGCGCGAGGACTGATGTAAGAGCGAGCATTTGCGCGCGAGTGTTTGCGCCGATAATGTCGTTTAGCTTATTCAAATTTATGCGAGACTCTTCCGCGTGTCTGGCGTGTCCTAACACGTAGTGTCGGTTATTAAAGACATCTCGCGATGTTTCATCGGGGTTCATACCTCCGATAAATTCCACGCGGGATTATTTATGTCCACCATGTCTGGCCAGGCAATCCGGACGATAAATCCGCCGAAGATATGGCCAAATTAATTATCTCGATACCGATATCGCTTGAAGAAAAGAATCTCTTCACGGCGAGAGTAGCCGGCGAGATCTTTCCCGCCGCGCGTCGCCCCGACGCTCCACGAATCTCGTCGTGCCATCAGCCGGACGTTTCCTTTTTCCCTCGCCGATGAAAAACCGTTTCCCCGCGCGCCTTCCGCGCCGATGATCGCAGCCTCTCCTCCATCGGAGAAAGCCGATCCTGCGCGGTGATTCGCGCGCGCCCACGCGGAGGGACACGCGTGCGTGCGTGCGTGCGTGCGTGCATGCGTGCGTGCGTGCGTGCCCACGGGTTCGCGGGGGTTAATGCGTCGGGTAATAATTAAAACGCCATTTCACGCGCGCGCGCATCTTCCTCCTCCGCGATTATCGCCTTGCCGCGCCTATCTCGTAACGGTTTGGTAAATGGACCGTTTCTCCGCGCGGAGGGACGTTCGTGTTAATACGCCGTGGCTGTACGAGCGCTTAGATTCCGCCGCGACCCCTCGGCGACCCCGCGACGAGGAAGAGCGACCCTGCGATACCAGAAACCGCGTCGACTTTCGGTCAAATCGGCACTCGATCTCTCGCGCACTCGTCGGCGCGTATCGCGCGTACGATCGCGCGCGATCGAGGACGACGTTTATTAAAAGGACCGCCGCATCGTGCGGCTCGCAGTAATCTTAATAATGGCATCTCCCTCTCTCTTCCCGTCTCCCTATGCAGTAACGCGTAACGTTCGATGCGCGGCGCGTCCGACGAGGAAAATTTTTCAGCCGGTATCGGGTCATTTCGTATGCAGCCGAGCGCGTAAGCGAGCGCAAGAGGCGAACGTGAAGAGTGCACATTATAAGAATGATCGCGAGAGCGAGAGTGCATGTCGCAATTAACGCTTACGTAAGGAGTAATTGAGAAACCGCGCAGCTGCCATCTCGCGGGCAAGGCGTATGTCGATCCTTGTCGGAACAGCAGAGAGAGAGAGAGAAAGAGAGAGAGAGAGGCGGGGGGGGATATGGGGGATGGGCAGGGAGGGGGCGGGGGGATAACTTCTCGCCGTAATTCGGTGCCGGCGCGTTGACGATCCGGCGCGTTCGCATTTTGCGATCGCCGCCGATGACAATCGATCTTGCACGCGTTAATGCGCCTCCACGCGCGTACGTGCGTGTGCGCGCCGCCTCTCGGGCGGTCGTAACGCAAGCGGCATAAAGCGTTTATCTCGTTCCGAGCGATTTATCGATGCACGCGGCTCCTCGCCGAGGAGGAAAAATCCCGACCCTCTCTCTCTCTCTCTCTCTCTCTCTCTCTCTCTCTTCCCGGCGAGCACGGTTGCATTCTGTCTGCAGGCGCGTCCGTATGGTAATTTAAAGATTGCCGTTTCGTACGCAGAAACGCTAAAAGAAGCGGATGAGCTCGCCCGAGGGAGAGAGAGAGAGAGAGAGAGAGAGAGAGAGAGAGAGAGAGAGGGGGGGAGATGAGACGGATGCGAGAGCGACAAGATGCAAACGGGAGACGCGTCGATCGCGCATCGCACGCCGCGGAGCAACGCCGCCGCCGCCGCCGCCGCCGCCGCCCGCCCGCCCTTCCGGCGGGATAATCACGGCGGCCGTTAATCACGGCGAGCGTTACGCTCGGCCACGATCGGCGCGACTCGCCGCGACAAGCGCCGCGCCGTGGCGTAGTAATCCCCGGCCTAATCGCGGGCGATTAGAGACGCGCCGGGGCGCGAAAGACAAAGCGCCAAGTGTCGATGCCCGGGCCCCCTCGGGCAATTATTAATCGCGCTTGGCGCTAATGACGAGCGCCAAGCGCGCTCAGCCGTTATATATATATGTATATATGCTAACGAAGCGCACCTCGTGGCACGGGGGGTGGTTAATGCAACGTTCGACGCCGCGGAGTGATTAGCCTCGGCTCTCCGCGCGAACCTCGACCCACGGCGGCGATTCTTCTCGGTGAAAGAGGCCAGAGGAGGGGGGGGGGGAGGGGTAGGGGCAGGGGTGGGGGGTAGGGGGCGGGAGTATTCCTCAATGTCGCGGCGGCCTCGGATGAAGACCTCATCCGGATGAGCCTCAGCGCCAAGGGTGGCCGCCGGGAGCCTTGACCCGCGGGCGCTTAAACGAGCGGTCAAAGTGCACCCGCAGTCGGAGAGATATCGCGCCGTCCCTTTCGTAGCTTCGTGCACTCTCGTTTATCCTCCCCCCGCGAGGAGGGAAGCTGGAAAGCCGACACGCGGCTCGCGAGAGTAAATTTCATCGGGTCGCGCTTTTCAGCGCGATTAGGGGATGCCCGCAATCGCATTGCGTTATCCGTTCTGTTATCAAGGTCGAACGGTAATTTTCGGCGTATAGCGATACGATTGTCGCTCGATTCGACGCGTAGCGCGCATTAATAGTCGTGCGATTAATAGCGTTTTCACTATAGCGAAACTGGAATAATCGAGTGCCTCGGGTGGCAGTTAATTGCGGAAAATTTATCGACGCGTCGCGCGCGACTCGTGAAATTGACAGCGCGCGAAATTGATTCGAGATTGAATCCCGCGGACGCGCGAGACGGATCGGATCGTAAACGGCAGAAGGCAGAAGGCATATTGCTTGAGATTCGCTTAGGACAGGCAGACCTGGAGGAAGGGACCGACGCGCAACGGTCTCGCAACAGTAAACGTCTATTGTGTTCCACTTTTATTACCCAAAGGCTGAGAGCTGCAGCCTTCGGATGGCGCGCGCTGCATGAGGTCGCCGCGAAACGCCGCGGAATGGCCGGAAACCGCGTTGCCAAATATCCGCGGCTCGCTGGTGCGGTGACACAAGACGCAATTAAGCCGCGCGCACGCGCGCCCGCGCGGGCGCGAGAGACGCGACGCGGAAAAAAGTAGGTACGTTAATTGCGAATAAAAGTTTCAATTAACAACTCGCGCGAGCTGATCGCCGCGCGTGATTCATAGGCCGTATAACTGCGCGCGGCATCGAGCCGAGCATCGAAGGATGGCGCTCCTTTCACTTTGTTTTCCCGGATGCCTGGCTAGATAGATATTAACCTCCGCGAACCCACCCTCCCCCCTGGAACCCCCCCGGGCACCTGCCCGGATCGGAGATGATCGCGCCTCCCGATCGAGCGCGTGGCGCACCTCTCGAAAATCCCCGCCGAGAGTCTTCCGGGCTCCTCCTGACTCGGGCAAGGTCGTCGAAAGAGAGGTTATGAGCGATTATAATCGCGATGGGAACTCTTTGCGAAACGCGCTGCGGCCTGAGCTGTATAATCGGAGCGCACAAGCTGAGCTGGAGCTGGGATAAGAATCGCCAGGGACGAGAACAGCAGAAAGGGAGCGCTAGAGGTCGCCAGTGGAGGCCCGCGAGTCCTTCCCTACGATGACGGTGTCTCTCTGACGGGGTTTCATCGAGGCGGCGTGCGCGTAATTGGCGCGTCTGCCAGCACGGTCGCGCCTATGACGTTAACGAGCGACGTGACCCGTAATGGGATCACTTTACGTAAATCACGAGACCGACTCCGGTCGGTCGCTTTGCCGCCTCTGTCGCGCGCGCGCGAGCACGCGAGCGCGCCCATTACGCCCGGACGTGCCTTCGACAGCTCGCCCCCTGAGATACGCCGGACGTTTAACCCCGAGGTCCGCCTCACGCTGGAAACCCCGGAATCGAAACGCGTCGAAACAGTCCCAGTCGCGCCGCGCCGGAAGTCGCCGCAGCCACGTATCACGCGGCCGAGAGCATTTCTGCTCGCGGAATCTCGGGGAATCCCCTGCGACGCTTCGGTTCCCGTCCGGACTTGACTGGCGGCGCGACTCGCTCGATCGATCTTCCATAATGAGACTTAACCTCTTTCAGCCACGATCCGTCGTCGACGGATTTCCGGGCTGATCTATACTTTCTCTCTCTCTCTCTCTCTCTCTCTCTCTCTCTCTCTCTCTGCTGCTACAGTGACTAACGCGGAAACCGGAGCAGTCGCGCATCTCCGCGCACAGAGAGGTTCCTCCTTTCCCTGCGCACCCCCATCCGCGGCGTGCATGAACGATAATTTCACGGGCAGACCGGATGGCCCACACATAGAGAAAAATAAATTAACGACCTGGCCCTAATTGCACGTTCGGATTTTTACGGGCGACCCTGTCGTACGCGCGATGCGTGCGAGATTACGAACACGGCCCGAGCGCGTAGGAGCGCGAGGGACGGCGGGCCGCGGAGGACGGGGAGGGGGAGGGGAGGGGGACACGGGACGTCGCGATGGGCTATAATTATTGCGAGCGTGCCCTTACGCGCGCGCGTAATAAAAATTCGGTGATAAAACGGTGCCTCTATTAATTACCTATTACTTAATCGCCTCGCTCCCCACCCCCGTCCCCCTCCTCCCGCGGTCGAGCAACGAGCAGCAAAAAGCAGACGGCAGGAGGGGCGGGGGGGKGGGGCTGGGGCCGGGGGATGTAGGGGGGGGGAGTATGGAACGCGCCCCGCGGTTCTGCTCGCAAAGAGGACGAGAGAGAGAGAGAGAGAGAGAGAGAGAGAGAGAGAGAGAGAGAGAGAGAGAGAGAGAGGACGCGTCCTCTCTCCCTTTCGCTCGCGCGCGGCTCTCGATCGCGCGATCGTGCAGCTTCGCCGAAATGCCTTGTCGCTCTGGCGACAGCGATCAGCGATGATGGCACCGCGCGACCTCGCGATTACGCAAAAGTCGATTCTCATTCCTCCCCCCTCCCCCCTCCCCCTCCCCCTCCCCCTCCCCCCTCGCCCCTTTCGGTTCGCCTCGAATGCGGCCGGTCGCAGATGGTCGCCGGTCGAATGTCGAAAGCCGGTGCCCCGAATTAGCCGCGATTGTGCGCCGCCGCGCGAGTCGCGAGCCAGATAGCGATGGCTTGGAGAGGTCGCGAGTCGCGAGGAGTTTCTCGAACGGAATGAATGAACGCCAGGAACGGATGTGAAGACGAGCGCGACGAGACGCCGAAGACGTTACACGGTGCGGTCCACAGAGAAATTAATACACGAGGCTCGACATTCCGCGCAAGGTTAATGGTGCGCCGGCCGAAGAGGAGCGGTCGATTCCGCGCGCTCCTCGGAAGGCCGACGAAAGGCGAGATAAACGAGAGAGAAGGGCTGGCGATTCTCTCTCTCTCTCTCTCTCTCTCTGCCGGGCGAGAGAAACGAGGGTCGAAGCGGAAGGGGGAGCGCGTTATAGCGCGCGCATACGTAATCGTAGCGGTCGGGGAGGGAAGGTAAATTAATGGCGCGGCCCTCCATTTTCGATGCGCCGCGGCGGATGTCGCCCCGCGCATAAATCGCCGTGCCTCGGATATATTTCTCCCACGTGCGGCTCGCACAATTTTCGGACGTGCGGGCCAGGTATGCGCGCACGGTAGCGCGCAGATTTAAATAAGCAGGGTTTACGATCGCGAACTTGCGAAACCCGAAACAGAAGCGAGCGCGGGATTCTCCCTCCATCACTCTCTCTCCCTCTTCCTCTCTCTCTCTCTCTCTCTCTCTCTCTCTCTCTCTCTCTCTCTCTCTATCCTTTTTCTCTTCGTTGCCGCGATAAATCGCGATAAAACGCCCGCCACGGTGTCCGACCGAGGCCTCGCCTCGTTAATTCGATACTCCGGGCGCCGATTTTTCATATTCATCATCGGGGAACAGAGATGAGCGCGCGATTGACATTTATAATCGATTCGCGCGGCCTTCGTTTGATGCTCGCACGCGCTGGATCCGAGCTGGATCCGCCAATGAAACGTCGACGCACCGGCGACGAGGGGCAGGCTCGTTTCCGTCACTGCGCGCCTGCGCGCACGGAGAAAGGCATAATTGTCGCGCTGATTATCCCGCGACGGCGTCTGACACGCGATTAAGGCGAATCAAGCGGCAACGGGCGGCATCCGACGATTTTAGGAGCCGCGTCATCGTTAGCGCGCGGACGATCGATCACGGCGGATCGCGCGTGTCGTCCTCCACTCTCCCTGTCCCCCTCTCTCTATCTCTCTCTCTTTCGCTCGCGATGATTCGCGAAACGGGAGAATCCTTTTTCGTCAAGGTCCTTCAGCATCGCGTGCCCCGGCGCGAGCCTGACGCGCGCTATTCCCGCGCTGCGCCGGCTCTGTGTCAGCGTGTCGGCGCACAAACGGGTCTCGGCCGTGTCAGAAAATGAAAAAAGCAGCACCGCATCCACGGATCAAGCCGTGGGAATACGTATGACGTATGACGGCACCGCCGTGCGGCTTCCGCCTTCTCGCGCGTCTCCCGCGGGGATGCCGGAGCTAATACAATGCGGAACAATGCGCGCCGCGGATTTCAGGCGAGCCGAAATCATGCTCGAGTACTCGTCCCACCTGAAGTGGGTTTTCGTGGGGCCAGAGTCCCGGGGGTTCGACGCGATCTCGTTCGACGTCCCTCGAGAGGACGGCCAGTCGCCAGACAGACGTCCCGTTATCGGCCAGATAGAAACTCTGTCTTTAGAAACGCATTAGGACATCAAAGGGGCCGGTGCCCGGATATTAGAGGGCACCGTGCGGACCCGGCGACTAGCCGCGCTTGTGTCCCGGCGTAAATCCAAGTCGTTAATGGGATATAATTCACGGATTACAAGCCCTCTGGTTGCGCTAAAAAAAGGGCGTTACCCCGCGAGCCGGGACATTAATCGTTCATGATGCAGCGCGCGCGCGCGCCCGCAATCTACCGAGAGATCCCGTATCTCTTTTTACCGGGCGCGTCGCGCAGATAAGAAGTTAATTGACGTCGATGAGCAACGTGTGTAATTAACGACGTCACGGTGGACGTAAATAGAAAATCGAAAGTGGAGGTGTCTAACGGTCCGGTGCCTCGTTACGGAACGGATCCACGATCTTGAGAGAAAGACAAAAGCGTGAGAGAGAGAGAGAGAGAGAGAGAGAGAGAGAGAGAGAGAGAGAGAGAGAGAGAGAATCACTGCGGCGCGCCCGAGGCGCTCGATAAAATATGAAGACAAAATTATCCCTAACAGTCGTCCTCGCGCGCTTCCCTTCGGGAAGGGGAGGACGGTGCGAGGGAGAAGTAAAAAAAAAGAAAAACGTCAAATCGTACAAAAAATTTATTTCCGTTAAGGGCTCGTCCGGGATTTGAACCCGGGACCTCTCGCACCCGAAGCGAGAATCATACCCCTAGACCAACGAGCCGGTTTGAATAACTCGTGCGTTTGAATGTATTTATACTCGCCAATTCCACCGTCCAATCAGCGATACTCGGATAATCGTGCGGTTAGCGTCCGAGAGCACCCGAGCGAGATTAGAGAGTCCCCCACTCTGCCGCTCAGGCCCAGTCACGTGACCGGCTCACGTGACCCACTGACGTTCGCGTTCATCTCCGCTTCTACGAGAAGCGGAAACGAGGGTCCGGTTGGCCCGTCGCGGGGAATTTCGAGCCTCGCGCTCCAAGGTCGAAGAGCACACGTGCTTGGCTTTAATTGTCACGCGCGGAGTGTTATTTCTTAGCATTCGCGCATCGCAACGCTCTGCGAGCCGTGTTTGATTGATCGCACACTCGATGTGTACTCACCTCGACGACACCGCCAGCCGCGGGACGAACCTCTTCCAATCGTTTCCTCGTGGATCTCGAAACTGGCCGAGGAGCATAATACCCGTGACGCAATCTGCGTCACAGCCGCTTGACAATCACCGCGCTCGGCTGCCTCAACGAGGAAGTGAGACACACGTGAAAGGAGCCACACGTATGAATCGCACTCGCGCGTATAGCCGCATTCAAATCGCACGCGTACGTAAAGCGCGGTCCGCCGATCGCCGGACGGGGCTGGGGAGCGGGACGGCGGCAGCGGCAAGGTGAAGAAACGGAGTAGGCGAGGTGCCGGTGGCGCCATCTGTCGTCGCCTATTGTAAATCAGCCTTGCGTGCCGTTCGCCTCTAACGCGCCGTCCTCCTCGACGTTGCAGCGGGCGTCCCGCCGTGCGGAATAATCGGCGTGTTTTCAGGAGTGCATGTGGCCTACAACAAAGTCGGGGGAAAAGGTCACGAAGCGTGGGTTGCGCAATTACTTTTCATCGCGCGGACGTAATTGCGGGACGCCGCGCGCGCGGCCGCACGGCCGCACGGCCGGGCGTAGAAAAAGAGGGAGGCAAGGGTAGAAGGGAAGAAAGAGGGAAAGCGGTGAGGGGAAATTGTTCCTTGGGCCTCGGTTGGCTCCCCTGCGTGCGTGAGGCCCTCGCGTTAAACGCGAACGAGGCTCTCGTGAGGGAAATTCCCAGCCGGGAGCTAAGAGAAGCGCGGGAGTCCAATTGGGACTTCCCGCTCGACAAAAGGGCCAGGTCTTTCACTCACGGCGCGATTGGCGTTGCGAGAGGATGCTTCTCGGAACGGAATCGCTACGCTGTGTGCGTATGCGTGTGCGTGCCGTTTGCAGGCACTCGCGAGAAGGCTGTTCCTGCTTCCAGATCAGGTCGATCAGCTGGTCCATCAATCAGCGAGTATCGTGATCTTCGATCACCACCGCGATCAGAACTGGAGAGAGGATTAACGCACGAGACTATGGGAGACGCGCGAGAGGAGAAAATATGTTGGATAGCTCTCGTTTCCCATGCACGAGATTCCGAAACTCTGAAAGAGAGTTTGGCGGGAGAGGACGTGCAATGAAGAAATGAATGAAGAAGACGGCAGACCGCAAAAGGGTTTCAGGACTACTATTAGGTCTGGCAGGCTGCTGCTGCTGTTGCTGCTGCTGCTATTGCTGGATTGGTGTAAAGGATCTGGCATTCTCGTGCAGTAAGAGCGGTTCCTAGAAACGAGACAGCCGAGTCCAGGACCTTTAAATCAAGTTCCTGTCCCGACTCGTTGCTGGACTAAATACAATTCACGCCGACGCGCCGAGGAATGCTCAAAGTTGTGCAAAAATAAATTCCGACAAGACAGACTAATAACCGATTCATATTTAACGATATTATGGGCCGTCATAAATCCTCGTTCTGTTTCTTTTTCCTTTCATTTCCTTCAACTTTTGGCCTGCCTGTGACCTGTGCCCCTTATGAACGACTCTGACCTGAATGGACGGGGATCCTGAATCCCAAATTTTTGCACTCTAATACTGCTGTAAACGATAACCGCGACAGCTGGAAAGGCTCGAAGATGAATTATGGTTTACGAAATAATTTCAGAAATTCTCATTTCCGCCACGTCCGACGAATGTCCCCGAGAATTATTACATGCTCATCAATTCGTCACGCCAGGGCACACAATGGATCCTAATGCATTTATCTCTTTATTGACGACACATACGGCGAGCATAATTGGAACAAATCACGAAGAAATATAGCAGGTTTCCAGATTACGCAGGAAACTCGCAACTCTATGAAGCAACTCCGCGAAGAAGCTTCTTATTGGATTCTTCGTGAATCTGCCATCAAAGTCGGCGCGTCAATATCCTTGCATCCCAATTATTATTAGAGGATACCTCTTCTCTCTCTCTCTCTCTCTCTCTCTCTCTCTCTTCTGTTTTCTTTACCTTCTCTTTCTCGTGAATAGACAGCGGTACTTGCACTTGTCTGGGCACTCGCCTTGGCGATGACGATAACTCGGCGATTACGCGATCACGAAAAAGCCAAAGCGTGAAGAAAGAGCGGACCCTCGTCGAGTCTACAATGTGGCCGTTCTACGCGGCATTTACTGTCGCTTTAGAGTTCAGATTTGGTTAATCACCGGCTAGCCGCGGGGCAACGAAGAGCTAATACGTCGCTCGATGCGGCTAATTTATCCCCGGACGGATTCGTACCTTTCTCCGAGAGGAAGACAGAAACAGAAAGAGAGAGAGAGAGAGAGAGAGAGAGAGAGAGAGAGAGAGAGAGAGAGAGAGAGAGAGAGAGAGAGAGGGATATCGCGTCGATGAAAATTTCACGCGAGAGGTGAGAGCGAGGATTTTCATGCCGCGCCGTTTCCCGAAATGCGCCTCGGCACGGGCGACGCGGTGCGCTCTGTTCGCTCCCGCTAGGGAAAATCGCTAGGGAAAATCGCGAGCGATTGCCGGAGCGTTGAGAGCCGCGCGAGCGGTGAGTTTAATCGCTCTACGATCGAGCATGAGCGATCGAGAGATCGCCACGGTCGTCCCTCCAAGGACGTGCGTCTCGAGAGTCATCTCGTTAAGCGCGTACGCGAGTACTCGCGCGATGATGTACGAGCGAGCCGATATCGCGCGCGCGCGCGCGCGCGCCGCGTAACGCAATCGTTTCGAGGCGCGTAGCGGCGGAGCAGCGACGACGAACATCCCGTCGCATTAAATGTCACATTCTAAATAGCGAGCCGTTACGTAAAGCAAAACCGTCGTAAATCCGCTCCCCTGATACAGAAGGCGTTACGAAGCGTGATCGTCCTCGTCCTCGCCGCGAGAGCCAGCGAGAGACTTTCCCACGTTACCTGGCTCGCCCGAAAGAAAGTCACGAAAATGACTCTAATTCGCCGGCATTAGGCTGTCGCGAGATGGAGAGGAAAATGGGTATTAACCCGCCGCGACGAGGATGAAAGCAGATCTCCTCTGTCTCCTCTTCTGTTTCCGATGACCGAAAAGAAATCATTCTGATGAAACGCGCGCTGATGACACCGAGAAATTATGCTATCCAGTTGGCTCAGTCATGCATCCTATCTCGTCTTCCTTTTACATAACGTCGTAAAATTTAATTACTCACAGGAAGACACAGGAGGAAATCGATGAATCTTTTAGAGGAGGATTTTTTCATCGGGAAATTAATTTGTCGGGTTTAACCTGCGCGATTAATTTATCGCGCGCATTTGATAAAGTAGCCTCCGTTAATTATCCTTACCGTCGCATTACTATTCGCGCTCCAGGTGAAATTCTATTTCCGAGAATTTTAATTATCGTTACACGTGTCACGAATACGCGATCAGCTGATAAGCTGACGCGATGATTTCTTTTCTGCGGGAGATTAAAATTATTTTTAATCAAATTATCATACATATGAAATATCGATAGCCGGGCGTATGTATGTTTTTCTCTGGCCAGCGCGTTAAGAATTTCTGCTTCTCGCGCTTGATTCTCAATTCTGAATTTTCACGCGAATTGTCAACACGCGAAAGGAGAACGCTGCGAGAGTATCCTTTTTGCAATGGCAAATCGAGAAGAAGCACATCCACCTTCATAATAAAGAAGAGCCATAAAGAAGGAAGGAGGAAGCGGGATTCACGCCGCAAACTTGTGGTGAGTCCGAGTCCGTGTGTCACGAGTACCCGCGCTCCGGAAGGGTAGGAGTAGCTGCGGCAGCGGAGTGGGGAAGGACGAGGGGAGAGGGTAGAGCGATGAGGCCCCTCCTTCATAAGTCCCCTCCTCTAGCTGGAGAGGGATTATCCGTGCGTTCGCAGGGCTCCCCACCAGTGGCACGACGGGGACCCGCGGCCAACCTGTAGCACCGTGGATGGACCCGTGCACGCTTCTCTGCCGATCCGACGCACAGTATGCCCATAAGGCCCATTCGAGGTATACTTACGAGAGCGCGCGCGCGAACGAGCGAGCGATCGAGCGTGCGAAGTGGGACCGCGGAAAATAAACGGTGCGGAGGTGGGGGCCGATTCAAGAATCGACGTGGACACCCTCGCCTACCAAAGTCATTCACCTAACGGTCATCGGCGCGTCAAGAGTCTTCATCTTCTTCCGTTATCCGGTCGCGCACCGTACCGGGCCCGCGAGAGAGCTCGCGCTCACCGTCCGCGACCTTTCGCGCCTCAGAAGACGCCTGCGAGGAGACGCCAGGAGACACATCGGGCTGTCGGCTCTATTCTCACGTTCAGTGGTGCATCGGTCGTGTTTCCTCGGGGATTTGAATTTTCTTGCGAAAAAAAATTCCGAAAGCCTGCCACCGGCGCTCCGATACCTTCCCGTTCGGGGAAGGATAAAGGGTAAAGATCGGACCCGAGTGCGGGCCGATCTCGTGACTCCCGTGAAGAGCGCGCGCACAGCCACACAGTGCACAGTGTCGTCGACTGCTGCGGCTCCTGTCTTGTGTCGTGTTGCGCTATCGTTTGTTGTGACCGAGCGAGGAGTTAGCAATCGAACGAGAAAATCCGCAGGAATTGTAAAAAGTCGTCATCTGCGGTGCTGCTCTGTACGCTTCGCTACGAGTGCGATCGTGAAATGCTCAGTGACAAGGAGTGCCCCGCCGCATGCCAAGACCAGTGCTGATACCCGTGTGATAACCTCGGAGCCTACGATCAGCGCCGAATGTGCTCTTCACATCTGCACGACGTTAATTAATCGCAACAGCAAAAGTACGTAATGCTTCGGAATACTCTCCAGCTCGAGCGAGCTGGAGATTTGAACGCCAGCGAAGGCGGAACATCGGAACGCCTCCGCCTGAGACGCAATCGTCGAACTGTCTTCCGCTGAATCATTGGACGATATCAGTCTGATTCGTGTAGAAAGCTTGTGACATATCAGTGACACGCGCCAGATCGTCCAATGAGCACGCCGATCATACCGTCAGGCAGCGTCACGTGCGTTATATCGAAGTAGAGATCGACGAAATGTTGGAAAATAATACGTGTACGCGATGACCAAGCGATAGCATCTTCGATTCTCGCGCGCGCGCGCACGCGATTCGAGTTTACTCGTTTCTACGAGTCATCAGCGATTACTAGGCAGGTGAATCTCGCATCTCGCGAGTAGCCGCGGGATGACCGGGTGCGAGAATGATAAAAGTCCGATCTCGGGATCGGTTCAAATATGCAGATGTGTCAGATTCGTAGGTCCGCAGATACTCGCGACCGATATTCTTCCGGAAGGAACCTGCGATCGATTAGGACGACCACGAGATCAAGAAGCGGCAGACGGTGCTGTTACGTTAGCGTTACGTTAGCGGAACGCTCCGTTTCGAAAGAGCGGAAGTCGCTCTTCGCGAACCGGAGCGCTCGCCGAGATGAGGTTGCGAGATGCGGCCCGGGGCCCGCTCCGCCGCGGGCCTCGATCGATGGGCCGCCGCGCGGCAGGTTTCTCGGTCAATTTGGGCGAGCGCGCACGCGCGCCCGATAAGACCCAACGGGCCCTCCGACGGTAGGAACCGAGCGGGGCCTGTAATCGAGCGCGGCGAGGAGGATCGGGCCCGTCGGCCGTCGCTCTGATCTCCTCGCGCCGCTGCGATCGGCGGATCGATTCTTTCGTGGCCCGATGCGGACGGGATGATGCCGAAGGAGGCGACGGAGCCTCCTCGGTTAAAGAGTCTTTCGAACGCGCCATTCGGCTGTCCGTCAGGGCTGTTAGGGCCGCAGTAAAAAAATATCCTGCGCCCGGCTTTGTATTCTGCGTCCTTGACTAATTCCGTCATCGTCTCATAAGCGCCGCCGTGGAGGAGTCTTCGTGGAATCTTTCCACGAAAGAAATGGCTTAAGTGACGCAGGAAGGTTTCCCTTCTCTTCTCCTTCCTCTTCCTTCTGCATTTTCTCATTCCCTTTTTTTTTATTATCTCATTGATGGAAAAGGCGTTTGTTGTTTGCGGGCACGGCAACGGCGACGAAAGGGCGAAGTGTTTATAATCATATTCACCAAGTTTTCTCCATAATATTCGCTTACCCATTTCTCCCGTCCATAAACCGGGAAACGTCGTCGGGACAATCTCAAATATTTGACCCGGCAACTTGGACGCCACTATTGTACGCGCGCTTTCATCGAATGACGAATGGTGAATTTTTTATCTCCGGCCGTTCCCTTCTTATAACTCACGCCCGTCATATTTGCGCGGTAAAAACTGTGACCCGGGGGCACTGCCGGGTCAAAGCCGATGTTTGTTTTGCATTTGCATCGTGCTACTGTTTCGCCGACAGTTCTCCGAGAGATCTGCTTTCCACGAAGAGCGGAGGCGTACATCTTTTATTACTTTGGTCCTCACAAAGAGAGAGAGAGAGCCATTTCTTTCTCGATCGTATCTTCCATTCGAAATTAGAATAAGGCTTTCCTCGCGTGCCGGCAAGCCTCCATACACGGAATCATCATTGAGAAGGTCAGGTGCAGCCGAGGGGACACGCTCGGATACCGCTCGTGAGGATCATCGGCGGTCGATCGTCCGGATCGACGCCTGCCGGATTGGATCGAACACTCTCTGATCGCGATGATGATCGACGTGATCGTCGATAATCATCAGGGGGCAAGCTGGCAGGTCGTTACGATTCTCACGGCTCGCTCGCCTGGCGCTCGACGATCGTCGCCACCGAGATCCGTTCTCAACGATCATTCGCGTCGGCTCTCCGCGACGAGAGCGCGCTTATTACGGAGCACCCCCGCGCACGCGCGCGATAGCTCGATCGAGCTCGCGTTCGGATGTCCTCGAGGAATCGCGCCTCGCAGAGAGAGAGAGAGAGAGAGAGAGAGAGAGAGAGAGAGAGGGACGGAGGAAGAGGAGAATTCTCTCTCTCTCTCTCTCTCTCTCTCTCTCTCTCTCTCTCGCTTAACGATCATCGGGAAACTGGCGGGTAGGCGGTGCGTAGCTCGCGATAATAGCTCGTAATCTTAATCCCGCGTGCGGAGTCGCACGGGCTATTACGATTACCGAGCCGTGAATCAGCTATTTACATGCAGCGGCGGCGGCGGCGGCGGCGGCGGGAGATCGGCGCAACAAGTGCGCGGCGGCCACTTATCGTCGGAGCGTAATTGTGAAATTCCCGATTACGCCGAATAATTCCGCCGCGAGCTCGGGCAGATGGACGGTCAGATAGCGCTCGTTAATCGCGGGTAAAATCGCCGGCCCGGCGCAATTATGAGTAAGATGAAGAGGAGGAGGAGGAGGAGGAGGAGGAGGAGGAGGAAGGGGGGTGGGAGGGGGGAAGAGAAGGAAAGAGGAAGAGAAACACGGGCGCGTAGCGCGATGCGTACGCGCGAGCAGAGAGTTTCTTCCGTCTTTCTGCGCGAGGGAGCATTCGGGCGGAATTCAGGCGGAAATTCCGCTTTCGGCGTCGCCCGCATGGGCGAAGCCCGGTTCGGCGAGCGGTCGATCGTCTGATCGTTATCGGCTGAATCGCCGCGACATTTGCATCCGTGTTGCCGTCTCTGCGCGCGCATTCCCATTTCTACCTGCCTTGCTAGCCCCGTTTGATTTTATCCGGCGACATTGTGCGCGTGGCGCAGCGTTGCGACACCTCGCCGTGACAATAATATCGCTGGGACATCGCAATCGCATCGGCGTGGAACGCGCTGCTATGCAGAGTTAGAGCTGCCGGATGCGCGTAATCGGCGCGGCTCGCTGCCGATCGGAGCCATCCGATTCCGACACGAGGACCGAGGGCTTGAGGAGGAATTCAGGCAGCGATCGGCGAGCCTCGGGCCGTCGTTAATGCATCGGACAATCTAATTGCAATTAGAATTGGGGAGATTCGGGCAACTGGCCCGTCGCTGAGCTTAGAAAAATGTCGCAAACCGCGATAACGGGATGGTCGCGTCGCGAGATAAGGCATTCGCGCGCTTCGATAGCAGGATAGCAATCCCGGATGAATCAGCGAGCGTTGTTTGTCGACGTCGTCGTCGTCGTCGTCGTCGTCGTCGTCGTCGAATGACGCGGATTTATTATTATCGCTGCATGATCCTCGCGCGCGATCGATGCGCCGTGAGGCAGATGGAACGGATAGCGGACTTGATGAATAGAAAACGCTGGAAACGCGGAATCGCAGCCGCGGGGCCGCAGCATCCGCGAATGACAAGTGTCAACGATTATCCGGGTACAGGTCAGAAGAGAGAGAGAGAGGGACCGACTCCGTTGATCAAACATCGCGCGGATGTCTCTTCCATTAGTTGGGATTTACTTTCCCATTTAGCGACAGTCCGTCACGTATGAAAGTCGGCGGGGCACCGCGGGCCACTGCTGGCATCTGGGTCACCGCTATTGTCCCATATTCGTGGGTCGCCTGCCATCTCGGCGGGAGAAGAGCCGAGCGGACGCCAGGGAGGCCCGCGAATCGGCATCCGAGACGCAGAAAACGGAAATGCAGGCGGAGAAGGCGCGGGAAGACGGGGCGAAACGTCACGCTAGTACGAGCGCACGCTAGCTAGATCGCCGGCCCGATCGCGGACGCGGTTGTGCAAAGGATCGCGCGGCGAGCAACGGACGCGACGAGGTGTGAAAACGGGACCGGCGGAGCCGCGCTCCGGTTTTCTGGACGATCGGCCAAAGAAGGCGAAAGGTTTCGCGCCGCGGCGCCGCCGGGAGAGACAGAGAGAGAGAGAGAGAGAGAGAGAGAGAGAGAGAACGGGGCTGGGGGCGGAGAGGGACGGGGCAGTCCCGCCGGAGGGAGAGCGAGGAGGAGAAAAAAGAAGCGAGCGCAAGAGTTTTCCGCTCGTTGAACGTAACGCGCGCCGCTCCACGCCACGATCCAGCGATTCCGGCGCGCTCGCGGCGCATTATGCAATCGTGCCTCTTCTCTTGCTCAATCGCGCGCTCGATCGGTGTGGGCGCACGATAAAGACCGCATCGCCGCGACTTGTCCGAGTTACGCGCGCGCGTAACGTCTCCCGCTTCTCGCTTCCGATCGCGTGCGATCCCGGCAATCCCGCCAGCGTGGTTCCGCGTTCCGGCATCGAGAGCGAAGCGCTCCCATTAGCGACGCTCGTCGGAATTCCGATTTGCAATAGTCCTAATATTCGGTTTCTAATATTTCTCAACGGCCGTCACGCTCCGTGAATCATCACGAGTGCACGCCGGACCCTTAATATGGAAATACATAATAAGGCGATACATAAGAATCGATTAGTGATCCAATTAAGCTTATCTTATCGGGCTATCGCATCGTTTGGGAAACGACGGGAAGATAAGTTGCGTTAAAAACCGCGTAGACTACGTGGCCGATGGAGTGAGATAGAATAAACTGCTGTTCCATTTAGCTGTTACGTTGTTGCGGCAATCTCGCAGAAGCGATAAAAACGTCGCTGTTGCCCCGTTGCAATTAATGCCTTAATATTGTATACCCTTGCAATGTAATTATTAATAATGCATCAGCATAATAATTATCTATCGATGACAGTCCCGACGATAATTTATAACTTTCCCAAAATTATATTCCATCAGAATTCATCAGAATCAAATAGATTCGCATGGATCGCATTAATACGATCACAAACGCGTCGTTGCTTGAGATCTCCCCAAACGCGGCGGAGGAAGGTCGGAAAGCTCCTTTCCCGACGAACGCATCCGGGAGAAGGGAAACGTCTCGAGTAATTCTCTCTCTCTCTCTCTCTCTCTCTCTCTCTCTCTCTCTCTCACTCTGTAGTATAGTAAAAAGTGTTCCTCGCTCGAGATATTGTAATCTTGATAGGAGAATTTCAGACAGAAATATCTTGATCATGGAGATCATCCCGAGATATTTTTTTCTCACTGCGCACACGCACACGCGCGCGCAAGAGAGAGAGAGAGAGAGAGAGGAAACAAGCGGAGATACGGATACGCGGCTCGTTAACGCAAGCAGAAATCGCAGACGGCACAGTTTATTCAAGTCTTCTCTTGCAGATGAACCAGCAGTGCAAGGTGTGCGGCGAACCAGCGGCCGGCTTCCATTTCGGCGCGTTCACCTGCGAGGGCTGCAAGGTGAGTCTGCTGCATCTCCCCCACTTCTCTACCTTGTTTTGTCTATTACAGAAAAATCCGCGCTGTCGCGGATCTTTCTCGAAGAATACAGGCGAGCCGACTGATGCGACTGATTTCCTCGCTCCTCTTCCTAAATTCGACAAATAAGTCAACTCGTCAACGACTATCATTGAGTGCTTGCTGTCGGCAAGCCCTGACCACTTCTCTCCAAATATCGCTCGCCGGAAGACAGCCGGCATGAGAAGTAAGGAGAAACGACAGGAATAAGCGTGGACGAATTGGCGTGCTTGCCTCTCGCACTCCGCGTTATACAATCGCATCGCCGTCACCGCAAGCGGCGCTTGCGTTCCGGGATCGCTCTCTCGGCCGCAAAATGGGTCCGATCGGGGACCGATCGAAAAAGTGCTCGCGCGATCGCGGCAGGAAAGAACCTCGCTCCTGATCCGTCCGCTCCGATAGATCGCGCAGTTTTTCTGCCGCGCTGCGCCGCGCCGCTGCTCGTCGAGGGGGGGGGGGGGCGACGCTCTTTCCCGCGGTTTCGCAAAGGCCCCCGGCCGGGGCCCGGTGGCGAGCGATCGCTTTCACGAGCCGTTCCGTGGCCGAGGTTAAACGTTAACGGTCAGGCATGCGTGTCAACCCGAGTAGTAGCCAGGGAGAGGGGAAGCCCCGAAAGCCCGGCGAGCGCGCGGTTCGATTAAAAAGCGACGCGAGCGATCTAAGCGTCAGCGTCAGCGAGGAGCAGTCCGCTCTCGCTCGGAGCGCGTAGAGCGAGAAAAACGAGAGCGGCAGCGACGACGGCGCGAGAGGAAGCGGCGAGCGGGCGAGGTGGGGTGGCGGAGCGCCGTGGAGGGGCGAGGAGGGGAGAGGAGCTGCGACATGCTACGATGGGCCTGAAAACGAAAATAACGAAACGAAACAATGTCGTGCTGACGTAACCGTGAACTAGGGCGGAAACAATTGTGGCGGACAAGTGCGAAGCGCCGGAAGCGACGTCTCGAGACGGCCACGGCGATCGGAACGACGAGCGAGGGAAGGAAGGGTCATGGGGAGACCATCGTCCTTCTCTCTCGCGTGTTCGCTCGTGGGACTCTTGTCCCTTTTCCTGTCCGGATAATGAGCTCTTAACGATTGCGATTTGTAAACTCCATTGCGCATGGAAACGCAAACATCGTAGCGGCCAGAACATCCGCTACGCGCTTAAGTAACGAGAAGAAGGAGGAGGGGGTGGCGGGGGGGGGCAGGGAAAGGGAGACAGGGACAGCATTATTATAAGGGGAAACTGAGAGGAGGCATGGATTTGTGGATCTGGTAAATTTGTCTCACTGTCCATTTTGACAGCCGTTTCCCTTGCGGGAAATCTCCTCTGCGGATCTCTCGCGAGAGATGGGGGAACGCGGGGATTTTCCGAGAACGGTTTCAACGTCTCTTCATCTTCGCGGGGAGTCGGAAGGGAGACTTGCCGGGAGACTCGTCGGAAACTGAAGACGCCGTGAAGCGAGCATAGCGCGGCTTCCAAAGTAGGGCCATTTGCATAACTTGAGCGTGTACGGAGCGGACGAAGGCGGCGTGCGGTGTCGCGGTACGGTAATAACGGTAGCATTTTCTCAATTGTGTCATCGCTTCTGAAGCGTCGCGCGTTCCTACTCTGCTCCCCTGAGGTCTGAGAGAGTCCGCAAGAAGGTGGAGGACGACGAGCGACGCGGCAACGCGACGGCGAAAATAAGTGGAACGCGATGGCCGGCCCATGGGTCTCGGCAAGGCGCGCATCGGGACCACCAGGCCGCAGGAAGAGCTCGTTTCCAGAACAAACGAACCAGAAACGATTAATAATATAGCTTGCGCACCGGCAGAAAAAGCGAAAGTGGACAACGCGACCGCGCGCGCATGCGCGCGCGTCCCTTTAAACGCTCGCCGATTCGTGATGTGACAGTCCGTTGCGCGCCGAGCGACATATAAATCGCCGGCGATTGGGAAATTCTAGCTATCAGTTCAAGCGAGGCGAGCCGAAACCCTCGTCTCGCAACGGTCGCTCCGTAAGAAAAAGCGACAGTTTGCAATAGCGACGCGTTTTTGAGGTTACGTTCCGCGGGGAACGTTCTTTCAGGAGAACGCTCTTTCAGACGTCCGGCCGTGATTTCATGCGCGTCTCATTCATCTTGGCGCGCGCCAAGATCAAATCGCTATGATATCCGAGCGACGTGAGGGATATCCTGCCAATTGTCGCCACTTTCGTTTAGCCCCGTCATGCCATCGTTGACCCGTCCAAGAGAAAAAGAAAAAAGAAATTAAACTGGAACCGCGTAAGCCGCCGGGAAGATAAAGCGACGAGCCGTACCTGCTGCTGCTCTATCTGCTCTATCTGCGCATGGAGCAGGAGCAGGAGAGAGAAAGAGGAAAAAAGTAAAAGGGCTCCCTAGAGTGGGGGAGGAGGGAGCCGTCGCTCTCGACGGCACGAAAGCAACACAAGCAACACGGCGGTGTGTCGGAATCACGTGGAATTGCACCATTTGGGCAATTAGCACGAGAACAGCAGGCCGCACGCGCCTGCGACCGTCGACCTCGCGTCGCGCTCCCTCCAACCTCTCCCCCTTCCCTTGCCCCCCCCCACCCCCGCCCCCCTCCCACCCGCGCTCGGGCGCGCCATGAATGAGACAACGAGAGAGCGTACAGTTACACGCTAACGAGTTGTGCGGCGTTGTGCTCGTTACAAGTGTTACAATGCCGTTGCAGCGTCGTTGCCGCGGCGGTATCCGAGTCCCTCGACTCGTCGTCGTTTTTGCTCCTTTGTGAGGACGTGGCTCACATGATGATCCCGCGATAGCGTCGATGACGAATCAATGACGCATCGCTGGCATCGCTTTGCACAGCAATATGAGAGCTTTTCAGAGAAATGAGAAAAAATAAAGGAAAGCGCGCGTGTCTTTAGCGGCGCATGTTTCTAAGAAAGTTTAATCGGCTGTAATCTGGAGAGAGCCTACGTCGATACTGTACGCACACTCGCGCACGCGCACACGCACATGTGCATAACGATGCTACTGATAAGTGCGCTTTGAACTTTTCCGGCATTACCTGCGCGTATGGTAATTTTCTGCTAGCGCTACTTTGGGCGGGAGATCTATGGCGCGTGTTCTCAAGTGAGAAAGAAGTCGGAAGAGTTTTCGAGTCTTGCGCGCGCGCACGCGCGCGCTTGATTGAGTACTCGGGGCACGGTTTACCCGCACGTCTGGTAGCATGACTTGCAGCATTTCGCGGCATTTTTGCGGCGTGTCGCGCGCGGCTCGGGCGCCGATATATTAATTTCTTAACGCGTGCGAGAGCGGACGCGCTCCGCGCATCCAGCACATTAGCGCTAATTGGCTCGCTTGTGCTTCTTGTTGCAGTCCTTCTTCGGCCGCTCGTACAACAACATGAACAGCATCGCCGACTGCAAGAACGGCGGCGAATGCGTGATCAACAAGAAGAATCGGACGGCGTGCAAGGCATGCCGGCTGAAAAAGTGCTTCTTCGTCGGCATGTCCAAGTCCGGCTCGCGGTACGGTCGCAGGTCGAACTGGTTCAAGATTCACTGCCTCCTGCAGGAGCAGCAGCAGCAACAGCAGCAACAGCTGGAGCAGCAGTTGCACGAGCAGCAACAGCAGCAGCAGCAGCAGCATCAGCATCAGCATCAGCATCAGCAGCAGCAACAGCAGCATCACTACCAGCCGGCTCTCCTAGGCCGGCAGCATCAGCTGCCGCATCAGCAGCAGCAGCAGCAGCAGCAGCAGCAGCAGCAGCAGCAGCAGCAGCAACAACACCAGCAACAGCAACAGCAGCAACGGAAACCCACCAACTCGCCCATCCACGGTATCCACGCTGGCCAGCGCAAGGACGAGGCGATGCTGCTCGGATTGGACGACTACAAGAACTCCAGCTCGCCCAGCATCAGCTCACCCGAGTCCCACAACAGCGACAGCTCGGTCGAGGTGTCGGAGAGGAGGGCCGCGTTCGCCGGGCACCCCAGCTTCCGGCCGCCCCACCCGCACCTACCCCTCCAGCAGCCGATGAACGACCTGTCCGTCCTGAGCAAGGAGATGATCGGGCTGCCATTGAGTTTCCCCCTGGGCGGCATGTCGCTGCTGTCGTCGACCGCCTTCCTGCCGCCCCCTAGTTTGACCATGTTCTCACCCTACCACATCTACGCGGCGCCGCATACCGCGCCGCACCCCCTCGTGGCGAACCACACGTCCAGCTTGCTGCGGCGTTCGCCGGCGATCGACGAAGCCGGCGCCGCCAGCGTCGCGACAGCGGCGGCGAGCGTCGCGGCCGCGTCGAGGGTGTCCATGTCGCCCGACGACAACGACGCGCGCGAGAGGAACAACAACGAGCCCTTCTATCTAGACGCGCTGTTCAAGGGCCGGCGACGCTCGTCGCCGGAAACTTCGCCGACGCCGCGGAGGGAGCACAGTCTCTGCGACGACGACGGCTTGTCCGACTGCAGCCCGGAACGAGAGGTCGAATGCCTGCCACCGCAGGATGACCCGATGGACCTCTCCATGAAGCCCGCCGCGACTCCCACGTGCGATCAGGACGAGGAGATGGACGTGGACGTCCCGCCGCCGAAGAAGCCGATGGACCTCACGACAAGGTCCAAAGAGGCGGACGAGGTCGCCTGCGGCAGCACAGTGGCGCCATCTTGAAGTCGAAAACGGCGAATTGAACCGGCCGGCGCATCAAGCGCGCGAGGACTGTGAACGCGATTCGAATCCGAGTTACGGTACGATAATAATACAATCGTGTGACGGAAGGGAGAACGAATAGGATGTCGCGAAACCCGGAGAGTTGCAAGCTCGGCCAACTTCTTTGCTGATCCGTTGATTAATGTTGATTAATGTTGAATTTTTCTTGCTAATTTATCTTCCAGTTTGGCGAGTACTCCTCTTCGTTGTCCTTCTTCCGCAACTGATAGTGAGAGATTAGCGGAGATGCTCGGCTCGTAAGTTATTGCGTTGTTTGTTGACCACGTTTTAATTAATCACGACGCGATCGTAATAGCGTTTTTTTCATCTAGATAGATTAGTCAGCACGGCAGACCGCAGTCAAGTTGATTTCAATCGAATTCGCTGTTAAATATCGCGCTGCTCGCCGCGAGACCGCGTTCCTACTTTTCTCACTCTTTCGTCACGTGGCGAGAGATCATCACGGCGAAATGAGCAATCGTCTCAATGAGTCTCGTTTCAACATCGGTTCGGCAAATATGATGGCAGATACAGCTCCTTCGTGTGGAAGGTTTATTCGTGCATGCGTAATTCGCGAGAAAATAGAGAAAACGGAGGATTGGAGGCTAGCGACTTGATAGTGATATACGAGAACTGTGTAAATTGTTAGGAAATAATTGTTGAAGAATTATGCGAAACGTTGCGATCTCCCGCATGCGTTCGTGTCACCTTTCGGAGCTGCTGCGCGAGGAAAGAAAATCAAGAAAAGGAAATCAAGTTGAGATGTTTGAACAACAGTGCCGTTTGAGTATTCGCGAGGGATACGACAACTTTGTGATATTTAAACAGATATATGTAAAAGTGATAACGATAAACTGTATGCGTCATACGAATACCTGAACGGTACTTTCTGATGGATCCACCGTGCATATAGATGATACATATTGTACAATGAATTAGACATAAAATATTAAATACATTTTTGCACATACCAATCATTAAAGCGCGGAGTAGTGTATTTTATTTAATTGCGGTGTACATTGACAACAACATTCGTTGATATGCTCCAATATATATATATATATATATATATATATATATATATATATATATGTATGTATAGATGATTTAGGTTGTTTAGGTAGATTAATCCTTTGACATATTAAGCGCCGATGTAATCGTGTTTACTACTTTCTCGTTCAGTATCAATACAGATAGATTATGTTGCATGTTTCAGCTCACACTCTTCCCCTTTTTGTCTTATCTTAATTTCTAAATCCCGGAATATCCAAACGAAGATTTCCGATATCAAGATATCATTTCCTTTGCATTATCGGTCACCGATTCGTCGATGACTGACGCGGCGCTTAAGGTGTCGAATAGCCACTTAAAGTTGTTTGTTAGATTAAAGAGAGAGAGCGAATCGGACGAGAGAGAGAGAAAGAGAGAGAGAGAATGCGTGTGTGCAATACGACTAGAATTATCTTTTATATCTAAAAAAACACGACGATATACGTTGTGTATATATTAATATACATAGACGCAATTAGGAGATATATATGTATATTAATATATATTACTGGTTATTATATACGCAACTCCTGTATATATTATATCCAAAAGTCTAGCACAAGTCTAGTTAACACCGGTAGCAGCGTCGGCGTATAATTTTAGTCATAGAGCAGGTGGCCATAACACTGTCGCCGTCTACTCTGCAAGTATCGGCTATACGAAGAACAATCTCCGGGAAAATCTCGGTTTGACAGGGCGGTGGTTTCTCAATGCGCGAATGTTCGCATTACGAGGCGCCGTCATGCGCGCCGGCGCGTATGCGCGAATTGCAGCGGGGACTCCCGGTGTCCCCTCCCACGTCGGCCTGTACAAACTTATAGATAGCTTCAGCCCTCGGCGCGGCAGTCGCGAGGAGCGCACGCGCGGGAGAGCATGCGCGGGAGCGCGGTCCGTCCGAAGGGACGAAGGAGGTGTAAATATATTTATGTATGTGTGGCAAAGATCGTTGATGATTTCATTTCCCGGAAGATCCGCGCCAAATCCCGCGCGCTTCCCACGTCGCGCGGCAAGCGTGGAGACGAAAGTACCTCGCTTTCTCGCCCTCAAACGCTCGCGCTCATTGCGCTCATAATGCGAACACTCGCGAATGGAACACCGCCGCTTCGTGAAAGGGCGATCTCTGTCGCGCGCGCAAACGAGCAAGCGGGAGAGGATCGCGACGTCTCAATTCCGAGCGGATCGACGGCTCGTTTGTGCAACGGCCGATCGGCTCTAACGAGATTCCGCCGTTTTAATTAACGAGCGCGTAATCACGCGAGACGAAGACGAACGGCGGGAACGCGCGAGCATGGCACGAACGATCAACACACATCGCGAACATTGCACGCTGCTATCGATAGCCGTTTCATCTTACGATGAATTTCCGCCACCGTTTCCGTCCCGCGTTCTCCGCCTCGCGACGCGCAATGGAAGAAGCTTCTTCAGCCTTCGATGCCCTTCGACGCCGACGGACTCGCGAAGGACTCTCGGTTCTTCCTTTGCGAGATGACGTAATCGCTGCACATGCCCTGCAACGGATCGTGGATTTAGCACGCGGAGATTAATAGATCAGTCATTATTCATCAGTTCTTATTAGGAATTTTCCTTCGCGAGGTCACAATTTCGGACAACTTTGGTGTTTGGAGAGTTACCTCGTTCATTAAATTAAATTTAGTCGAATTGTCCGTCCGTTGTCTCAATACGAGGAGGAATTGAATGAAAGTTTTGCCAGTTTTTCTCTCGGTCTTTCTCAGCTTTATTATGTAATGTCAATTTTCTCATGGGACGATTTCACTCACGTGCGTATGTGAACTTGAGAACGAATGAGCAAGTCGGATTTTCCAACTCTTCAAGGCTTCGAGCAACTCGCGCCGCTTCTCGCACGGTTACACGCCCGGGAATCCCTCCGCCCGAGTGGATTCGCGCGGAACCTCGAGAATTTCGACCTCGCAGGTGTCACGATGCTTTCGCCGTCGTTTTGCCCGCCGAACACAGTTTCGCTTTTAAGTCGGACTCGCGGCGCGATTTGTTGACCCGCCCGCGGCCGGTGCCGCTCTTCTGGAATTGGAGGCAACGAGGCACCCGAAAATCGCAGATTTTCCAGATCTCCGGCGGTTACTTGACCTTTGATCTCGGCAAGTCCGATTCTCGATCGCCGAGATTTGAAGTGGAGCCCAGGCTGAATCAACAAAGCCTTCCCCTCTTCATCGTCTCGAGCGATACAACAAAGTCGAGTCTCAGTCGATCGCGATCGCGAGAGGAGATTCTGCTGCCGGACGGACGGGCGGACGGACAGAACTGGATAGAATTCGCACGAATGGCAATTCCGAGGACTCTCGCGAGGGCTCTGCATTTCCTCTCGTCCGTTGAACAGGCGCGTTCAACGGCGAGACGGCGCTTCGGCGAGTCGCTGGCAGTTATTGTCGACGCGCTTAGGCTGTAGTCAGTATCGAACAACATCGAACGTAGTCAGTAAAGGCCAGTACCGCATCGGCAAGAAATCGTTTCTCGGTGCAGATCGTCCCTCACCGCGCGTGCGCAACTCTAGAAATCTAATCGACCTGACGGCGCGCGTTCTTAGTCAAGCGTACGTCGTTTCGCGCGCATTGTTAAATAGTGATAGCGATCGGGGAGGAAATTTGTACATAAACGGATCGGCATGGTTTGTGGAAGCGGGACCGGGGCCAGTATTTAGTCTCCTGTACATCTGATATCAGACAGTAATAAAAAAAAGAGCAACTCGTTATCCATGCCACCGTCACTGGCAATGTTACCTCAACGACATGCGCTTCCTTCCTCCTCCTCCTCCTCCTCCCCCCCCCCTCCTCCCCCCTCCTTCGTGCGATCATTAAGCCGGAGGACGGGAGCTGGGCGATCCCGCGGCGATAACGGAACCGCTAATCGCTACCTGCGCGCGATGATCGTTCGAGAATCGTCTGCCTGTTATCTTTTATCTCCGGGATAAATCACGATAATGATGCCCGTCGTCGGGGGCGAAGATAAATTAAAAAGAAAAAAGAGAGAGAGAGAGAGAGAGAGAGAGAGAGAGAGAGAGAGAGACAGGATCAGCGAAACGATAGCGCATCTCGCTGCGGCAGGGGGAGGCCATTCGCGGACTGTCCTGCGCGCGCAGGGCTCTTTGGTTTTTCACGAGAAAAGAGAAGAAAAAGGAGAAAAGAAAGGAGAAGAAGCCTCGCGAGATCGACTGGTCGCGAGTCGGCGACGAATACGGGGAATCGAGTCTCGCATCTCGGCGTTAATGTATACGCGATGTATACACGGCGGAGAGGACGCGAAAGCGTACGCGACCGGCTGAACTTACGAGCGTAACTGTTTAACATGGTAATGCCAGGTGACAGATGGCCGCGTTTAGTCGTAATACCGCGATATGAATATTCAACGTACGTGTGTTACGGCCCGGGCGATTTCATGAATACCGCTCGCGCTCACGTACGCGCGCGCTTTTCGCAATGCTCGCTTGGACGAGCAATGGATATACGGGCGATGCGGATTGCGTCGCGGAATGCGATACGATAATAAGGGAACGAGGGAACCTCGGACCGAATGCGGACGAGATTTGGGCATCGACAAGCTTGGGAATCGCCGAACGATATTTATTCGTAGGATCATTACAAAAAAGCACCGTGCAAAGACGGGTATAACATTATACGATTGCTAAGGGTAGATGAGATAATCAGTCTTTCGGTTATGCTCTGCTCGCTACTCTGAGATGAGATGATATACGTATATCAAGGCACGTATTAGCCGCGCTTCGAAGCCGTCATTCCTCGATGACGATGCGGATGAGCTCTGTAGGACGCCCTAGATGTCCAGCGAGACCTATCGCGGTCGATCCTCAATGACTGGATTTGTTGATGGGGTGACCGAGGGTGAAGACCTCGTAGTCGATTACCGAGAAATGATAGTCGCCCATCAGGACGTGATTCGACGCGTGGTCCCCTTCGTAGCTGTGCGGCAGGTTGCTGTAGCTTTCCTTGTTGACGTTGCAGTTGCTGGATATAAGCAGGTCGGCCCCAGCGCCGAAGATGGGTCCTACGCTGTAAAGCGAGAGGGAGAGTCAGATCAGGCGAGCAACTGTTTTCTATGCAACGGAAGACGCGTCCTTACTCGGGATGGTAGCACACCGCGAACGATTTCTTCACGACGTCAAACTTGGTCGGCGGTACGTCCTGGTTGTTCGTCAGCGTGAACAGGAACGTCTTCTCGGATGAAATGTATTGTGCCTTGGAGTTGGTCTTGCCCCACGGGACGTCGCTGAAGCCACCGCATATCTCGCCGCGCACACCCTGCGAGCCGGTAAGTCAAAGCTTAGCTTGCCACGGTGCCAGCCGGCGGAAATGATCGGAATGCTTACCAGCACTATCACGTACGTCGGGCAGACATTGTCACAGTGGCGATGAAAGGACGCCGCCGAGTAGCCGTGAGTGGACGCCCTGGAAGCACGATGACGCGTAAATCGCGATTATGCGATCTTATTCCACGCGCGGCTCTCGCGCGCCAGCGACATAACGCAGTTTCCCGTTAATGTTTAAAGAGCTGCCCGGTGAGCTCGAAAGTCGCGCAGCTCACTCGGATAGCATCGATCGCGAGACGGAAATGGATTTCACGATGTAAATCGTGGGAATTCATGAGGTACGTTAAGATGTAACATGTTGATATTTAGGTCGCACGTGTCGGTCTTGTTTTGATCTCTCTTTGGCGACAATTAGCAACCTTGGAGGCTTGGTGTAACGCTGCGCTACAATGAGTGACTCTTCGATGATCGTAATCTTTTCTTGAACTCTCTTCAAGCTGGGAAACTACTTTCTACTTCAAGCAGAAAGTAAAGACTATACGATATAAGAATGTCGTTGATAACAACATTCTTTAAACACCAAGAATATCGCGTTCCGACGAACGAAGAAATTTAATTGATCGTTAACACATTGTGACTAGTTCTGTGATGATTTCGCTGGAGAAACTCGTGACGTCGACCAATAAATATGCCATTATAGAATTATAGAGTTGATAAATAGTAGAACGATCGTAAATAGCGAGCGCATTTCTAAATACGAGAATGTCCATTTAATGAAATCAGATGGAAACATGATAGCAGAAATTTCACTCTGCTATATCAGGCAGATATGAAAATTTCACTCGGCGCTCGCTGTAGTGAATTCATTAAGGATTCCAGATATTCATTATTGAGTTTGCTAGAAACTTTTAATCGCCGAAGAGGATCCAAGACAAACATCGACACGTCGCACGTTGCTGGAATCAATCCTTTTAATCGCGATTTTAAGCGATGCGACGTTCCATCGAGCCGTCTGCGCCTGAGGCTCTCGTTCACGTTGTCGAAAACCGCGAGAAGGAATTCCTCGCACGAAATTAACGATGAAATCATCGAATCTGTCACCTGCCTGCGCGATCAGCCAGGCCGCTCCTGCAGATTTCAAATTGCAAAGTGGCGTTGAAACCTACCGATAGACCAGCCGCCAGCTCTGCTTGGGAACGCCGTACCACTGATTCAGCAGGCGTTGGAAGCCCACTTTGTCCCTGGAGAGGATCTGCGAGCCCGGGAAGAGAAACGGGCTGACACGCGGCTGCAGCCGTTTGTCGGAGCAGATCTCCGAGTACTTGTTCGGCAGGGCTGCATACCTATACCTAAAGCGAAACGTCGAGATCGGAGGCGATACCGCCGAACGGTGGGTCACCGCCCCGTTAGATCATACCTTAGAAATTTCGAGCCAGTCGATCGATCGGGAGTGAAAAATTCGTACCTCTCCAACGACATCTCTATCGGCACCGCCCCGGTCGGTTCTACTTCTTCGGCGAACACTTGGCTGTCGATCAGTAGTAATCGCACGTGATTAATCACACCGGACAACTGTTGGCAGACCCTGATGCGTTCCTCCTCGGTCCAGTGTTGCGTGGGCTGCGTCACTCCCGCCTGAAACAACCGAGACGTTTCTTAATCTCAGAGGCTCTTAATTTTCTTCGTCGATCTATCAATTATATATTATCTACCTCAAAAGTCATGGAATTTAAAATTCCAATCATTCATGAAATTCAGGAAGCATAAGTAATGGGGTTTTCGATGCTATCAGGCATCCGATAATAATGGTATCATCGCTTGTGAGGAAATAGAGCGAATCGGATTGAATCGTCTCATAATCTTCTGCGATGATTATCGAGTATCGTTAATAGAAGAGAATCGATGAACAAACTGGCGGAATATTTCAGGCGTGAAGCAAGAGAAAGATAGACCAATCGGAAAATACTGCAAACCAGAGCCATCTGATTGTTCTATTCCTTGTTCGAGTTCTATCTCTATACTCGATAGACGGACAGATCGTCGCAACGATGATAAAATAACGGCGAGTACACCTCTCGAGCCCGACTGGATACACGTACTGGATATGCCACAAAGTGCAAGCAATCATTGTTAAATCATTAATGAAGCTATGGAATTGTTTCGTCGCGGAAAACATCAAGTTGTCGCGAAGAGCGACGAAGCCGAGTTTCCAAGAATTTTCTAGCTCCGACAGGCTAAAATAGCCTGATATTCCAATCTTCTTTAGCTGACATTTCAATAAGTAAAGCAGAGATCCTAAAACAAGGATACTTTTCTGCTCTGTCCTTTCACGAGGGCTGGTGTCTTTATTATCAGACCCTCCATCTGTACGGACCTGATACTTGGCCCAGTTGAGAACCGCTCGCCAAACGTCCTCCTCTTCCAGGCCGAGATAGTCGGATGATATCAATTTGACCAGCGCCTCCTTTGGCAGATTGCAAAACGCGGTCGTCTTCACTGTGTCCACGGCGTTCTCACCGATAAAAGCGTAACATTTCTCGATGAAGGATGCGCAAGCAGCTTTTCCACCTAGAATGTGACAAGACGGCGATAGAAGGCAACGGGGTAATATAATGTTTAGAATTCTATAGCTTTTGCTTGCTACAGATAACAGACTATAGTTCTTCATTAATAATCTCTAATTCTAATAATGCAATTACCTTTGTAACTTTGCATCCGCATAGTTGCATAGCTTTTAGATTGAATTAATTTGGTAGAATAGTTTTGGAAATTTTACATGCATAAATGTCTCATTCGCTACAGAATTTCTTTCTGAACTTTCTCTCAAGAATTTGTTTTCTAATTATAATTACACCTAATAATTAATCGCCACCAGGAGACTCATTCTTGATAAATGCTAAAGAATATTTATTCATGTTTTTGTCTGGCAAATATTTGTTTCATTCCAGTTTATATTTATGTTACATATTTATTTGCATATCGATTTGTCTCAAATTCCTTTTTACGATATCGTTTGCGCGTCAGCTCTTGTACAAGTTACACTCAACAGATTGGAGTTTCCAGGAGAATGTCACCATTCTCGAAATTTATTATCTCTCCTGATTTTATAAAACATTTTATAAAACGAGTACCAGGTTAGCAGTTAAGCAGAAGACATTTTAGAATAAAAAACTATTTAATATTTGTTTACATATGTCCAATCCTCCCGCACAATACACATTCAGATACTTTTTCACATAAACCGCGCCATAGTGACATACCAGATAATTTCTCTGTAATCATTTGGTGCTACAAATGTATACACATACAGTGCGTTGCACAAAACGATGTACAATTGCGCGTTTACATCAACAACAAACACGTTCGTCCGCAAGTACAACTTTAATTATCTTAGATTAGACTTGAGATGTCGAGATGCTGATATACACCGAATGCAGAATAATCGAGCGATTATTCTCTCAAATTCAATCAGAGACTGAAATCACATTGGCGGGACACATTGCTCGAGATAGAACTAAAACTGTCTGTGTACGCTCGTCCCCGTCGATTCGTCAGTCACGCGCAATATATATTTTCCCAAATCTACAGAGAATCAGTTTTCGTAGCCAACAATCTCCCTGAGTCTCCCCTGCCGGGTCCCGCCGAAACGCGGCGCCGCGGGTTGAGGTTATGTCCGCCGCCTCGCCTTAATTCGGTCCCGGATTGGTGTTCTGTATCAGCGTGATGTTGTCGCCCTTCAGCATGATACGTCCGAGCGGCTTCCTGTTCTTCGTCTTCTGATGGTACTCCTCAGCATCGTCCAGCACGAGGTTCATATACTCGTCGAAGCCGACGATGTGGCCTTCGATACGCAGGTTCACGTTCTCGAAGAGCCAGACCTGCACGCGCGAGCGATTCTGCAGGTAGCGGAATATGAGGTTGATGGGCTGCACCATCACCTTCTGCACCTTCTGCGGTCCCTTGTACGACATTTTTGTAAACTGGTTCACAAACTAGAGGACGTACGACAAGACGCAATACAATCCGCAAACGTGCTTCGCGGCCTTCCTGAGCCTGGGACGCCGGTCGCTGCAGGGTTACCAACGCTAGTTACCGACGCTAGTTACCCCTCACATGTTGAAAGTCGATCAATTCGCGGAAATCCGCGTGCTTGATAATTTGTCACATATATTATTCCTTGTCTTTGTCCTCGTTTTGCGCCCGTTTCGAAGATATTCCAATTTCATTTCTATATTGAACAATCATCGATTATTCATTCGATAGATTCTCTGCTTCGATCGTGTCGATGGCTCGATACTTCGAGAATAGTGATGTCAACTTTGATTACTTTTGAAGTTGGTTTCACAGAACGGCTCGCGACAAGCGATTCGCTATGCATTTTTCGCGATCGTTTCGCGATTGCGTCGGATCTTCTGTGCGAAATATGATCGCGAGGATCCGCCGTAAGGCATAGGGAATTCGCGGGCATCTGTTGGATGTTGTCGATACGATAACGCGCGATTTCCACGATTTTCGGGATCGGCCGAAACAGCCTCGCGTATTTCATGTGGCATTTTCGCAAAGAAAATGCAACAAAAGTCTACGTACGTTTTGTAGTTTTATAATTAGAATAATCAATCAACGCCTCCTCCAGTGTACATTGAATTATATACACCATATAAATGTGGTGTAAAATAAATTATGCCTTAACGTTAATCTGCGAATGAATCTGTGCACGCATGCGAATATGTATGTTTGAACGAAATAATTGAGCGAACCTCGCCACTTTTCTTTTTTACGTCTTGACGAAATGATCTATAACTGTAATTCGATTTCGTGTAGCTGCTTTTATTTGTCAAAGCATGCAAACCAATGATTGGAATTGTTAATTTTATACGAAAGACTATCGTCGGTCGTTACGCGAAGAATGATGTCTTTTAGGTTTTACGAAATAACATTCGTACAAATCGTTTTCACCCATTGATGCGAATTTCGCATGACGAAGTAAGAATAAAATTATTAGGAATTTGCGAGATTTAATTCATGTAATCAGCAGCGGCATTCTTAGCCCTTCCTATTCTCATTAGAAACGAAATCTGTTGATGGCAATTATTCTCCAACGTTCATGTGTCTTAAATTAATTTGTACATTAATTTGTATAGGTATTTCTACAGGACAGGAACGGCTGTACGGAACGAAATCGTGCGTAAAATGCTGGCCGGAACGCGCAAAGCGACGAAACAATAAGGCCATTGATAAAGAAGATTCCTTCGTTTACTGTGAGTAAAGAAGATCCCTTCGCTTACGGTGAGCAAATTTGCCAGACGTCTGCTTGCGCGATTGCAGGTCACCGCTGCAAACCGCGAAACAACATCGATAAACGACTGGGATAAATACCTGGAACACGTTCCTGGGCGTCCAAGGCGGCGGTTAGAAGCGCGCACGCGTTTCCAGGGCTCAAAGTGGTGAACACGTGTTCCTCGCAGCTTCGCCAAAGCTCCTCGATGCCGAGTTCCTGCGCTAGTCCCAGCATCTCGAAGATCCCGCTATCTTGCAGTATTATCTGCCATGAATCAACAAGAGAAAATCTACGGCGGTCTATCTTGATTCTTGCATAGCATGACAACTTTGCGAAGCTTTGTACGTAGAGACTCAAGAACGCAGAAGGCGTCTAAAATCGAGGCCTATCCCTTTCGCCTCTCATAAGTATCAATTATCTTGTTTACTCATTTCTCCATGCCTCCCCGATCAATGCTACCCGCTACAATTAATATTCGGAACATGATTGTAGATCATCTGCATCCACTTTGGAATGCTCAAAAGTCTCGCTCTTCGGCGCTCAATACGCGTCCCAATACGCTTCAAGCAAGGCGCCAATGTCAAGGGAGACCGATCATAATCGCAATCGAGGCTTGGTCCCAGCTTTCAGAAAGTTTCAGGCCTCGAAATTCGCTCAGTCGCCCGCGGCGCGGCGATTTTAATTACAAAATCGCAGCTCCGACCGCGTCAACGCGCTGGAAAAGCATCAAATTACTGATTTACTCACCATGCCGGTGTAGATGTAACGGATGAACTGGCGGAAGGTTTCCGGGTGCGCGTGCGGCATTCGCACCGGTGTCGGGTTTCCGGTTGTGCCGATCCTCTTGGCAGCGGTGAAGTTCTTGCATCTGCGAAACAGTCCTATCTCAAACAAATTGCGTCTGCATCGTGTTTCGTGCCGTGCATCCCTGTCACGGAAAGACGAATGCCTTTCCGCCATTGTCATCGTCATCATCATCCTCTATGCTGCTGCTTCTCATTACGAAATACAGAGAGAGAGAGAGAGAGAGAGAGAGAGAGAGAGAGAGGGGGAGAAAGGGAGAACGCTTAATTGACGTCACAGGGCTTAAGGGAGCCCCGAAATCGAGATGCAACGGCAGGGGATGCGATGTGCCTACCTTCAGAAATTAATGGCAACTTTCGCCCCTCGCATCCTCGCACCCCCGCGTATCTTCTCCCCTTCCCTTCCCATCGAACGCGCTGCTCGAGAGGAATCTGCCGCTCGTGTGATCCATTAATTGTTCCGGACTTTGCGGATTGTACCGGCGAATTAGCGCACGCTAATCGGCATAATGAACGAGCAGATACCTCTGTTTAATATATCGAGATGTCGGGCCCAGGATTCGGAGCGACTCGGTGAGCTATTCTTCCGCAAGCTTGCAATTTAATTAAGCGCCGGTATATCTGCCGGTAACGATATAATTATTGGCGAAACTTTTCCGACAGAGAGACAAGAAGAGGCGGAGAAAGAGAGAGAGAGAGAGAGAGAGAGAGAGAGAGAGAGAGAGAGAGAGAGATTTATTGATTATTAACGATTTATTAATGGTTATTTATTAATTGATAATTGCTCCCTGAACACGCGAGGAAGCTGCGTGTGGCAGAATTCGCGGCGCGAGTAATCATCATCGTTGCGAGCCAAACTCGTCGTCATGAAGCATAGCGCGCACGAGGTCATCTTCCGCTTCGGGAATAAACCTCGGCGCCATGCACCGATCATGCACCGATGCTTCGGGAAACTTGAGAAGGGGGGAGAGTCGGAGACGATCGCGTTTGGAATGTATCAACGCCTTCGAAAGGGCGCGTGTCAAAGGGCACGCTGAGAAGATGAATGGGCAATTAACATCCGCATCCGGCGCGAAGGGAATCTCCTTTTCCTCTCCTTCAGCGAAGGAGAGATCATCGAAGAGGAGATTATCTCCCGAGGCTCGCGTGCGCGGAGGATTGGGCGAGAGACGGTAATACACGCACCGTATTAGAGAACATTTTGTTCCCGCCATTCCCTCGGATCCTCAAGCACACGAGCCTCTTTATCGCGATTTACAATGCGCCGGAATGTCGTAAGGCATTGTCCATCCATTCCGCGGACGTTTATCAGGGACACGCGTAACTTAATTTGCCGAGCTTCGCGTCAGCCACGCGAGCCAGCCGCGTCGAGAAAGACAGAGAGAGAGAGAGAGAGAGAGAGAGAGAGAGAGAGAGAGAGAGAGAGAGAGAGAGAGAGAGGATGACGGCCATCGGAGAGGGTGGAGATGACAAAGGTTCCATCGTTATTTTCTGCGCCCGATGCTGAGGGGATTCCACGAAAATGTTATAATTGACTTGCACAATTAGCGCCGTCTTGTCCCTTGCGACACGCGCCCTTTAGGGACTTGTTCCGTCC
Source organism: Eciton burchellii (assembly GCA_020341155.1). Classification (NCBI taxonomy): domain Eukaryota; kingdom Metazoa; phylum Arthropoda; class Insecta; order Hymenoptera; family Formicidae; genus Eciton; species Eciton burchellii. The sequence goes on along the minus strand of JAHMML010000068.1, from coordinate 582,302 downwards.
CTAAAGATCAATATGCGAGGAGGTGAAGAGAGCGAGAGAGCGAAATAATGTGAAGCAGACCTCGAAGAGGAAAATAAGCCTTTTGTTCAGCTGATCAGAATAAGACCGATGGATTCGGCTTGACTTTAATTTTCATAAGTTTCACGATCACGTGTAATTAAAATTCGCGTCTCCTAGTGACATTCCCCGCGCTCGCGCGCAGGATCGAACAGCTTTCGGCGCGCCGATGTTCGCGATTCCTGATGATATCGCGAAAATAGCCGCTGTCGATGGAAATACTGCCGCCGCTTCCTCTTTCCTTGCCCTTCCTTCCTCTCTGCCTCTCCGGTGCATCCGTTCTCTGGCGGACTTTAATTACTGTGATTACGTCGCCGTAATTAACAGTCGCGATGAAGGCGTTCCCGAGGAGTCGCGAGTTTCATAATAAGCTCGCCGTATGAGAATCGCTGGGAGATCATCGTAATTCTTCCCCATTGTGTTATCTCCCGATCGACCGGAAAAGTCCACCCCGAAGAGCCACGATCTCAGTATCCGCGCGCGATAACGATAATCGCGCGTTGTTTCTGCAGATGTCAGTAATTCTCCGAATAAAAGCATCCTTGAAGAACGCCGATCTCTCGCAGGGGGGACTAGGGCGTTCCTGAAATTTCAGCAGTTTTCTCCAAACCTCCTCCCGCGCTTTATCTCTTTCTTTCTCTCTCTCTCTCTCTCTCTCTCTCTCTCTCAGAGTTTTGGATTACAAGCCGAATTAATGTTTTCATAAATAATGGTTCGTCAAGACCGACCTGGCCTGAAGTATTATTCTGTGGGCGTAGACCGGGGTTTCGTCTCTCCCTAGTAGAAACACGATATCAGCTGAATCCTTATCCTCGGAGAGTCGCGCCAGATCCTCCAGCAGCCTCGGGACGCCGGCCAGCCCCGCCTCACCCGACATCCCGGCAGCACCTGCCGCCGCCGCGACGGCAACGGCTCTGGTCCCCATTGTTCCCGGTTGCTCGTCTGCGCAGACGGTCGTTAATCAAAGGTGAATTAAGTGATATCGGTGATTCTGAATAATTAACGAAGCGCGAGCCCGGAGTCCTGCGGAGCTCCTCTGGAGCAATGCGTTGAGCAATCGCGAGGGCGCGGGTGATTATAAATTTGCTCCTTAAGATTCGCTCGCTCTAGAGATGCTGCGAGCCCTCCTTCCCTCCAGGAGCGAAATACGGAGCGCGCGATGAGATGCAGAGGCGCTTCTTTCATCTCCGTCGTGAAGAAAAGAGAGACAATCGCATCGGGGATGCGCTCCCTTCGACACTCGAGGAGAAGGCCCATTCGTCATTCATTTCCTCCCGCCCGTGTCCCCGGCATTCTGCCGGCAGGATTCTGCTTTTTCTCGCGGGACGATCAGCATAGTAATTTGCGATGATCCGAAATTAATAGGACCGCGAGAAGGAAGGCAAGAGCCGACAGCTGCGCGACGCTTTTTGCGGCGACACGGAAATTCGCGGACCGCAGCTCGCGATGCGACGCGGCAGCGAGAATGAGGAGGAGGGGAGTAGGGGGGGGGGGAGGAGTAAAAAGCGGTGGAACCAATTAAGGTACAATCGGCGCTAATTGCGCTATTAATATTTGATTTGCGGGCGGACGCGAACGCGTCTGTCGAGCCGCGCGGTCAATCGCGAGCCCGTAGGCATGGATGATTGGCCGGGGGAGGGGGGAGGGGGAGGGGGAGGGGGGAGGGGGAAGGATCTTGCTGGTTGCGTCACCGCTGCCGTGACACCGATGGCGACCGGGCTTCCTGATTCCCTTTTAATTAATCCGGGTTTTGTTTATTTTCGAACGCGCATCATTGTAGCTGGATTGTAGCCGCGAATGCTCAGCAATCATTTACCCCTCGCGCCACTCAGCCGCGCGATATGATTGGATTAAAAACGTCATCGCTATCGTTAGGTGCTCTAATGTGCATCCGCGATCATAAAGAGCGCTAATTAGCGCTAATTAATTGAGGTATCGCCTCCGCGATATGGTGATTGAATTAGTTCGATCATCGCGACGGCATTGGCCACTTCTCGTATTCAACAATGCGCCAAGTAATTAAGCGCAGTCCCGCTCGCGCCAATCTGTCTAGCCAGATTCACCGTTACATCATATCTAAAATATAAATGAAAATGTCCAATTACTCGCACGATGCCCGTTACTTTCGTCTGTTAAGCGCAATCTCGTGACCTTGCAAACGCAATCACGTGAGCAATCGCGTGTTATGATGTTATCAGGCGTATCACCGCGTCTCAATATATTTGTTGCACTTGCCGGTCATCGATGAGCGCTATAACGTTTAAGCGAAAGTTTCAGGCAGTACGGCGAACAATTAATCTACACGTCTCTAAACGCCGAGTGTCTCTCTCTAGATGGCAGTCTCCTAACAATGTCTCAATCGAGGAAAATTCGAAGGCGCATAGTTGCAATTTCCGTAATTTTCCCTCGAATCGATTCGATGTCTTCCTTTTTATCAATTATCAATATAATTTAGGTGCTATAATTTAGCTCACTGGTACGATCGAGAAATCGAGATTCGAGGAGCGAAGGGACTTTAAGATCGCAGCGATCGACCGTTGACACGATGGCAAGAACGACTGCGAATCCTGTCACAGTTCGCGGATGTTCTACTGCACTCAATGCGCAGCTGATTTTTATCGGAGCTATCAGATCAAGATCGATATTATTAAGACAGTTAATAGTATTCGGACTTTTGAACTTTAAACAAACATGAAATTTCTAGATCTGTCCTGGCGAACGCGTGAGTGCTGTCATGGACGAAGCATGGACAAAATCGGAAGAAAGGATGATGCTCTGGCGAGAACGAGCCTCCAAACAAAGTTTCCTAGACGGGCAATCTTGATTGACAGTCCATGACGGAGCAGATCGATATACAGAGACGAGAGATTGATAGGATTACGCTTTTCGTCTTGAAGTCGAGGATCCCTCAGTTCTGACGTCGTCAGAGGAACGATTCGAGATTGTATTTAGCGATTCATCAGTTTCTGATAGACTTGTATATTTGCAGCTTTAATCAAGGTACAGCGGAAGAAGTTGGACAGTTCAATACCAAACGAAGAGCAAAACTTGGTAATCAAAGGTACATCAAAGATGTCATGGGCAGTATAACGATCTCTTATGATCGATTCTTTTGACCCTTTGACCGCGCCGTATTCTAAATTTAAAACGCTCTGCGTTTAAGGAGATTTCGCAGGTGCGTTTCGTGTGAATAGAATACTTATTGTATCGATTGATTATACAATGTACAAGCAAGTCACTGTTGCAATTTCTCAGTCACGCTATTCCTGAATAACATCAGAGAACTATTTTTAACAAACCAAGTTTTTTGTTTTTACGAATTAAGCTTGATAATTATGTACGGAACGATCATAACATCGTGCTACCATAATTGTGAAAACGACTTTCCGTGAAGCAGAGAGTAGACAGCTGACGAAAATAGGATTTGCTGCTGTTAGGAAACACGTATATACGTCCGCGTCCAAACACTGATAGCTTTTATTGTTTTATTCCGGAAAAACAATCGCCAAACGCATGTAGGCTCGATGAGCGTTTAATTAGCGCCGAATTGGCAAAAATCGCGTGATGACTTAAGCCTGACCTAAGAAACAATGGGACGATTTTCGCGCATTTGAATAGATTTTTGTGCATGTACAGGTTTACAAGTCTGCTCGACTTTGAAGCGTCGGGCTTTAACGAGAAGCAAAAGTAGCACTTTGCCTTCTTCCATATAGCCCTCTATGTCGGGCTCGTCGATACCAAGTCTCCTCAAAATTTCAACGATCCTAATAATTACAGCACTCATAGTCGGAAGTACGCGCGAGTGCACGAGTTGTTTATATCAATATCGAATTAACATCAAGCGCGCGAAAATGTCTCTCGCGGAACTGATCGCGGAACATGTCAATCATTGACATTGCTTTCGTTAACACTCGCCGCTTTCATACGCAAGCAGCATACACATTTTCACGCTGGTCATAAAACATCGGCGTGAAATATCAGAATCGCCTGATAACCGCCACGCTCGCCGATAAATTTTCAACTGTAATCGCGCGCGAATATCACCTCGAATAGCAGGGCTACCTGTTTCTCTGTTTATTTTGATTATCCGTACGCTGATCAGCGCGCACGAAATATCACGTACCCAGCAGCCGTCTTTCTTCATCAACGCGCCGATAAACACGAGCGGATCCTCGTTACAAATCGGATACACCGCGTCGATTACTCATCGCGATGCACCAATGCGCGCGATGCGGGCGACGACTATCTCCCTCGACTGATTCCGCAATTTTCACTCCCTCCTCGTCTGTGAAGCAGCTCTGGTCGCGCGAGAGATCGTGCGAACGACGCTTACCTGCGCCAAGTATCGAGACTCTCGACTCGAGAGAGAAGCGGCGAAGGAACCAGTTTGCAGATCGATCACGTGGATGGAGAGGAGACGTTCCAGAGACGTTTCCTCCGCCGCGATCTCCTCGTCTGAGTGTCCTCCTCCTGTGGCTGGGACAGACTTCCGGTTCGGTTCAAGCGACTGTTCGCTGGCACCGCGCGCGATGACGTCGCAAGAATGAGGAAACCTCACGCGGGAGTTACGTGGTTCTTTTGTGCGGGAGCAGGTAGTCCCACAAGCGCTGGACCAGAGTCCTCGCAATGCGCTCAGCTATGCCACGATCCTGATGGCAGGGGCCCGATCCGCTCGGTCCCACTCCCTCCCACTCTCCCTTCGGTCGCTTGGGACCAGTGCTCTCCCCTTTCCCCTCACATTCGCCGCGTCTCCGTCTCGCGGGGCCCAGGTATTCCGAGATCGCTGCTCCCTGGGCCCCGTTGTTGCCAGATCGTTCGCATCGCGCCAAGCCAGCCACATTCGTCCATCTCTCCGCTATCATTAGTCGCATAGTGCGATCGGAGGAATCATCAGTGCATGGATGGCTTTGCCTTGACTTTGTCCATGACGATCGTAGTCATCGGTAAATCGTCTTGAATGTTGATTCACGACAAGCGTAACGTCCCGGGCCCGATTCACTTCGGCGAGCATTCGTGGCGAATGTTATCCGGTGAATTTAACGCGAATTTTGTTCTTAGCGATCCATTAGCAGGAAGCTCGAGTCTTCGCGTTAGTCAAGAGCGATGAGCTTCTTCGGCGAGGAATTTAATTTCGGATCGACCGTCACTTTGTGTCCTGTCGAAAGAAATTCCGCATACTTTCGGGTCCTTTGAGGTCTCGCGACAGCAAAGACTCGCGGTTGCTCGTGATCTAACAAAAGCGTTGAAAAAATTGCACCGGTTTCGCATTGCGGTTTCGCGGCTAGACGATAATAATGCTTCACAATGCGCACAATGCGCACAATGTTCTGTTGCCTCGTACTTTGCTCCTTCGCTGCTATCTTTGAGGCATTCTCGTTTGATTTGGCATCGATTGCTAGATCGATTATGGAAACGAGACATTCGTCTCGAGCCTCTTGTGTATTTATTAACGATACGATTGAGACGTTTCTTATTTGTTTAAAGTCGACGGGATGACTTGCGGAAACCAATGAAGGCTCATTTTCATTCTCGTGATTCCAGAAAACCATGATGCTTGGTCTTTCTTCCATATTGATCCGAAAGTCGACGACTCGGATTTGCGGAACGAAGTTTCAGCGAAACCGATTCATCGTTCATCCACTTCCCTCCCGCGTTGAGTTTCTCAGGCCGCTGCTCTGCGACTCTTCAAGTATCGACAGGTGTATTATAGCGAACAGAAAGTCTCTTCTATTTCGAAATGCACCGAATCGATCTCGTCAGGTTGAATCGGTAGACAATAAAGTAGACTCGAGACTGCTACAGATATCCGATATCGATTGTTGATCGTACAAATCATGCTTGATCAATCATTCCACAATTACGATCAAAAAGGGCCACGACTTGTCGGAATCGGTCGATATCGGCTGATCTCGGATCAATGCTAATCTATTCGAACGGGAATTCAATCAGAGCTCTGTTATGATGAAGTTTTCGCATTGGAATCGTATTACTTGTCGCTTCGATATCTTCCGAGACGAATAAGGAATCAAAGTCAATTGCTTCAGAATATACTTCGGAATAAAAATGTATAAATTGTAATTTCTGCGTTCATTTGTCTCTAAGATCTTGGGATGCGGGACACAAGTCTCTAAAAGAAAGAGTAAGAGTGAGAGAGAGAGAGAGAGAGAGAGAGAGAGAGAGAGAAGAAAGACTAAGGAAACCTTTGTAACACATATGGTCCAATAGCCCAAAAGAGTTAAATAAACTATAATTCATCAATGATGTGCCAGTGCAGCGCCAATAATTGTTAAATAATAAATTGTATTCTATGGAACTCCAGTTCTATATAATATAAATTATATAGAACTGCATTAGGTATTGTTAAACTGTGAAACGTAGCGGCGGGCTTTCACTTGGGAATTCGCATTACGAAATTCATCAAGTAGATCGACAGAAACAAGCAAGATAAAACAGAAAACGACAAGAACGCCTCATACAGATTTTTATCCAGAATCCAGAAGGCAAAAGACTTGGAGGGGGAAGAGAAGGATCGTTTTGCATAATAGATGTCTAGTTGCACCACAGTGCTAGTTGCGCTGTGTAAAGCGAAACGAATTCCTTGATGCATTCGATGTAACAATCGAATCGGTAATCAAGCTAGGCCTGATAATCGAATCAGATTGCATACAAATATAATTAAAATTTATTATATAAAACAGTCAACCAGAACAAACACCGTGGCTATTCTTCGAAATTATTCGAAAGAATTCCGACAAATTTCGTTTTGCTTGTTGAGGACATCACAGATGACTACGCCGAGTTATTTTGCTCGCGAGAATACCGATAGTATAAATACGCTCGATTTCAGGATTAATATTTTCTTTTTTTGTCACTTAAAATTTATTGCAACTATTACTATACATAGAACATTCAGCAATACATTTTCCAAATAATCATGTCAAGAAAGGTACATAATTAGAGTCATATCCTTATATAATACATAAACATATTCGCAATCTTGCGAGTATGCTAGAAGTGTTTAATTATGGAATATTAGTTTAGATCTGTAGGTCTTTTCCTCTTGAGTCTTCTGACTATTCCTCTTGCTTTCATAAGGTTGAGAGCAAGGTCGTTGAATACTACTCGTCGCGATATTTTTAACAGAATTCCTTGATAGTTTCTTTGATGGTTGAAATTTAAAATCACGATGGAGTGTGTCATTTGTGACAGAGGGCATTAGTAATTATCCTAAGAACCTTTGATTAGTATCTTTGCAATATCTCAAGATTGAAGTTTGCAGCTGTATCCCAGAGTTGGATATTATATATCCAAATGGGTTTTAGTGTAATTTTGTGTAATAGTATTACGTTTTCCAGGATGCATTTTTGTTTTCCATAGTTGTGAATTTCTGTAATTTCTGTAGTAACCAGTTTTACTTAGTTTGAGTCCTAAGCACTTGCACATATGTTTTTCCCAATTAAGTTACCTATCAAGGTGCATGCTGAGATATCCGGTATCTTTGGCTTGTGGAATCTGAGTTCCGTTTAAATAGATACACGACAGATTATGGTGCACGTGCTGAATGTAACATAAATTGTCTTATTTTCATTGACTTCGAGCCACTAAAGTTACAGGTCATGTTGGGCAATGTTTGTCCATACTTGACATTGTGTACCATACTTTGCTATATCTGACATATTTTGCCAAGCTTGATCAGAACTGGTAATACTGGGGCAGACTTGGCCATACTTGACATATCTAGCCATAATTGACCATAATTAACCAAAGTAAACTATTGGCAACTAATTGGCAACACTGGTACATGCATAACCAATCTTGACATGCCTGACCATATCGCGCTATAATTATCCAAACTGAGACGAATTTGGCAATTACCGACATATTTGACTTCAAATGATTCATAATTGATTATCCTTGATCATAACTGGCCATACTTGATCTTTGGGCATACTAAGCCATGTCTCTTCATATCTGGCATAATGTGCATACATAGCCAAATCTGACATGTATTAAGTTGGTCTTGGGGAACTGGAAATAGAGGCGCAAATTTGGCTATAATTGACATACTGAACCGTTATAGGCTATGTTAGACCACATTTGTCTATATTTGGCACAGTGTGCCATGCATGGCCGAACCTGACACACTTTACCAAAGTTGGTCAGAATTGATAATATTGGAGCAACTTATTACTTACCATAAAACTTTTTACTTCAACTTCATTAATTTTGTTAATACTTTCTTCAATAATATCTTTATTTATAAATGACATTTTAACTCTATGATTTATTATAGAAATCAATAGTTTTTTAATATTATTTAACGTTATTCATAAAAAATAAAAAATAATTTTTTAATATTTTTTATTCATTTTTTTATGGCTTCATTCCTTCTATTAATTCCATTAATATTAATTTAGACTAAAAATTTTTATTCCTCCTCAATGGATATAATTATAATTTTAAGAATCATACTTAAATTAGGTTTACCACTTCTACATTTTTTATTTCTTATAATTTCTATAAATATAGATTGAATTATAATTCTAATTTTTTTTCTATCCGTCGAAAAATCCGGCAATTTCACCACGATCAAAGTATTTCGATCGGCGAACTCAAAGACAAATCGTAGTAGTGGCGTGGATCATTGGAGTTTTCTTTCGAAGCTTAGTTTTCTAAATGAAGTTTATTGAAAACTGATGACATATAACATGACATATAAATAAGAACAATTCATTTATTGTGTCAATAACAATTCATTACTGACTGTAGTTCATATGTCTTCATTGTTTTAATGCCAAACTTATCTAAGTTAAACTAATAAAGAATTCTAGTTATATAGACATATTTTATAATAATATGAAATTACAATTTATGAAAGCTTCTATAATAATGATCTATTGGTATGGTTATAGGAGCTTTTATAAATTGTAATTTCATGTCATCATAAAATATGTCTTATATCTTATATATCTTATATAATCCATTATGCAATTCTTTATTAGTTAGTCATAAATGGTTGGAACCTTTGCTGTCGCTGTTGCTGCGAAAAATTATAATTCTGATTCAATCTCTGCCGCATGGTAGATGGATCTACATCTATTGTTGCACACAAATGACTTTCCAAGGGCTGAAAATAAATATAATTACTGTTACCAGCGCATTCATGCTAAATAATATTTCATTCATTGGATTAATACCATATTGACAAGTGTCGATAAGAATTATAAAATGTTTTGAAATGATATAAACGAAATAGAAGATTAATGCGCAAGTTTCTTTATGGGACTTACTTTGGAAATAATACGATTATTACTTTTCAATGAAGCAATTAACTTGTAACCTTCAAAATTTTCAGGAACATTTTCATTCATCATAGTCTGCTCTAATTTCTCGATCTAAAAGTCCATAAAAAATTATATAATGACTTGTCTTCTTACATGACTTATATGACTTAATTATATACTGAATACATACCACATCATAAAAGTAAATATCTTTTACAGTCTGGTCATCCAATGACATTCTCAAGATGGACACTATTTCATCGAATTTTTTCAAATCTGCATATGCCATGATTGTCAGACACCTGACGTCAATGTATCGTGACATTCTTATTGTGCTGATGATTTCAACAGCAATATGAGGTACATTTTGTTTAATAGCCAGAGCTGCTAAAAATGTGAGAGTTTTCCGTGTCCATTTGAAGTCCTTCTGAAGCATTTCTTTGTACATATCCAAAGCATATTTGAATGCTTCTGGTGTATTCTGAAAACATCATTTTAATTATAACATCAATGAAACAAGCTTTGATAACATTTAGTTCTTATTTTTGTAAGAAATGTTACCTCCTGATAGCAACCAGCCATGACTAATAGTAAAGAATTCTTAGGATGTCCGATTTTGCCATCCGCAAATTTGTTTCTAATAATGTCATATGCTTCTCTCATTTCTGTATATTTGCCATGTTTATATAGCAACGACAAAAGGATTTGATAGCTGATCAATTGTTTAAAGAAACTTTCAAATTGTGGATCCTTAAAAGCTGTCAATGCTATATCTGGCTCGTCCAAATAATAGAAAGTACGCATTACTACAGGACCGAAGACGAAAGTACCAAATCTCATTTCTTGGTCCTGATTATTATATTTTGTTAACATTTTCACAAGTAGCTCAATATCTTCGGGCTTTTTTTGAGCTAAATGTAACATAGACTTCAAATCTTCTGTAAAAATCATGCTAGATTCCTGATTGCATGACTCTTGCATTTTAGTACGGAATGTATTTTCCACATTTAAGAATTGATTATGAAAGTTTAATCTTGTATTTTCATAACCTGGTAAGCCCAAAACCTTTTCAGAATATAGACATCTATAAACTATATAAAAAGAACATGTAAGTATACCACAAAAAAAAATGGTGGATAAGAAATTAGACATGAGACATAAAATAGATAGAAAAGAATAAGAATTTAGATATATAATGATATATAAAATGATATATAAAAATGTCGAACTTTTTCAAAGCATATACGAAATTTAACTTTTCCGCATCTATAATTTATTATAGATAAAAAGTACTTTTCTCATTAACTTATTAACTTTGTCACAATATAACATAAGCAATTGTTGCTATTGATCAATCGTAAATAACATCATTTGATATATGAATATATATTAAGAATATATGACGCGAAAAAAAATGCTCAATTTCGTTAATCGGCTTCTTATGAAGATGGAATAACGTAATGAGGTTAAATCGGTACATACAGTTTAGAAAATTATTCTTGGAGATTATATTGCTTGCCAATGACACATTGAGCCTTGTAAGACCTCTAATTGTTACTGCCATGATTTCTGTATCTAATTGCTCTAAATTTTCTTTATACTTCTTACTCTGAAACTTCGAGTCCAGCGGTACACGAGATAAAAATGGATAGTTCAGTCAGATAGCTGAGCTCGAAGAGACAGATGTAACTTCCGATTCTGATATAATCTTTGGTCAAGCATAAAGCACAAGATATGAGAAAGTTTTTCAATAATCTATCAAATCAAATCAAATCAAATCTTCATTGTGATTAATTCGTTTATTGTTTCCATTATAAAATATCCTTTGATTATTATTTCTAATTTTAAGAAATAATGCAGCTTTCTCTTTTATCCTATAAAAATTGAATATTTATGCGATTTCAATGCTTATACGCCATAAGGTTTTTCTGCTTGCTTGCTTACCGATCACCGCTAAATAGTTCGCGAATGCTAACGATTATTGATTCGAAATGACGAATTTTAGCATGACAAGCAATCATAGATAACAACAATTGCGCTAATTATTCGCAAATCAATTTAATTTATCCTAATTCTTATGATAACTTGATGTTGAGTCATAGCAATGTATACTATCTCTCTTCTCGATTGAAGATAGTGAAAACTAGGAGCGAAATCTTGATGATTAGAATAAGAAAAGTTTAGAAGTCGATACCATAAAAATATCGTATATCTGAATTATCACGTTTTGATTAACGTCGATTAATGTCGATATTTATGGAGTGACAATGAAATATTCAGTAACGATTAGTGCATGCAAAATGGCAACTGATCGGTTGAAGACATCTTAAATAATAATTTGATATGCTAGAGATTCGTTCTATATGATAAATCGCTATTCTTTTATGTGCTCAATATCCACTGTTTCAATCTTGGTCTCCATTTTATAATTCTTAAGAAAACTGTAACAAGCCTCATCACATCATTAAGTGCAAAGTCCTGTTCTTCGCATCCAACACACGAGTGCATCCCTACGTTCACGCGCAGCCTGATGATGCCTGTAATATTCTGATTATTTAGCACACACCTCGCGACAAAATGGAGAAAATGATAAAAAGCCAGATGAATAGTACTAGATACATTGAAAGATCTTAGGAATCCTCAATAGAATGATCTCTCATGTGTCTACCTCATTCCACTCCTATATTTACTGAGATCCGGCGCGGGTTTTTAATCTCATAACATTTTGGCAAATTACAAGAGTATCGAGTTCACTATACACGAATTCACGGGTGCATCTCCCGATAGAGCACGAAGCGCTTGCTAGTTTGGCAAGATCTCGCCATGGATCGTTTCGAATGATGCCAAGCATGGACATCTGAGGCGCAACTCTGTCCTCAGACGCGCATATGTAGGTGGATGCTTATGCTGATCTAGGCTGGTCATTCTTGGAAATGATAGGAGACAAAAATCTGAACTCTGCTCATTTGCATTATCTACTTTATCATGCCGTAGTCAAGCAATCAAAACCAGAAAAGAAGATGCGCGTGGTGTTTAACGCTTTTTTCCCAATCCCAACGGGATCATACCTGAACTAAAATTACAAAGCGATATATAATTGGTACTATATGGTACTATCATGATGGAAGCTGCATCATTTTGACGTTTATGACAGATATCACGAAAATGTTTAAACGAATACAAGTACACTGGGAGGATCTCTGTGGATCTGTGGAGGGATTCTATAACGAGCGGATCCTAATAAGGAGAGACCTCCGTCTCCTGTACGGCTTCGGCCTCATATCTGGCAATACATGCTGTTACAATTGGCTAACGTCAAAGAATACCGAATCCCTCTCGGCGTTTCAGATAAATACGTAAATAGATAAATGATAAATGCATTGGCTGGGGCAGACAGGAAGCCCTGATGATCAAGGAACAAACTAAGACATTACTTTAAATTGGCAATTTCGAATTAAGGAAGTAGATTAGATTTCATACGGTCCTTCTAGCGGATAATAGCGAGAGATTAATCAGATATGAAAAAGATAGGTGTTTTTGGCATCTTTTGAGATCAGGTTAAACATCTTTATTTTGCAAGCGACTTCAAACTAGATCCTCGCGACAGAATCCATAAATTGTTCCATGCTCTCACACATCGCGAGAATATTTGATTCGGCGGATTAAGTCGTGCTCCTGATGATCATGGTCAAGCAACTTTTGCAGAACGGTTGAAGGGCACATATGGAGTGCAAATTAAACGTTCCTTTGTTTAATGATAGCGATCTCGATGATCATACTTTGCCTTTGATTTGCCAGAGCTGCTATACTGTAAATACCACATAGATGTTTAGAAAAACGGAGCTCTACATGTTTGTTGACGCCTTGTAAAGAGCGCATACTACAACAATCTACCTAATAGGAAATGGGTCCTTTAATAAATGAAGATTTTTATTGATGATTTCCAAGCCGAGATTGATGCCTACAAAGCGTCCAATCTGTGCCTTGAACAGTGCAGTGCTTTTTTAGCTACATATCTACTTCAATGAGTAACAGTTTACACTTCGACATGGCTGTGCTCCATGGATGAACGGATGTCAGAGTGGTTCTGACGTATCTGTCCAGATGGACAAACTTTGTGCCAATCGAATGATAGCAATTCAAGACTTGGTTTTAACTGGTATTACATTACTACGTCGGAAAATCCGGCAGATTTCACCACGCAAAGTATTTTTATTTTTCTATTTCTATTTCTATTCCTATTATTATTCTCTATTTCCATCAGAAAACTCAAAGATAAATCATAGTAGTAGCATGGACTATAATTGGAGTTTTCTTTCGAAGCTTGATTCTCTAAATGAAGTTTATTGAAAATTGATCAATATATGACATATAAATAAAAACAATACATATATTATGTCAATAACAATTCATTATCGACTGTAATTCATATGTCTTCATTGCTTTAATGACACATATATCTAAGATAAACTAATAAAGAATTTTAGTTACATAAAACATATATTATAATAACATGAAATTACAATTTATGAAAGCTTCTATAATAATGATCTATTAAAACGTGGTTACAAGAGCTTTTATAAATTGTAATTTCATGTCATTATAAAATATATCTTATATAATCTATTATGCAATTCTTTATTAGTTAGTCATAAATGGTTGGAATCTTTGCTGTCGCTGTTGCTGCGAAAAATTATAATTCTGATTCAATTTCTTCCGCATGACTGGATCAATATCTATTGTTGCACAGAGATGACTTTCCAAGGTCTGAAAGTAAATATAATTACTGTTACCAGTGCATCCATGCTAAATAATATTTCATTCATTGGATTAACAGCATGTTGACAAGTGTCGATGAGAATTATAAACTGTTTTAAAATGATATAAACGAAATAGAAAATTAATGCGCACGTTTCTTTGTGAGACTTACTTTGGGATCAATACGATTATTATTTTTCAATAAAGCGATTAATTTGTAACCTTCAAAATCTTCAGGAACATTTTCATTCATCATAGCCTGTTCTAACTTCTCGATCTAAAAGTCAATAAAAAATTATATAATGACTTGTCTTTTTACATGAATTATATGAATTAATCATACACTCAATACATACCACATCATAAAAGAAAATATCTTTTACAGTCGATTGGTCATCCTCCAATGACATTCTCAAGATGGGCACTATTTCATCGAATTTTTTCAAATCTGCATACGCCATGATTTTCAGACACTTGACGTCAATGTATCGTGATGGTCTTATTGTGCTGATGATTTCAACAGCAATATGAGGTACATTTTGTTTAATAGCCAAAGCTGCTAAAAATACGATACTTTTCCGTGAAGCCCATTTGAATTCCTTCTGAACTATTTCTTTGTATATATCCAAAGCATATTTGAATGCTTCTGGTGTATTCTGAAAACATCATTTTAATTATAATATCAATGAAACAAACTTTGATAACATTTAGTTCTTATTTTTGTAAGAAATGTTACCTCCTGATAGCAACTAGCTATGACTAATAATAAAGAATTCTTAGGATGTCCAATGCCACCCTTAAATTTGTTTCTAATAATGTCATATGCTTCTCTCATTTCCGTATATTTGCCATGTTTATATAGCAACGACAAAAAGATTTGATAACTGATCAACTGATTAAAGAAACTTCCAAATTGTGGGTCCTTAAAAGCTGTCAATGCTATATCTGGCTCGTCCAAATAATAGAAAGTACGCATTACTACAGGACCGAAGACGAAAGTACCTAATCTCATTTCTTGGTTCTGATTAATATATTTTGTTAACATTTTCACAAGTAGCTCAATATCTTCGGGCTTTTTTTGAGCTAAGTGTAACATAGACTTCAAATCTTCTGTAAAAATCATGCTAGATTCCTGATTGCATGACTCTTGCATTTTAGTACGGAATGTATTTTCCACATTTAAGAATTGATTATGAAAGTTTAATCTTGAATTTTCATAAGCTGGCAAGCCCAAAGTCTTTTCAGAATATAGACATCTATAAACTATATAAAAAGAACATGTAAGTATACCACAAAAAAAAATGGTGGATAAGAAATTAGACATGAGACATAAAATAGATAGGAAAGAATAAGAATTTAGATATATAATGATATATAAAATGATATATAAAAATGTCGAACTTTTTCAAAGCATATACGAAATTTAACTTTTCCGCATCTATAATTTATTATAGATAAAAAGTACTTTTCTCATTAACTTATTAATTTAGTCACAATATAACATAAGCAATTGTTGCTATTGATCAATCGTAAATAACATCATTTGATATATGAATATATATTAAGAATATATGACGCGAAAAAAAATGCTCAATTTCGTTAATCGGCTTCTTATGAAGATGGAATAACGTAATGAGGTTAAATCGGTACATACAGTTTAGAAAATTATTCTTGGAGATTATATTGCTTGCCAATGACACATTGAGCCTTGTAAGACCTCTAATTGTTACTGCCATGATTTCTGTATCTAATTGCTCTAAATTTTCTTTATACTTCTTACTCTAAAACTTCGAATCCAACGGTACACGAGATAAAAATGAATAGTTCAGTCAGATAGCTGAGCTCGAAGAGACAGATGTAACTTCCGATTCTGATATAATCTTTGGTCAAGCATAAAGCACAAGATGTGAGAAAGTTTTTCAATAATCTATCAAATCTAATTAAAGCAAATCTTGATTGTAATTAATTTGTTTATTGTTTTAGTTTCCACGTTGTTTATTTTATAACATTCTTTGGTTATCACTTCTAATTCGAAGAAATAATGCAGCTTTCTCTTTTTTGTCCTATAAAAATTAAACATTTATGCGATTTCAATGCATATGCGCCATAAGGTTTTTCTGCTTGCTTGCTTGCTTGCTTACCGATCACCGCTAAACAGTTTGCCAATGGTAAACGGTTATTGATTCGAAATGACGAACTTTAGCATGACGAGCAATCATAGATAACAACAATTACGTTAACTATTCGCGAGTTAATCTAATTCATCCTAATTCCGATGATAGCAGATTGATGTTGCGTCATAGCAATATATACTATCTCTGTTCTCGATTGAAGATAGTGAAAATTAGGAGCGAAATCTTGATGATTAGAATAAGAAAAGTTTAGATGTCGATACCATAAAAATATCGGATATCTGAATTATCACGATTTGATTAAAAATATCGACGTTTCTAGATTGGCAATAAAATATTCAGTAGCGATTAGTGTCTCAGAATGACAATTGATCGATTGAAGACATCTTAAGCAGTAGCTTGCTACAGTGGGATTCATTGTGTACGATAAATCGCTATTCTTTTAAGAGTTCAATATCCACCGTTTCAACCTTGGTCTCCATTGTATAATTTCTAAAGAAATCATTAGCAATCTTTACAATCTGTGATCGAACAGTTGGATTCGAGTGATTGTTAGTTTGGAAATAATTTCATTTCTCATATAGTATAATCTAATATTATAATTAATCTTATTTTCAGTTAGTATTGTGTAGATATGAAACTAGCGATTTATGGATTCTCTTAATTAAAAATACAAATTGCTTAATGAGCATATTTATTTTATATTAATGTATTGTATTAGCAATAATGAACTCAAAATTCGAACTCTCCAGTATTTGACTTAATAATGTACTTTGATGATTTTACTATAATAATTTTAACCCTCATTGTAGTAATAATTTTTTTTATTATAGTTTTTATTGTAATAGACAATTTTACTGACCGATTTCTCCTACACGGACATTTATTAGAAACTCTATGAGCTATCTTCAATCAATTTTTGTTCGTATCGCCATCGCTGTCCCATCAATTAAAATCCTCCACCTTAGGAACGATATTCATTAACTAACTTCACAATAAAAACTATTGGCCATCAATGATATTGAAGATATGAATACTCAGATTTCAATAATATTAATTTTGATTCGTTTATAATTCCTACCTCTCAATTAAAACTTAATGAGTTTCGCTTATTAGAAGTAGATAATCGATGGATTCTTCCTTTAAATTATAATATTCGTATCAATAATAATGTGAGAAAATTTTTATCCTGGAAATGTCCAGACTCTGTTTCCCTGACTATCGACATAAGTATGAGTATTATAATAATTATTTCCGTTTGCTTGCCTACTGTTTCTCGTTGGCCGAACTTGTTGGCCGAATACAACGATCATCGCCGAACAAGCGATTAAAAATTGAGTTCTTACCAATAATACTTCTGTTACCAGAACAACTGTATTTTCCTCCGTATGACAGAAGATCTACGCAATATTGATGGTGATGAAGATCTGGATTGGAATTCTTGGGGTTGTTCGGTGTGATAGTCCCGGAAATGCTGTTAAATTATATATAATGAAAAAACTAACATAATAATAAATCTTAGAATGAAAAATCAGAATTAATTAATGTCATTTTAATTAGTTATCGATGAGCCAACAGCATTTCTTATAAAATTGTTATTTTTAAAAATGTAATTAGACCCAATAATATAAGATGGGTAGGATATTAAAAGGAAAAAAAAAAAAGAGAGAGAGAGAGAAAAGAAAAGAAAAAAGAAATGAATTTCATACCAGTTTGCCATAGCTTCCCATTATAAGCGCGCTCTATTTCCATGCGGTTACCAATGACATCTCAAAGTTCCATCAACTAGCAAGCAATCATCTCTGCACTCTTTTTATTCCATTTTTATTCCATTTTCTTTGATGGAATTTTTAATAAAACTTTTTTAGCTTTTTTAATGTCTATAACAGCCTGCGTGTGTGTTATAATTTCAATATTGTTTCATTGTTATTATATTGGCATTTAATTCTTTCAAAAGAAGTTACGTTTGGAATATCTTCGAAATATTTTTTATTTAATATTTATTATTTAATTATTTATTATATATATAATTAATTGTTGATTAAACTTATTGACTATTGACCACTGTGAAATCTGTAGATGAGAAAGATATGATAAATTAGTATATTATTAATGTAATCAATCGATTTTAGAACGTAGAACAAAGAATGACGTTACTAAGACGCAGTAGTTGAAATCGCTTTGATTATATGACGCTTGAGCAAACATATGTCATAACATGTGTCAAGGTTCAAACTGATAACTCTCATTTCTTTATAAAATTCATACATTTTGAATGAGGATACAACATTTTATGAACTATCAACGTTAGCACAAAGTAAAAGACTAAATAGATTATCGATGATCTTATATTCCAAGAATTTCACATATATTTATATAGCTTACAATATATATGTATATATACATATACATATACATAAATACATATACACAAATTTGTGTATATTACGTAAATATAGGGATATCGCACAATGATGTTAATTCCAAGGCTGGATTCCTTCATTAATTCCTCGATTAATTGATCTTTCTTTATACATACACATTTGTATTATATTTAATGTAACGATTGCAATATTTTAGACAATATTTAGACAAAATATTATCTTTCTTGTATAAATACATATTTTATAGGTCATATTAAATTAAATTGTACATGAATTTACTTTACGTATGATAAAATTCTATTTCTCCTACGCGTATACAAGACAATAATCATTAAACACAAAACGTTAATGCTAAGGATTATATTAAAGAATATATGTAGAAAAGCTAATATCATCATCATCATCATAAAATATTTGTACAAAGTTTGTTTCATACTTTTCCAAATAAATTATGGATTGCATTGGCAATGAATAGATAAATAAAAATATTAATAACAATGATGACGAATACATAAATAAAACATAATCAACATTTGGCTCAATTACAATCGCGTTATCACAAGGACAAATAATTCACAGAGAATCCAACAAGAATCATGGAAGCGATCATCCCAAGCGATGCAATATTTTTACGATAAATCGAATTCGGACTATAGATATTATGTCCACGTTGGTTTTGATTGGGATCATTTTAACGCGGATCGTTCTGTCGAGGATAATATGGATAAAGATTATTACTTTGATAACCCGGATATTGCTGTGGATAATTTGCATGAATTTGAGGATATCCGGCTGATTGTGTGTAATCCGGATACGATGACTGTTCCGGCATGGGCATCCGTTTTGTGTTGGATATGCCATACGGTGGGTATCCTAAATCGTGGTGACGGCCAGCTTGATTGGTAGATTGCGAGTATCCATTCGAGGAACTAGTGTTGCTGGTGGATATGGTGGATATGAATTGCTTCCAGAAGAAGATTGGTGATACATATTGCTATCACCGGTTTGATTCACTGGCGCCGGTGGAGCATTAGCATTCGCATAAGGATTTGCATTATTTCCGCTTACTACTCGTTCGCCATTCATGTAACTGACACCAGCCGATTCGTAGCCTGAAAAGATGCTCATTTGCTTCGAGGAATGCATCCTCAGGAAGCCGAATCCGAATGCGATACTTCATACACGATTACATTGCGAGATGATAACTTGAAACGAACTTTGCAGCTATGAAATTGCTTGAATTGTTAATTTTCTTAACTTTGTTCAAAAATCCATTATAATATCGTATTATATTGTTTTTGCAAAAAGTGATTATTCGATTTGTTTGTTTTAATTTATGAAAAGTAAAAAATATATAGAGTGTCTAAAGTTAAGAATATATATGTCAATTAGTAAGGAAGAATTATATAGAAAATAGAGAATTTAAAATAAACTTTTTAAGGCACATTTTCGAGACGAATTATTTCAAATATACATTTTGTTCTGATTTATATATATGTATGAATAAAGTCAGTATGGTTTATAGCGTATAATTGTATCATTTGTAAATCAAATTGTACTTTTCAGGTAAAATTTTATGGATTAGTTCTGGCATTTCATGATTTTTAAATTCTTCTAATGTCAAAATATTCTATCCATATTCTAATATAGATTTATTATATAAGATAAAAACATAAATATATACGATCACAGAAATGATAACAAATATTTGATTTCATGATCAAATAAAATGTGGAATTATGAAATTTATACAATTTTTGCAAATATGAAGTATATATTACTCACTACTATAGGCTGTCGTATCAGTGGCAATTAGCAGTGTCCCGAAAAGGATACTGAATGTATCATGGGAAATCATTTCCTGAAAGTAAAGTAAAATAAATTTAACAAAGAAGTAATTTAATAAGGCAACATTAGCGTATCGGTTAATATATTTTATTAATATCCGATCCAATTATCAATTTCGAGATGTATTCCTGATCTATCGATGTTAGATAAATCTAGCGTATGACAATTGAATGATGAAACAGCAAATTGCAAAATGAGAACAACAGCATGGTGTATCAAATGGCGTGGCAATTTAAATAAAATCATCATTAAGAGTCCTGCGGCATCATCCCATTTTATTTTCTCTCTCGCACCGTCGGTATCCTTGAATTGCTGAAGAAGGATCGTGCATGGCACGCATATTGTACACATATATCTCATAGCGATTTTCTTATTTGCCATTGCGAGAGAAATCGTGGACGATCGAAAATCGATACGAAAATATCGCGATGCACAGAATCGTGTTTACAATAAGACACAGTTATAGTCATATACAATTCTTCTAATCGGAGACCATGTATTCCTAAATTGGGTCAGAATCACGCGTGGCGTTCTCATCCGCGTCGGCAGGTAGCTATTGATAGAGACGCAGTTTAAGAGATGCGAGAAGGTGAGTGAGCGTGTCGTGAGTCGCTTCCTGGGGACGGAGGGATCGATAGAATACATGCGCACCTGGACACGTTGTGGCATGCACGAGTTCTCGCCTCTGATAACGTAACGCGACGCAATCCATCCGACTTGTTTCCCCAATGCGTTGTTTCGGTACGAAGTGTGCAAGTTTAATCATATAATATTTTAGCAACACTCTCAACGTGTCATTTGCGCGAGATGCGCCAACTTCCTCCGCGAGCTCAACATTGATGGAAACCTGATGCTTCCACGCCGATATTAATACCTACGCGCACACTGACTTAGAAACTTCACGAAACATCGGAACATTGTCGTTTCTTTTTCCCGGCAGTCGATAGGACTTGGTGAGTCGATCTGCTCGATGCCGCGCCAAGCATAATATGATTTCGCAATAGAGATAATAAAAATTCTAAGCAGGAGCAGAGTCGCTTACCCTGCGATAAAAACTGGAGGACACATCTTTGACATCTGATCGCGACGGCATCGCTCATCGGTTGCTGCCTCACTGGCTGGCCGATGATGCTAATTACGTTAACGCTCTTGTAATCTCTATTTATAGACGCCAAGTGAAACGTTATTCTCGCGGAATTCTTTACGGTGTCTCGACATTCGATATTTTGACATAGATTTTACGTTTCACGCGTTCTTTTATTTTAATAATATAAAATACCCTCCTCCCCTCGTCAAGCGTCAAGATTGTTAACAAGATCGCATTTGCGTTGTTTATTTCTTTCGGTATTGAAGCATTTTCGGAAGCGAGTTCTCTTAGGGCTGACATCTGGTGAGATACAAAAAATTATCATTGGCTGTAATCAGAACGGCGGCCTTAGGAAGTCGGATAATCGACCTGGAATACGCGATATTAGATTGCTATGTATAAACCATGCGATCCTGAGTCCATTTTTCTAGTAATGCTTCTGTCTCGTGGCTATTTTTACGTGGATTTTTATTCGAATGGAGGCGTCTCACGTGTTCCTATATTACGAAATTGAAGGCGGATCTACAAAACACTAAATTAAGATAAAATAAATATGCCTTTTTTAAATTCTAAAGACTAAAATATAAAATTTTGATAAGATACTTGCAGAATCACAAAATATCGTATGAAATGCCACAAAATGAGATATATACAAAGTCCGAGTTAGTTTCGGACTTTCGAAGAGCACTCTCTATTCTTGAAGAGATTTAGCATTATTGATTATATAATTGAGCCTCCTGTATAATGAATAAAGACGCAACAGTTGATGATAAATGATCGCGCTTTGTTCGCGCTATGTATTCATAATGTCACCTCCAATAATAGATGAAAGAAGATGACATACATTCTCGTGAAAGAGAAAAATCAGTTTTCTAAAAACCGTCAAATATATAATTTATACGAAATTGCAAACAGTAAAATATATGTATTGTGGTATAAATAGAATTATTGATTTTATCAAAAAGTTTTGTAATCGATAAATAAACGAAAGACATAAAAAAGACAGGCGAATGACGAACAAACGACAGAACGAACGACAGAAGAATCTGGACCATCGAGACTGAAAGATCAATCGGCCTATTAATAAGAGTTGTATTAGTGTTAAATGTAATAAAGAATCCTGTTATTCCTTGTTTTATCAACCAAACGTCGTGAACTCGTTGACATAAGGAATATATATATATATATCATTATACATATATATATATCATTAAATATATATATATATATCCTACAGTATATCAAATGTATATCAAATGATTATGAAATGTAAATGCTATCTTCTCGTCCAGAGATAAATCACATTACGTTTGATTGAATGAATCACGAATTTCTATTTTAGTGATTACAATGCAAGCGGAAAAGAGCGATACTGAGAAAAATGAGACGAGCAATGATACTACAATGGCATCAACGAGGTAACGAATTTGAAGATCGAAGATATTCGACCGACGAGTTCAACATCGAGTAGTCCAGATAGCGATTTCTTAACAAGCTTCAAAGCCATTCTCCAAGTTAGGTGATCCGATGGCAAACTGATTACGTTAAGTCAAAGCGATGGATGAAACAAGCGAAATTAATCGATGGAAAGGAAATTACCATCACGGATACGGGAATTTACTTCAAAAAGTACAAGTACATCCATTTAAAATATTTATTCATCGCCCATTATCTCGTTCCTAAAATCAATGTAATTTTATTTCTAACGCAATAAAGTTTATGAATTAGATTTATTTTCCTTTTATCAATGACAGATACACGAAGTTTAATTTGGAATAGTACAAGATATTCCTCGAAGATTAGATCAAAAATAAGAAAATGGGAGTAAAGAAGAAATAAAGAAGAAGATGGCTCACCTGTTTATTCATACTTGACATTGTGCATCATAAAATTCCTAACCTGACACATATTTACAAAGTTGATCAGAACTGCTAATAATGGAGAAAACATGGCCATAATTTATCATACTTGCCCATAACTAGACATATCGTACAATTATAAGCCACTTTAGGACATTCTAATTCTTATTGTGAGCAAAACATATGGCAAAACCCGACATACCTATCCGAAGTTGGTCGGAACTGGTAATACTGAAGCGACTTTGGTCATACTTGATATTGTTGACCATAATTATTTATCCTTGACCATAACTGACCATACTGAACCATTATAGGCCATGTTTGTCTTTGTACTAGGCATAGTGAGCTACACATGTCCAAACCTGATATACTTCAACCAAAGTTGGTCAGAATTGGTAATACTGAGGCAAACTTGGCCATACTTGGCCATTCTTGACCATAATAAAACATTCTTGACTATAACTGGCCTCACAGGACTATTATAGACCATATTTGGACATCATATTGGGACATTATAGGTAATTAGGATACTTTTGTCCTTATACCAAGCGAAAACAACTTGGACTCCAACTGGGGAAAATGTACTGGCTATCTGGCAGCAAATCATAACTGTCGAAAACAAGTTGTTATCGCATAAGGCAATCCTCAAATCTATTTGGGCCTATGGTATTCAATTGTGGGGTATGGCTTCCAATTCGAACATAGAAATATTAGAAAGATTCCAAAACAAATTCCTTAGAATTGCCGTTGATGCATCTTGATATGTTACTAATGACACTCTGCATCTTAACATGCCATACGTTAGAGATAAGAAGACTCAACCAGAGATATGCTGATAGGATGGAGGAGCATCCTAATATATTCACGAAAAACCTTATGAGAAGCGTCAAGATTCCACGCAGACTATAAAGAAGACTTGCACAAGACCTAAGCGCTTGATTGTTACAATACTATAGGGCATATGCCAATGGGCATATACTCTTCAAGACTCTACAACATCTAACTGCCATATGTATTAGTAAATGTCACGTTACAAGCTGTCATTAACATAAACTTATTCAAGATCATTAATTATAATTTATTTATATATTATAATAATATTATCTCAGATTGTGTGTAAATAATGGGCAATGATGAAATATATAAGATAATTGATAAGATTTGTCCGATCATCATGAAGGGTGGTTCAATGTATATCTATCATCTAACTGGTCCAACTACCATTCTACTATCCAGCAGGAATGTCACTCCCGCCCCCCTCCCTCCTCTCTCCGCTATTCCGCCATCATTAGCAGGAAAGTTCGCGGTGCGTTTATTGCCGCTACTTGCAGATCACTTCGTAGCTCAGCAAAGGTTCCATGATGCATTGCGATGCAAGGCGTTCATTGGATCTCCGATGCTGGTCAGTTTCGCGAAAGTGCATCTCACACCGGCAGGTAATTCGCGCATGGAGTCGTGCCCGAGAGCAGGCAGGACGAACAGAGAACTTACGTTTGAAAAGTTAGCGCTTTAGTAAGATGAACCCTGCACTCTTGGCACGTCACGATGGCGCGTGAATTTCGAAATTAATTCGCGATTTCCCCTCCCTCCCATCTGCGAGCGTTCCGCTCGTGACGTGATGACGTTCACTATCTCTCCCTCGATCTCCTGATTATTATTACGACGCAAAGACCCGCATCGCATCGGAAAGAGGCGACGACCTCTCGCCACACATACGTGTTTTGCGAACGCGGCTTGCGTCCTGAGACATGCTCTTTCTCCCTGAAGATAGGGCGTACAGAGGGAATGCGTAATGCGCGGAACAATGCCAGCGACCTTGTGCGCATTCACGTGCGACCTGCGCCATTATCTCTTCAGCAACGTCCACTTTGTGCCGCTCGCCGGCGAACCCCGGCCCGCCGACGGTTTATCCCCCCCTCCCCCCTCCCCGCGGAAGATGCCGCGAGGTGCGTGCGGTGTGTACCGCGCCTGTTTCACATCGCCGATCAATCAAAGCGGAAGGTGCACCCTCCTGAACAGGCATGCAGCCCTCGCCCGCGACCTTCGAAAATGCCGGAAGTCCGTGATGAAGCGTAAAAATACGCTTTGCACGGCGGACGGACCTGATCGCGGAAGCAACGAATAAATTCGATGAGAGGGATGAACCGACAGATTCCACTGCTCCCCCTCGGACGAGGCGGCGACGGAGGAGGGGAAGGGGAAGGAGGAGGAGGAGAGGCACGATCTCTGGTGGCGCGAAGCAGAGCACGACGACGCGATCGACGGGATTTCGCGTGCACGTGCGGGAATTATGGCACGGCAGGGATAGGAAGCGGGAGAGAGAGAGAGAGAGAGAGAGAGAGAGAGGGCGGGGGGAAAGAGACACACAGATAGACAGAGACGATCGCCCGTGACGTACGAACAATGGCCCGGTATGCAAAATAAACGGGACCGCCGCTCGGCACGACGGCTGAGTATCGCGAAAACGGACGAGGCGTCCCGCGCATATAATATTCGGCGTAACGCTATTGTGGCCGCTAATGGAGAGAGTTCGGCAGGATGGAGAGGCAGCAGGGAGAGATGGAGGAGGAGGAGGAGGAGGAGGAGGAAGAATATCGATGTGTATTTCCGCTTACGTGCGTCAACGGCGCGATGAGGGGGCCCTCCCCATCCCCCACCCCTCTCGAGCCGACGTTAGAGCGCGTCACCGACATCATAGACGCCGGGAACGTGTGGGGACGGAAGGACGAGAGTGACAATGAGAGGCGGGGGGGGGGGGGAGAATACGTTCCGTCGTAGAGGGTGCGGGCGCTCACGCGCGCGAATTCTATCTACGCGCGTCTCTCCCGCCGCCGCCCCCGCCGCCGCTCCCCCCTCCCCCGCCCCAACCCCCGTCCTCCCCCTTCCCCCGCTACCAATCGTCATCCGGGCGCTGCGTTCTATCGCGGCCATTATGCCGGCGTGAATGGAGTTCGCGTTCGAGTACGCGAGATTCGAATCTGGCACGGCCACTTTCCTTCCCCGCGGCCCTCCCATCCGGTCCACCCTGGTCGACACTCTTCGGACCGTTAATGGAGAGAAGGAAGGGCCCACCGTGCCCCAAAGAGAGGAGAGAGAGAGAGAGAGAGAGAGAGAGAGAGAGAGAGAGAGAGAGAGAGAGAGGAAATACCCCACCGACAATGGAGAGCGCCGCTCGTGCTCGCCGCTTTGAACTTCTTTCTTCCCGATTCCCGATGGCGAACGCTGTCACTCCACGTCGTCGACGCGAGGGCGAGGGGGAGGGATACGCGGAGGGACGGCCGTTCAAAATGGGAAAAACGCCCCCGATGTTATTCCGCCGCGATTCCCGCGCTGTCCCTCTCGACAAGAGTCCCACGTGACTTCGCGCTGCGAGTATCACTCCCGCATCGAATGCTGCTTCTTCATCACTCGCTTCCGCTTCCACGTGCGCAATCGCACGCGGAAGCTTTAAGCTCCCGCCAAGATACGCAGTCGAGATTCGCGCGAGATAACGTAGAGATAAGAAATAGTTGAATGAGAGAACGTCAGTTTTGGATATTAAGGGAATAATTGTAATCATGTTTTGGAATTTAGCTTGTAATGATGATTTTGATAATTTTGGTTTACAGAATCAATGTCAATCCGATTCTGCGGCAGAGTGAATTCCGCTGCTTTTCTCTTCCTTACTTTTCAGAGCTCGTTCCGCCGCCAACAAACGTCTCCTCGCCCCTGAACACTGAACCGATTACTTTCTCTGATTCGCGATTGCAAGCACGCGCACACGCACGTCGGATTTTCCTCTGACTGCTCCGTCGAGAGCGATTCGCGAGCGATTGTCGAGAAGCAGATTGCGGCTGCGCAATCGCGCACGTGCGACTGCCGAAACTCGCCAAGACGACGAGGAGCGAAGGGTCCGACAAAACGGCACTCTACAATGACAAAATCGTTACTTCGCTTTGACGACCTCTGACCCGGTCTCCCGTGGAGTTCTCCCATCTCGGGACAATCGCGGGCACTAGCGTGCGCCAGCGCGTCTCTTCGCCGTTGACGAAGAGAGAGACAGCGATTCGCTGCAACCAATCGTGGCGAGGAATTAAATTGCTCACGCGACTAGGACTTCTTCTGGTTTAGCGAATCTCATATCGCTCGGTTCCCTGCTATTTTTCTCGAGACACGCCTCGGCATTCTCAAATACGTCGTTGAAATACGCGCTTTGTCGACGGAATGTCAGATCGATGCTTTCGGAAATTCGAGAATAGCCGAACGAGAGCTTCATGCTGTGGTAATTCCTGAGAAACGTTGCAATTCTCTCATTCCTATCGTTTCACATTCGCGCATTGTTTCGATTTGATTTGTCGTGTCTCGTCTCAGCTCTGCACATCATGATCCGTATAGTAGTTGCTCTGCATGACTTTGTACTGTCATCGTATGTCAGTTTCTCGTCGGACAGGCGAAACGAGCGGTCTCCTCGTGAGCGATCCCGCTCTATTAGCTGCCGAAACATCCGACTCTCCTTTCGTTCCCTCAAACTTTCCTTCTAATCCTGCTTTCTCAGGCATCTCTCGTCTCCAGTACGCGCTTTGTTTTTCATTTGCGGTGTCTCGTCTCCGCTCTGCACATCACATATTCGTCTAGTAATCGCGGATCGTGGGCATCCAGATGCTCGAGTCGAGTCGGCGAACTGTTGGATCGATGCTTTCAGAAATTCACTAGTCGCTGAGAAAGAATACGTACTGATCGACTGCGAGCCCGCCATTCTCCTCTCTCTCTCTCTCTCTCTCTCTCTCTCTCTCTTCCTTCCTCTTTCTCTCCTGCAGGACTTTGTTTGCCAAACGCGAGTTCGGGCGGAAACTCCGACGCTTTTGACGCGTGTGATGCGTTATCAGGATAGATCCATGCACGCGTGGCATCCGCGTGACGTAGTAATGCGTTGATGTTCATCTCCGAAGTCCTGCCAGTGGCAGCAGCAACGTGCAGCGGGCGAATAACATGCCGCATTCGGATATTTTGCGGATATTTGTCAGCTGGCTCGATTATTCGGTCGTTTAGTCCACTCGGAATATTTCGGAGCGGAGAGGATCCGTAATTCGTGAACGATTATACGAATTATAGAATTCGGATAAAACTATCGCATTGCGCACACACGGAGAAGCCACTTTATCAATATTACTAATGGGAGAGAAAGAAACCTGAAGATTGCATCGAGAAAATAGATATTCTGAGCAATTGTAAGGACTATTGTAGCGACCTGGAAATTAATTGTATGAACGACGCTTTGTAGATGAACGTGGCTATTGCGTTTGCTGTTTACTTAGCGTTTCGATGTTCCTCGGAACAAGGTAAATCTTCCGCATCTATCCACATTGGATCGAATATTGTCTATCACGACAATAATAAAAATTACAATTGCATTGCTCTGGAAAGTTCTCGATTGAGAACTTAATTTCGCATCGAGTTTTATATGCGCAAAGTGTTCAGTACTGGATCATCATTCAGATTTCGTAGGGATCCGTTACTCTAGGATTAAAGTCACAGCAGATTTCTCTCTATTAGATATCCATAATCAAAGTGCTTTCTTATCTGAGCATCTGTCCATCTGGGAAAGTGATTAGTAATTCGTCCTTATATAGAAATCACGATAAACATAACATTGGAAGTGCATGGCCGCATTCTACACAAATCTTCAGTAATTCGTTAAATCCGATGTCATTATAAATTCTTGACGTGACGTGACTATTCTCGAATAACCAAACAAGAATTTCACACAATTCTTCGTGTAAGCATCTCAGATGTTAATTTCGCTAAAAACATCAAACTTTCTTGACTTTATGTATTTCAATAGTACATAGCCATCATAAAGTAACATGATAGCCATTTCGTGATCGAAAGGTCGAGCTAAAGGCATCGCGTGACATTATTATCTAACAGCTTGTCGAGTGATTGATGCACGAAATTGCGAATGTTCCGAGAAAAACTCCACTGAGAAACGATTCTTCGTATAAATAAAAAGTCCACCACTTTAATACAGAATTCCCTAAAATAACCATTAAAACAAGCGCGTACGCAATGAAGAATAAATGGCAAAAGAGCCATTAGCCAGCTTGACAAAAGTTTCGGCATCAGATATGAAACCTCATCGATCGCAACGATCGAGATCGTGTCGTCGATCTTGGCAATCCTCTCCCCGTTGTCGCAAAGCCAGCTTCATCGCACTTGCTAAGCGCGTTAAAGGAACGCGGGCCGATCGCGAGACTGTCTCAACTCGCCGAAATCGTTCGTGACTCTGTGACTGAAATCCCGTGTAATTCGGCCTCGAATCTAACTGATCCCGCCATCGTTTCACGAGCAGCGGGTCGTTACATTCCTGTTCTCTCTCTCTCTTCCTCTCCCCCTTACAATAATGCTGGTGCAATTATCACCGTCGCCGTTGCATCGCGCTAAGCACGCAACGGCGCTCTGCGCGCGTGTGCACCCTCGTTTGATCGATAGCTCGATCGCGTTCTGCCGCCACGATCGGAGCTGGATCTCCTTCTTGCGCGGATTGGAGGGCGAAAGGGAGAAACGGGAGGAGAGGAGTGGGTGGAGATGAGCCTCAACGATTTCAAGGAGCTGACGACACTCACCTTCTCCTGCCTCCCTCGCCCGGTCTCGCAATTCTCGTTTCGGGGCTGAAACCACTAATGCCGCTTCCATTATAACGTCACATTCGATTTGGCATATCGTTTTAGCGTACGCCCAGAGACTCGGGCTTCGCACAGAAGAAGAGAGAGAGAGGATCGTTATGTGCGGAAAGTCAAATTTCCAGAGGCTGGTGTACGATAACGATTCCCATTTGCATTTATTGGACGAAGAGTAACGGCATCGCTGCTTCGAATGAAGACGAAAAAACGCCCGCTCGGACTGATGCGTCCATCATGATCCCAAATCGTTTGAGTCATGACCGTCATGCTCCGAAAAATCCAAGGAGGACAGAGACCAGATGTCAACATCAGTGTCAACAGTGTGTGTTAGAGCGCCTTCGATAAATTCGCTCAACACGGCTCAAATATTTATTTGTTGCCGGTTCGGGTGAATGTGGTCAGTAAAGATGAGAGTCGTAGAAAACACAACAATCTACTTTAAAATGAAATGAAATGAACAGTTATAATATTTCAGATACTTGCTCTAAAAGTGCGACCGTTGCCTCTGGCTTCTCGTAAGACACTGACACTGATTTTAGGGTTTCTTCTCTTACCAAGTAACTGAGGTTTCTAGACGTTTCCTTATACCCAAAATAACGGTGAAATTCCTAGGGTCCTTGGTTTGACAACGGTTCTTACATTCGCTCCGACTACCTTGATTTGAGCTTACTTAGATTCGAGAACATTCGAGAACATTCCGATAAATTGGATAATTGTCTATCAGAATCCGTAACAGTGTGTGATTAACGCGCTTCTTTGTACCGCGACATCATAAAAAACAATCATAAATGTAGGAATGAATCTAATGTCAAAAAATAAATATAATAAATTATAACAAATTATATGTACTAAAAAATAATATTAATACAATTAAAATAAGATTGAAAATTATAATCTTCAATATCAACCCTACTTTCTCATCAACATATAAAGATAAGTACATCAAACCAATAATTCACACTCTCAACATAATTTTCGCGTCGCGAAACAATCTTTGGAGCTTACAGGAGAAGCCAGCGCGCTTTGTTTTCGCTTTGCCGAGTACATACGCATATTTTTCTGTATCTGTATCTGGGTTTATGCAGCCAACTGCCGTGTACCCGTTTCCAATTAATAATTTCGGTAGAATCGCCAGAAGACGACAGTGTCTATGACTATGTGTCTATAGTCGTCCTTGTCTAGGGGGAGTCTAGCTGAGCATCATTGGGATTTTGTAGCAATAGTCGTTTTACAAGTGGCAGAGAGCTAATTCACCGCCTAAACCCTCAACCTGGAGGTCCAATGTGCTTCTTTTGTGCTTAGTCTGATTCTTCCCCTTTCCTCATCTGTCCGGCAAGGGAGCTATGCTAGCGCCGGCATAGTCCTCAGGCTCTTAGGAACTCACAAGCCCCTCCACCCGGTAGATATCTTCAGCAAGCGCTTCGGAGGGGACACATATCTTTCTCTGGATGAAATTTCCAGAGAAATTTCTTCGCCTCTTGTCGCGGATCTCCGAATGTCTCGAAGCTTCGATTTCCACACCCGTGGAAGCCGCGCGCAAGTGGTTTTTCCCTGAAATTTCCGCACCCGGTATTCCTCTCCTCTCTTCTCAGGCGTTACTCAACCCCTCCCGCTTGCCTCTCACTCCGTGCCACCAATCCTTGGTTCGCGGCCGCGGCGGAGTCGCGCAATGTCGAGAGGGTTGCGGCGGCGCATCCCGTTTCACACGGGATGACATTTAACGCTCATGCGAGCCGCGCAGGGCGCTCCGAGGAGAAAAAACAGCCTCAAAGGAATAGACGACCGAGACCGGCGTGGATTCAGGCCGCCAAGGCAAAGAAAGAGAGTCAGTAGGGGGAGCGAGGAAAAAAAGGAGTACGATGAAGGAACGAGAGCGCCCGAGGGCGCGGGGCGGGAGGGGGGGGGCGGAGCGGGGGAAGCGGGGGAGGCTGCCGTGAATGAGAAATGCGAGAAGGGCGAGGGAGAGAGATCGCGCGAGCGATGGAAAAGGAAACCTCTGCTCGTCTGACGTTCCGTTGCTGAATACCGTGCCGCGCAGAGACGCCGGTGGAGAAAGTGGCGCGACATCGGCGAGAACGCGCGCCCTTTAATCCCTTAAACCGACGTTGCTTACTCGCAGCTTTCCCTCGGCAGCCGTTGCAGCCGCGCTCGCACTAGAGCGCGAACTTTCAAGGCGACGCGCGAGAGAGATCGCGTTTCAACGAGTACAGAGTGCAAAGTACTCTATGGCGTACAGAGATGGAGATAGAGAAAGAGCTGGAGATTCCGTGAGACACCTCGCGCTCGATGATTATCGAAGGATGACCTCCGCGCGAGAGAGAAAGAGAGACAGACGCGCTTCCGAGCGCGCTCGCCGTCCGACATCTCCGGCGGGTTCTCCGAATGCGTATCAGGGGTGGCGGAACTGTTCCCCGCCGACGAAAACGGCGGTTGCACTCTCGCGATGGATTGCGACGAGCCAGGAAGAAAGGAGGCTGCAAATGAAAGAGCGACGACGGAAAGAAGGAAGGAAGCTCGGCGGATGCGCCGCTATCGATTCCGCGTGTCGCGTGGAACGAGATCCTCAAAGCGGCAGATCCCGGAAGCCTCCCTCTGTTCCTGGAAAACACGCCGAGAGCGCCAATGTTCACCTCCCCGACAAAGGGGAGGTATCTTTCAGCTTCGGTGTCGGCGGTGCAACGATCGTCTCGACTCGTGAAGCATCGCGAATGACCTGCTTCGGATGACCTGCGAGCGTGACTCGGATCGATCGATTCATCGAGAAAAAGAAGGCGCCAATTGGAGCTTGCGTACCATTTCGGCGGCATCGAGAGATAACTTCAAAAGGTCGCGCCGATGCTTTGACGGAAAGAGTTTCATTAGCGAATCTGAACAATGGACGTTAGTCGCTCCCGATAATCGGCGGCTTCTCTTTGAACGCCGCTCTAAATTCACGCCGATTCACGTGTTCGTTCATCTTCCTGTTGTTGCTATTGCTATTGTCATTATTGTTGATTCTGCAATTCGGCGTACTGTGATGAGTGCTCGCTTATGCATGCATGCAAGATCCGAAAAATCAGACAAACAGCTAAACCCCTTGACTCTCGTCGAAATATCTTCCCACGCATCGCACACGCGAACGCCGCTCGACGGCTTAACTTCAAAGTTGAGCTCTCGCGCTCAAATGAAAGCGCACAAATGAAAGCGCTAAATTCGGAAGCGACCAATTAGCAGCCGATCAGCGTCCAATTATGTTGACGTTAGCTCGTAATCCGAACGTAGCTCGTAATAGCGAATGAATTAATATAGACGCAAGGATGTTAATGAGGATCCGCTTGTTCTCTCGTTTAATGAAGGCGCTTGTCGGCGAGATCGCGTGCGCATATCTTTGCGTTCGCGAATGTGCGAGCGGTTCTTTCTAGCAATTAAAAATTACGCGGACGTCATCCAAAGCGCGGAACTTCGTTAACGCATTCAGCCGTGCTCTCGCGGGGAGACGCGCGACGCAGAGTCGGCGCTTGCCCTCCCCCCCCCTCTCTCTCTCTTTGTCTCTCCGTGTTTCTTCGTTTCCTCCTCCTTCCCGTCTCCTCCCCTTTGTTTCTTTTTCCTGCGCCTCTCCTCCTCCGCTCGCCCGCGGCATTCTTTTCTCTCCTCCGTTTAACGCGAGTTTCGTTTAGCGCGAATTGGTCGCGCTCAACCCTTCCCGATTCCCTCTCTCTTCCGCCCGCCTCTCTCTCCCCTGCTAGGGGGACGAATGCCGGTGGTGCGGCATAGAAATCGCGGCGCGGCTCCCGGCAAAGTCCCCGCCGAGAACTTGTTAACTTGGTCGGGCTGCTCGAGTAGATAATGCGCCACGACGAGGCGCGCTTTCCTAACGATACTCTCCCTCTCTCCCTCTCTCTTCCTCTTTTTCTTCCGAGAAAGAAAGCTCGCTCGCCGGCGGTTATCGGATAATCGCTCGCAGCGTCGTTAGCGATGCACGGCTTTGATCGTTGTTTGCCGGAAGTGGCCAGCGTTTCTGCTAATCGCGAAGAAATTACACTAATGGAGGATGCTCGGCGCGATCTGGATCGTCGATTGAGATGTAGAAGTCGGAAATTCGGGCAGGAGTTCTCTCTCTCTCTCTCGTTTTCCGTGTCTGAGCAAAGTTGACGGTTTAACGAGCCGCTTCGGCGATCCCAAATCTCTCCCGGTTTTCCACGACAGCACCGGAATAACAAACAACCCGGGAATCCCCGACTATCTTCCGCTATCGCCATAAAGCTGTCTGAAACATCGTTTGCCGATCATCGCCTCCGATGTCGAGCACGTTACGCGACGCGATGTATCATCCTCGCGAGAGGAAGGAAGCAACGCTCACGTGACTCCGCGTCGCCCCTGCACGCGCTGCACTTGCTCTCGATTCCTCCCACGTGCGTGCTTTTATTAATGAAATCGTGCATGAAATTCTGGAGAACGCTCAGCCTTGCTTCCCTCACAACGAGAGCAAAGACTCGAACGGAGAGTACGTGGGTGTCCTTTGACCTCTTGGCAAAGCCGGCGTTCATTGCTGGTTCGATCGTGGGCAAGACCGAAACGCGCGAAGCGGGGAATCCCTGAAATCCTGCCGTTGATTCGCGGTGTAAATAAGAGCCGGCGGCCTCCGCTCACGAAGTCGGAGTGCACCGCATGGCACTTTATCGCCGCTTTATATTCCAATTCCTAAACTCCATCGCGCAGTCTGTATCAACGTGCTCATGTATCCGTGATTTTCCGCTTTGATGAAATTTGCCGCCTCGATAAGCCGCGTCATACGATCCGCGCTTGTCGTTCTAAATCCGCTCTAAATTTGAGTGCATTTAAATGCATCTTCGAACCATCCCGCACTGCGCGAAACGCACCGTACAGTCGATGACAGTCGAATGACAAAACAGAAATGTCACCATGGTGACCTCCGTTAAGGAGCATATTGTGCGTTGCTCTCGCACAATTTCCCGCTTTTTCCGGCTGAAAAGGAACTGAGACCGCTGAAATGGTTTGTTACCGCTCTTGGGAGAAGCGCAAGAAGGGCTCGTGCGACTTGCAGAAGTTGGCAGAGAAGACCTCGAGCGAGGGAAACTTTGACCTTCGAGGCAGAGAATGCCGCGGACAATCTGAAAAATTTGAGCGACCGCGGCATCGAGCTGCGAACCGAAGACTCGGCTCGAACAGAAAAGGAACTCCCCGAAGTTGTGCATGGCACACGAATAAATTTCCTTACGGAGAGAAGCGACAAATTAATTTGTACAACGTAATAGAAGAGGACGCGGGGGGAATCCGCTATCAGAAAAAGAGGAGGGGCATGTAATTGGAACTTGGCGATTAAAGCCGCGTTCTCATAATAGTCGCGTAACGACTCGGCCGATCGGTAGGTCTCTCCGATAATTATCGGTCGCGATTTCACCGCCGGGAACGCTAATTTCCCACAGCAAGGGGAGAGGGAGGCACTTGCGTGAGCGCGGCGCGCGCGATCTGCCGGCAGGTCGATCGTTATGTAATGTTTCGCCTTAATTGCGGATTCGAGCCCCAGCTGCACGGCCGGCCGCCCCACCGTTGACTGATACACTTTTAATTGCGCCCTGATTTACAATTCAGATTCGTCAGCCTCGAATCGTCCCTCGCGCGCGCGCGCGCGCGCGCATCCCGAATGCACGCGAGCGCGTCGCGCCGAAACATGACACATTGCACGGCTGCCGATCGGACGGACCCGAAACCTCCCGGAAACGGCCGGCGGCAGGAGGGCAGGGGAGGGGGAAGAGAGGAAGGGGAACAAAAAGAGCGGCCCGATGCGAGCGCGATGCACTTGCGCGCGGGTGTCGCGACCGGCACTGTCGCGCGATATCCCGGAAAACGCGGCAATGCGAGACCGTTTCGCATTAATTCGCGAGCCAAACGCGAGCCGGCGCGGCGGTTTCTTTCGAGAAGCGCCGGGAAGATTTGAACCCGACGGCGACCTCGAATTGCTTCGGAAAACTCGCGATGCATTAAGCGCGGCTCTGTTTGCTCGTCGCTTCGGCGAGTTGCTGCGGCGAGGGGAGCGATTAAACAAACGGACGGATGCCGCAAAGGCCTCTCTCCGCTTTGCGCGCGAATGACGGGGAAGGCGGGGGCGTTTCGCGTCGCCGCGGAAGTCCGAGATCCTTCCAAGATCCGCGTCGCAGCCTCGCGTTACGCGCCGAGGACGGATTCTCGGACGGAATATATCCGCGTCGGGCACAATGAGAATCCGGCGGCGATGTACAATGGTCGTCGCGACGCCGCGACGCGACCGTCGGTCGCCCTTCTTATCGCTTTTCCGATACGCTCGGTGCACGTCGCCGGCCCGATAAGACGGAGACGGCGAGCGAGAGGCGCGAGCGAGAGGCACACGGTCGGCTCGATCGAGTGGCCGATTCTCCTTTTGAAGAGAGCCGCCCGCGCGCTTTCTCTCTTTTTCTCGCTCCGGATCTCCGTCGAGGGTTGCCAGCAGCGTAACGGGGAGCCAAAGACG
Organism: Eciton burchellii; assembly: GCA_020341155.1. Classification (NCBI taxonomy): domain Eukaryota; kingdom Metazoa; phylum Arthropoda; class Insecta; order Hymenoptera; family Formicidae; genus Eciton; species Eciton burchellii. The sequence goes on along the minus strand of JAHMML010000068.1, from coordinate 545,747 downwards.
TTCCCTATCTCGACGGGTGTTGCCATGACACCGCGAAAACCTGCGTCCTGCACGAAATCTCTGTCTCTCTTTCTCTCGCGCGAGACGAGCCGCGTCCGCGTGAACGCGAGCCGATCATCGCTCGGCTCTATTCTGATACTCGTTCTTCCTTTCTTCTTCTCTTTTTTTCTTCTTTATGACTCGCATTTATTCCCCTCTCGCGGATTACCGGCGCAATGCCGCAATGGATATCAGTAGCCTGCTCCGGCCGCGAGCTCGGCAACCGGACAATATCGCGGGCACGATTAATAGCTGGAGCACTCGCAGCGAGTCATTTTCCATGCCGGTGGAACCTTGCTGCGATTATCATTCACGGTTTCTGAGGGATGCCGCTTGATTCTTTCTCGCAGCTCGAAACATCGGTACTCATTCGAAAATGCAACCTGGACGCGTTCCAGCGATCCTACCTCGCGCCTCTTGGCGCAGAAGGCTCCTCCTCGTCTTCCTCAGCGCCACGTGGATCGGATGCATCCTGCGATTGCCTCCTCGGAGCGATCTGGACCTTTGATCGCCGTGCAGCCTCGGCCAGTTATTCGTGCTCCGATAATATCGAGGTCGATATTATCTTTGTTACACCTGTCGTCGGAAAGCACGTGACGGAGATGGCTTTCATGAAACACTTATGCATAAACGTACACGACTCCCGTTGCGCAATAAATTCGATCAACAATCCAACCGATAAACCGTCGCTGTCGACGGTTAAAACACAATCCCGATGTAAGTGACACGCGTTTTGCGGAACGCTAAATGCTCACGCTCCCATCGCGCGCTTCACGAGCAGAGCTCGTTGGCGCTTTTTATCGCGCGCGAATAAATTCCCAGCCTATTCCGGCGGTCAAGCGCTCAACCGCGCGCGCTATTGTGCGCGGGATTTATCTCGACGGATGCACATTGGCGAGGCATCGCCTCGCGAGCGAAACGCCGGATTTTTCGCTCTTATGGAAATTTGCCGATGCGCCTGCCGAAATTTACCGGATCGCCGGAATTTACGGCTACTTCCTTCCGCGCGATAAATTCCCTGGACCTTATCCAGCCGCGTTTGTCCGCGATTGTCTCGCGCTGCTCCCGGCTCGTTCCACTTTACTCTAAAGCTTTCCTTTCGTCGTCCTCTCTCTCTCTCTCTCTCTCTCTCTCTCTCTCTCTCTCTCTCTCTCTCTCTCTCTCCCTCTCTGACGCTCGCATCGTGCGTTGCCGGCGTGACACGATATTCCGCATCCGCGTTAAGCCACGCGCGCGCGCAAAGTGGAACGAAACAAATCCCGCCGTCTTAGACTCGCAGTTACGCTTCTCGAATCTGAGAGCAGAATTCAAGCTCCGTGTCTTTATGAAAGCTCGCGGCGCGCAGAGGACGCGTCTCGCGAATGCGAATTATTTATTCGCGACTCGCGCTGCCGCGCGAATAGAGACACTCGACGAACTTGGGTCGCCCTGTATGTGCTGTATGTTTGTATTTAGAAACGCGCGACACATCGATCGACCGTAGTATCTGATGTGTTGGAGTATTCGAGACGGCATCGAGATGCGCAAGCTTGTTCCTACCGTGATGCGATTTTTTCTATCAACTTTTTCTGTAAACTGTAAACGCGTTTTCAGCGTGAATGATCGTGTAAGTGAGAGATTTCAGTCTACGTTGAGGCAATAATGCACGTTACTTGCGGGAATTTGAAATGAAAGCGCCATTAAGTGACAGTTGCACGCGATAAATTCTGCTTTCGCGAATTTATTTCTACTGATTATCCTCATCTGGGAACGTTATCGAGTTCTCTGTACGATGTCTCATACTTTAATCTAATTATATTTCCCGAATTATCTTCCGAACAAGATTTCGCGCGCGATTTGTTAACGTAACTCTGGGATCACTCGGAGATGAAACTCAAAGCGAAACGTTGGGATATCGAGGCTGGCAATCCTTTCGATCCTTACGCGATCCTATGGCGATCATGAGTTGCAGATTGCAGCGTTATCATCCACGCGATCGGAGTGTCACATGCGATGCGCAATTCTGACCAGCAATTTTGTGTGTCCTCTTGAATACGATCGGCAAAAATGACTTCCTTGGCCACTCGCTGCATGGACGGCAATCACGCAGGCTTGGCGCTTGGCTATTTCATCCGGCGACTATTTTCGATGGTCAAACGCGGACAGACAGGTGGAACCCAGAACCGTCGTCGCGTATAACTCGGGTTGGAAGTGAAGAATCGTCAATCGATAATCGCGGTTGACCAAGTTCGGCGGAGCGCTCAAGTATCCCTGTTTACTACTCCGCAGAGAGCAGAGAGTCCCTGCGCGAAAGTTTCCCCGAGCAAGTATCATTTCTAGTATACACCGTTGGCGATCGTAATGCGACATTCGAGGGATGCGTACTCCGCGATCCTCGTCAAGGAGGAACGGAGAAACGAGAAGAGAGAGAGAGAGAGAGAGAGAGGGCGCATTCCCGGAGAAAACAGCTTGGGGAAGAGGCGGCGGCGGGAGGGGGCAACGCGAGGAAGAAATTCCCATTACTTTGGCGAACCGGCGACGTCTACGTTGCCGCGCGCGTCTTGCTCCGCTTCCTGCTCGCACCCCGTCGCCGCCGTCGTCGCCCTTCCCGTCGGTCTCTCCCCTAGGCAGGGGGTTGCGCGCCGTGCACGCATGTGCCAGGGCCACTCTATCGATTTCCCTGCTTCGCGCGGCGGTCGCGGGGGGGCGTAGCCGCGTTCGTCGCGCATAGTGCTCTCCCGCCGCACTGCATCGCGCCACCCAAAACAGCCTCGCGTACACGGTCGTCGTCGTCACCGGGTAACCCTTTCAAGGTTAACCCTCGCTGCCTCACCTTCGCGCCGCTACCTGGCCGTTCGGGAACGGCCGAGGGGTCGTTGTCCACCCCCGAAGTCGTTGTGTGCCCTCGCCGCGAGTGCCGCGCGTTGTGCGAGTGCGTTCGCTGAAGGAGCAGTCAGCATTGTGCGGACAACACGGAACCGAGAAGCGAGAAAGAGGGAGAAGGAGAGAGAGAGCCGGGAGGAAACAACCTGCAAACAGGATCCTTTGGCGCTTGCCTCCGTCGCTTCCGGTGAGTCCCGATGATCAACGCGAGATGCAGCTCGAACTCGGAAATCAGCATTTCGACTCGCCGTGAAGCCTCTCGCGCTCCATCTTCCACGAGGTCGCACTCGAAAACTGCGTCGAATCGAAGCTGGACCGCTCGGGGGATGAGAACACGCGGCTGAGGGTCGTCGTCTCGCGGACCGGCGAGCCTCGGCGAGATCGCTTCGCACCGATGCTAGCACCGATGTTGTTTGACGTGCCAAGTTTAACGCACGATTTTTCAGTCGCCATGCATTAGCGCTCGTTAGCAGTTCCCGGCAGGAATCCCTTTTCGCGCGACAGCAACGGAAATATCACGGGCGACACGTTAATGTTCAGTCCTCGGATTAGCGAAGCGAGAGATACAGATTTGATCGTCGGAGCGTGCGTCTCCGGCTGGTTCTCGTTTCCGGGAAGTGCGCGTGTATTTTTCCACGATTGGAAAATCAGCCGCAAGAAACGTCGCCGTATTGGATCGCCGAGCGAGTCGAGAGCGATCTGTGCCCAGGAAATTGCGGTTTTTCAGGCGACTACAGGCCCTCTCCCTTCCTCGTCTTCGTCTCCTCGTGAAGAATCATGTTTTGCATTTCATCCGGTGTATCTGTTCTTCCGTTGGTGTCCAACTTTTGTGTCTGGAGATCTGTTTGGTTTCTCATTTTTTGCAATTTCTTCAAGCGGCTTGTCATGTTTACATGCTCGTCTTCTAGCCCATGACATCTTGACTCTCGCAGATGTTGCGAATTCGATCTCGCAGAGTGTTGCATCTGAAACTCCTCATTTCCGTTGTTCCTAGCAAGTCTCTGGTGATGGTTCTCGCTCTTGTTTTTCAATGGCATTTTCAACTACGGCCACTACGGGTCTCGCGCGAATTTTATGTCTTCTTATCTTGATCTCCTTGAGCTCTTGTGTACTTGTTTCTCCAGATTATACGCACACATAGCCAGACATCACGACGCTTTGCGTCGCTTGCACCATTTCTTTCAGCTTGTCGCTCGTGATGTTAGCTCCATATTTGAGAGTCGTCACCTGGTCAACGCTTTTATACTTTACACTTTGCAGCGCTTCGGTTCTCTGCCATTCACGAGTGATTCTTTTTTAACAGATATGGACATGTTATATTCTTCGGCTGCCAGTTGAAATTTATGCAGAAATCCTGGTAGATTATCTTATATCATCCTGAGATATTATCGGTGCATCATCAGCATAGCAGTCTATCTTCGCTTCTTCGCTCGGGTTATATATGATATAATTTTATTAAAAGATAACAATAATATCCCGAATTCGTGCTTTCGGGTGAAGAAACTCTTAATGAGGAAGTTCTCGTTAATTTCAAACCATTCATCGAGATCCTGCTCGCTCCTCGGATCTCCGCGGATCTCTCTCAGCGGTGCAGCAGCATCGCCAACGACCAAATTCTCGTTGGCGAATCGCGAACGCGATCATGCTAGCCTATATCGGCACTGATTCGCTTCACAGCCGGCTTGCTCTACCTGCCCTCGCCAGCAGGCGTGATAGACACCCTTATCTCCGCGCCGCGGGTAATCCAGAGCACCGTTCCAACCCCGACAACGTCATCAATGAGAGCGCGGACGCATTGGGGAACGCGCGCGCTGAGTAATCCACGAGGCTGTTGTGCGCAAATCGTAAATCCTTGGATCGCTTCCTTTCTTCTCCCAATTCGCTCGTGCGGTTCGTCGCTCATTTGCTCGGTCCTTTAGCGAGCTCGCCTCGCCCTCGCCCCCCTCGCCGCCCGCGGTGCTGAGGATAATTCGAGTGCAATTCGAATTGATGCACCGCACCGTCAGAGGAAAGTAATTACAAGCTGACTGCGAGAGAGAGAGAGAGAGAGAGAGAGAGAGAGAGAGAGAGAGAGAGAGATCTTACCGCCGGAATTATACGCGGCCATCGCCACCGCTGTGGCTGTGTGCGTAATCTATGCGAGGAGTACACGTGCGCCGGCTCGTAGCTGCGCGTATATTGCAGCTTGCGGTAACGATGATTAAAATTACCATGCAAATTAGAGGGAACCGAAAGAGAGAGAGAGASAGAGAGAGAGAGAGAGAGAGAGAGAGAGAGAGAGAGAGCGCGCGCAAGCATCGGGACGAAAGATGCACGCGCTCTTGCGGGGGATGGTCGTTAACATTTTTTAGTGGCCCGCCTGTGAATTTCGTCGCTGTCCGCGCGACGATAAACGGCGGGGCGGATAAAAAGTCGTCTTAATCTTCGTGGTGGCCGGCTGTAATTTCATTGTACATTGGCATTGTTCGCCGCGGTCGTTCGGCTTTAATTAGACGCGCGTGACGCGTTTAATCGCTCGTCCATGCGCGCGTGATATCAATTATGCTCGACGAGCAGAGGCGTTGCAGTAATACGCATACAAATAACGATCAAGGAAGCGCTGCGAACGTTCTCCCGCACGTCGATCGAGATTAACCTGATGGATTCCTCACGCTATTTGTCGCATGCAATAACGTAGAGAGACATGAGTAGACGTAATAAACATGCACGCCGCCACCGATGGAGTCGCATGGCTGGTCCACTTGCTGGTGGATGCGTGTTGCCTCTCTCCCCGCTTCGACCCCTCGCTCCTGCATGCTGAATCCAAGAATGCGAGAGCGTTTATTAATACCGATGGGCCGGCATGGACCTCGCGGAGGGCGCGCGTCGCCCCCTCGCGAGGAATGCGTCGTCTTGCCGCTCGGGACATCGAGAGGAATACTCCGCGCGATTCCAGAGCGCGAGTGGCCGGCGAGCGGAGCACGAGGGTAAGCTTCACCCCCGAGGCATGTGCGCGCGTGGGGCAAGCGAATTGATCGCGTTGGGGTAGAATCATCCATCACCGAGTGACAGTCCCGAGCTACCTACCCTACCTATCTCTGTCCCTCGCCCGGCCTGCGCTTCTCTTTCGGCAGGAGGAAGCAGAGGGCGAGGGGCGCGGGAAGGAAGGGCGAACGTAACCGAGCGCGGTGGCGGCCTCCAGCGACGCCCCACGCAGCAGGCAACCCCCTCGACACACTAGAACCGATCCCACGGGACATCGCGCATTCTCCCTCCCTCTTCCTCTCTCTCTCTCTCTCTCTCTCTCTCTCTCTCTCTCTCTCTCTCTCTCTCTCTCTTTCTGGTATCTGATGATACCAGATACCTCATCCTCCGCGCGCATTCCGAGCCACTTTTTGCGAAGCGGCCTTGATCATCGCGTTCTCGCTCGATTCATCAGGACGAGCAATCCTGCCGAACGCCTTCTTCCTCGCGCATGTCGCCGATCTCGTTATCGACGCGCCAGCGCGTCTTACCGTCCCGCTCGCGGGGATGCATTAAGGGCGGATATCGACCGTTTCACGTGTAATTACGGCGCGCTAGCGGCGCGCCCGGTAAAGTGATTTGGCTGGTAAGTAGTTTACGAGAACAGCGGCCGAAAAGACCTTACTGTTAACGTTCCCGGCGGCATTATCGCAGGCGCGAGCGCTTGCTCTTCCAGACCGCAGGCTTCCTCCGGCCGCGATTTGTCCGATCAATTGGCTGATAATAAATGACTCCGAGAGGCGAAATGCGAGCTGAAGCGTGACAGGAATATACGTGCAATCCCTGTCCATTTTGCCTTTCACCATTTCACGGCGAACAGCGATCTACTTGCCCCGTTCTACTTGCACGCACGTTGAAACGCGCCTTCGTGTTATCGTTGAAGCTCCACGCATTGAAATGCCACGCGTAAACGTGCTGTTCTCCAGTTACGCGGCTAAACGAGGCATTGCAGTCGGCGCATTGCGTCAGAAGCGAGATCGAAACAAAAAACACGGATTTTCCCTCTCGCTTTATCGACGCCGCGCGTCGTTGCGCATCGCAACGACGCGATCATCGCGGACTCTTTAAATAAAGGGACGCAAATACGCGGAAGGGAAGCGCCGTGGATCACGCGCCACTTGTCGCTCAATGAACGATGGATATTCAGCCTCGTGTATGTGTGTGTGTGTGTGTGTGTGTCGTCCGCGGAAGGATAATAACGTTACCGTATCATCGGGGCCCGTGCGGCGCATTACTCAGCGACGAGTAATCGCATCAGCGATTCCACCTCGGCCCCTGCTCGCCTCCTTGTCCTACCGCTACCGCAATTTTCTCGATCACGCGACACAAAGGGCGGAAATCAATAACACGGTGAGGCCTCCTATTTCAGGCCGGTCGTCTATTTTCGGCCGGTGCGTTCTCGCATTCTCTCTCAGCCTCCAGCCGAGCCGAAGCGCGCGGCTGATAACTCATTCGGAAGAGCCCCCCCCCTCTCTCTCTCTCTCTCTCTCTCTTTCTTTCCGTGATCTTCACGCGAATCGCTGCACCGATCGGCACCGCTGCGCGATGGGCCAACTCTTCATGGGAGACGCGTCCTGCAAATCGCGAGCTGTGAGAACCGCGCTGCAGGATCGACAGGATCCCGAAGAAGCTCATCGAACCCGCAATGCACCGATGATCCCGCAATATTCGCGCGCGCGCGTGCACATCGAAAACCCCGTCGTCCCGCGGGACGCCAACGCACTAGCAGAACGTAGGGATGTAGTGGGGGGAGGGAGGGAGATAAATCCACCGAATTTGGGATCCCTCGATGAAACCGCGAGCGCGAGCCGCATCGCGGCCGATCGATCGGGCGCAGTCGAACGCTCTTAAATGCTCGTAAACGCTGTCGGAAATGCTCCTTCGTAGTTTGGATCGACGTCACCCGCGCGCCGGGGATTCTGATTCATAATGGAGTCATCAAATTGATGGCCGGCGCCGCCGCCGTGGTCTGGATATGTGGAGAACTTTGACTCGGTCGATCTTCCGGCCGCTCGAGTCTGCCGAACTTGGCGGCTGGATGCTCGAATATGGATTTGAGTGATAAAGAATACCCCAAGATTGAGCATCGCTCAGTTTAATGTGTACAATCTTTACAAATCTGTACAAAAGAGTGCCCGTTCACTGGACACAAGTCCGCCGTGCTTGAGATTCGCGATTGAGAGCAACGAGAATATAGGTTAGGTTAGGTTAGGTTAGGTTAGGTTAGGTTAGGTTAAGTTGGGTTAGGTTAGTCCGTTTACTTCAGCTTCCCGGTTTGAATTGCCAACAACGGCCGAGATTGTTGCATCAGCAACAATCGCTGAAAGCAGAAGAAGAAACGAGGCAGCGCGTGCCTAATGTTGTTCGATCAATGTCACCGTTTATGCCGTGCATGATGATAATCCAGCCATGATCTCTCTGCCGAATCATTCGGTACTCTCGGGGCCCATGTTTCTCATGCCCATTCCTAAACACGGCTTGACGGGCGGCAAAAGTCCACGAACACGATCGGAGACTCCGCTGAGAACATTTGGTAGCTTGCTACACTCTAGGAGCGACTCGCTAATTATCTCGACAGCAGTCGAAACGTTAATTACATCGTTGGCGCTCGGTCGCACGAAACAGCCGAGAAGAAGCCGTCCGGCAGCGGCGACCGTCACGCGTTTATCTGCGGAGCGTGGGTGTCGCGGGAGGAAGGGGGAAGGGACGCACATGTGCGTTTTGCATGCGTCTCAATTATGCTCCATTCGTTGCCCGATAACGTGATTTAGGAAGTGCCGTGCGTGGGAGGCGGCGAGACGAGCCGCGCGACATCCGCGACAGCGAAACGACGCGTATCGCGGGTCGCCGATGGAGCGAGGTCTCGATCTTGATGCGATTACTCGACGCGCGATGTACTTAATAGCGTTAAACGGCAACCGCTCAGGAGGAGCGAGCCTCTATCGGTCTGATTAGCGGCTTTAATTGGCCGCTACGCTTGCTTAACTAACTCGCGGTGCGGAATCGCGATCTTCCCGGAAGCGACCGATCAGCCTGACTGGAATAACGATTATTATTCCAGATGCAGGTTCTCTTCGATCGGTATTGTACGAGGAATTATTCATGTTGGTATCGGGATGTATTTGATATTGCAGCGCGAGTAGCGACAATTACGTCCTACACTTGATCATGTATCAAGTATACAAATTAATTTCTGCCTCCCCCACGGCCGATCTTGAAAATTATTTTAGATTGGGATACCCGGCGATCCTTCCGTGACTCTTAACCGATAACGTCTACGCTCTTATTCGAAAACAGATGCGTACACGGTGGCAAACGTCTGATAAGGGGCATACTCGACATTGCGTTCCTTTCGCGTTCCAAGTGAAAAGAAGAACGTCACATCGAAGCCAAGTGATTGAAGTGACTCATAAATTACGAGAGATTTCACGAAGCTGGCTTTAATGTTGAGGGCAGAGAACGCGCCAGCTCGGACATTTCAAAGACGTGAAAGTGCGCAGGATGGACAAACTGGAGCAAAACTCTGCTCAAACAGAAAGGAAACTCGCTTGTACTCTTATAGATAGATTCTAAACTTTACAAAGGAAGAGCAAGGGATTGATTTGTACATCTAATATTATTAATAACACGATTGTCGAAGAGCGCGCTTTTGCCGTTTGCGCTTCGATTTGCGTCGATAGGTCCAGCCGGTCAATCGCGCATAACATCGCGTCGACGCGTGCGAAGCGAGTTTGAAACGCCCTACGAGAAAGCCCTTTTGAGGTTGACGCTGCGCGCGCGAGGTGAGAGAGCATTGTGATCTCGTAATGGACCAATATTTGCGATACGCGTGCGGGGGTTACCGCGGCTTACGCTGGCAACCCTCGCGGAGCCGACACGTCAGCGGGGTTTGTAATGAAATAATTACGAGCGAGCCTCCCTTGCACGGGAGGCAAGGGCGAGTCGGCGCCCGCTTTCCCGACACGGGATTTCTTAGTTAAAGACAAGCGGACGAAGGTCTACAATGCAGCCGCGACGATTTATACATTTCGTGTGTCATGTTACTTTCGCGCGCGTTTCAGGCGTTAGTTACCTTTGTAACTAATGACACTTGAACGAATTAATATCGTCATGATAAACGTCCCGCGAGGAATGTATGCTCCTGTTGGATTTGTAGGATATATATATATTTAATGATATATATATATATGTATAATGATATATATATATATATATATATATTCCTTATGCCAACGAGTTCTCGACGTTTGGTTGATAAAACAAGGAGTAACAGGATTCTTTATTATATTTAACACTAATACAACTCTTATTGATAGGCCGATTGATCTTTCAGTCTTGCTGGTCCAGATTCTTCTGTCGTTCGTTCTGTCGTTTGTTCGTCATTCGCCTGTCTTTTGTATGTCTTTCGTTTATTTATCGATTACAAAACTTTTTGATAAAATCAATAATTCTATTTATACCACACTCGGCCATCCTGCATTGATATCCGCCCTCGGATATCTTTATACCACAGATTTTTCACGCCTTTTTGCGGATAGACACCGCGACATAGGCAGACGCGTAAAATTTGCAGCCGAATTTAGGAGGCTTCAAATAAAAGGCTAGATGACGTTAGATTAAACGGTGAGAGGGGGATTTAAATAGCGGGCGAATCGGTGACAATTTTCAGGCGCAATTCCAGCGAGAGAGGCGAGATCGATCGAAATCAGCTTCTTCTCCCCCTTTCTCTCTGTCTCTCTCGCTCTCCTCTCCTAGCTAACACAGGATTAGGAGCCGCCAGGGAGAACGAACGTGTGAAAGTGCATGTCTGGCGGCTCGCGCGGCGGACGATAGCGGGCCATTTTCGTCGGTTACGAGACGAACCTGTCGACTTGTTGAGCACGGCTGCGCGTGGGACGACGGTTCTGTGGCTCGGTTATTCATATGAAGACGTAATTGGGCCGGTTGACAGTTTCCGAGTCGCTCATTTGACGTGTGACATGATTCAGAAGCGTCGAGTCGTTGTCACATCTTCAATTGGCTCCTCCGTTCGAGCAATCAGCGTCCCGCGGCCAACAAGAATCGCATCGCCTCTGTCATCTTCGTCCGCCCGTCAGCGCGACCAACACTTTGTCGCTTGTTGCTCTTTGTTTGCCACTTCGGGCCTCATCCGCCAACCGTCCCCTTTCTTTCCACAATGTACTCGAGCGATTTCACGCGCGATCCGCACTCGACGCGGCCGCGGAACGCCGACTATTTCGAACATCCGAAAAAATTGGGCGCCCGCAACCTTGCGCCGGGCATTCCAAACGTTTGACCGGCGATCAGCTTCGCCGATGAAGACGTCGTGCGATCGTCTTTGTCGCTCTGATAAGCAGGAATATTCGGTTTAAAAGCGCCCGACCTGCTCTTCCATTGACCATCGACGCTCGTTGTGGCTGGCAAATGATCGAGGCATCACGATATTATTCGGCACGTTTTATTTTCAATCCAGAGCGATCGTAGAATATCCAAAGCTATCGTGTCACGTGTTTGGAGATGCGTGATTGTATCAATTGCTGATATTGTTGTTCAGTGTGTCGGAATGCTTTTAGTTCAACATCAAGTTCCGGATACTTTCCATGCCCCAGCATCCGCTGCCCATTGCGTGCGTGACAGTTGTTATCCCAGAAATTTGAAACAATTTATTAAAACAATTAATTTTTTGTCCGCATGACAAATTGCAATCCCATCAGAATTCAAACATTTTCGTTTCACGGAATTTTGAGAGCAATTCTGCGTATTAATAATTCGAAAAACTGTTCAGAAAGGTCCAGATAACAGGCGTGTATATTAATGTTAATGTACATGCAGCCCCATCAAACAAGTTTGACAAGTTTGTAATGAAATTAATATCCGAAATGCTCGTACGAAGAACTGTGTACGAAAATCCTATTGGTTTAGTTATTTAGTTATTCGAAAATAGGCGACGCGCCTCAAGAATGTATAATGAGATCGGATCTAACGAGTTAATGAAGATTTAGGTAGATTATGCAAACATGCACTTGCAATGTTTATCGTGATTTCTATGTAAGGACGAACCGCTGATCGCTTTCCCATATAGAGACAGAATAGACAGATGCTCGGATAAGAAAGCACTTTCATAGATCATAGATATTTAATAGGGAGAAATTTGCTGCGACTTTAAGCCCTGAGTGATGGATTCCTATGCGAACGATTGAAACTTTGCGCGTGTAAAACTTGATGCGACATTTAAAGGTAGATCTCAATCCAACTGAGAGCAATGTTTGTGATCGTTGTTGTCCTGATCTTGCCCTTTTAATATCCAGTGCGATATGCATGCGATAGAAATGCGCAAGATTTATATTACTCCAACACAAAAACGGAACGACAGGACGTCTGTGAAAAAGGATTTCGTATGTTTTATCGTCTTTGGTTTGGAATGTCTCGATGCAACAAGCGTACATCGAATATGAGTCACAGAGCGAATGACTCGACCGTTGCTACACTTGTCGAAACGGAGGAAGGTTGTTATCGCTCGGCAGTTATCAAGCATCGAAAAAAAAGTTTGTCTTCAGTATCCTGCGAGAAGCGAGAAGCCAAGCAACGGTAGCATGTTCGTTGCCGTGTTAGAGCGAGATATTCAGATATTGTAACCGTCAAGTAATCGTACGATTAAAGAAGGTTGTTTTCTTTTCTAACGACTCTTATCTTTACTGAACGCTCTCTCGGACCGATAAATATAAATAAATATATATAAACGAGGTTGCGCGAATCATCGAAGGCGCGTTAACAACGTCAAAACACCGAGCAATAAATAGTTAAACGTTTAATACAATTAACACAGCTATATTCATTCACGAATTATTGTTCATATAATTAATTCATAAGTGATAGAAGGGTACTCCTTTTTATAATTAACTTTCTCCAAGTCTCTGCCCATTCAACGCGGCATCTTTTGAGGTTTTCATTTTTCCGTTAATGATATGACTCTTAATATCTGCACTTTCCGTGTTTTATCTGCATTCTATTGCATAATCTTTCACGGATTGTGCTGTAGGTGCTTTCTTAACACGTGACGTAAAGAAATTATTAATTCACAGCGATATGTACAATCTCAATCCTGATACCTCAATCCTGTCGCGTAATTTTCGAATTACGTAATCGCCATTCTCTGCTGATTCGTGTGTTCTTAATTATGCGTAGCAGTTTCGATTTATTTCGATAAATTAACGCGAGCGTTAGTCGATCTAATCACATCAAATCTCTTTCGGTAAGAATCTATGGTCGTATCTTAGAAATGTTTCCATGTGTTTTCTTATTAAACACGCGCATGTTGTTGAATCGAGACAATTCTCTCCTCGCTATGAATCTCTAAGGAAACTTTTATATGAATTCTAAATTTCACATTTATTTTCACCGTTTCCTACATTTGTTTCTCTACATTTGCTCCGCAATTGCTGCAAGAGCAAAAACGAGACTCTTAGAGAATTAAATTTAAGAGTCTAATAAGCGCGAGGATATACAGAAGAGAAAAAGCTTTCCTTGTACAAAATTTCCTCTCAGCCAATCAACTTTAGCAGAAGATCTCGCTTCGGTAGATATCTAGTTCGACTCGTTTATCGGGCACCCATCGTCTTGCCATTGTGAGCAATCGAGTATTACGATTTCCACGTTTAGCGCATATCGATCACCAGCGATTGTCACGGCAGAGATGAAAGTAGCGGTCACGATGAGTGCGCCGAGGAATGTCGTAATCATTAATTCCTCTCGGAGCGATTTTCCTAGCAGGATTCACGCAAGATGATCGATTTGGCATCTGGATGCTGCGACGACGGCAAGCTAACACATCGTCGTCGCAAATCCGGTCACGACCTTCAGCGAGCGTCCCGTCGAGAGACGTTTCGCACGATTCGATTTCGCACTCATGCCTTGTGCGGAAACGCCGCAATCGCCTGCGAGATCGTTACACGGCGCGGATCCAGCATCGACACATCAATCAACGTCGCCGATCGCGCGTTGCGTTCCGGGTAGAAGTTAGGTGCAGAGTAAGCGTGCGGCACGTTGTTATGCGTGTCGGCACCTCGGCAATGTCGTTACACCTGTCTAACTGGACGGCAAATAGAAACCCTAAGCGATAACGAGCGAGCAGCGAGCGCGAACGGAACAGGCCGGAGAGATTCGCCGGTGTTTGGTTCGCCGCGCGCTCCTCGGAATTTGTTTATCAAAGCGTTTAGCCGAAAATGATAATTCCCAGCCGGCATTAATCGTGATTATACCCGGCGCGCTAATTGCATGTTGTTGGACGGCCGCCTTGCGGTGCCTGACAAACAAGTCGGCGTCGACATCCGGCGCGCTCCTCGTCTCCCCCACGGGGAATTATCTCGTCTCGCCGTGATCCGCGATCTTTCCGCGCGAAGCTGTTGCGCTGTTCCGCTCTTCATGGTAGAAACGCCGCACAGGCGGAGGCTCGAGGCCGCCATCGATCCGCGACCGCTCGCTTCATCTCGCGTAGCTGGGAGATCGATTTCCCGAAGCGCGCCCGACAGCGGCAGCTTGTTGCACCCGCGCGGTTGAGCACCCCTGCGCTGAAACCTCTGCTTGGCAACAAATCAGCATGACAAAGAGTAGAAGGAAGGAGGAGGTGGCGGTGCTCGAGCGCGTTCGGGGCGTTTGGGGTACACATCGCCGCTTGGAGGACCGTAGGGGTGTGCGTGGCCGGTGAAATCTGTCACCCGGATGTCAATCAATATCTCGTGGGGTTCGGGTACCCGCGCCCTCTCCCTCACCCTCCCGACCCTTCCAGCCCTCCACTTTGGCCGACCTTCTGTTCAGCCTCTCTTATCCGCGCGTTCCCGCGTGCACGCGTGCACGCGTGTACCCCGTGAATGCCTCTSCYCSCCTCCCCCCCCCCCTCTCTCTCTCTCTCTCTCTCTCTCTCTCTCTCTCCGATACGCGTCATACGTGTCACGCGCGGCAGCCGCGTCTCCGCCAGGCGGAATCCGCGGAGCGCCGCCGCCAACGAGCGCCCGACAATCGCCTCTTCTCTCCCTGCTCCCCTCCTCCGCCCCTCCTCCACCCCTCCCTCCACCGCTCCCCGACCCCCCCTGCGATGATTATTAATTTTCTAGTGTCTAAATTAATCAGGAGAGGAAAGAAAAATGCGGGACGAACGGTGAAAGGGGAGGGACGATGCCGGCGATCTGACGGGGCAGAATGGGGATGGGAATGCAACAGCCGGTCGAGCCTCCCCATCATCCCCCCGTGTCTCGTGCTATCCGGCCGAACGACGCGTAATGCCTAGGCGAAGTGCTCGGCTCCATTAATAAATCATAACAGGTTCTTCCGATTGAGGCGCGTTAACGCCGACAGACGTCGCCCGACACGTTGTCGATCGCCGTTGACGTTCGTCCAATGGTCCATCTGCCGATCGGCGCGAGATCTGGGTCGAGCTGCCGCAGCCATCGCGGAACGCGTTAATTCGTAACTGCGCGAGGCAGAGAAGCAGAGAAGAGCGCGAGGACTCCGCTTTCTCTCTCTCTCTCTCTCTCTCTCTCTCTTTGGGCGCAATCAAATTAAGCCCGCATCTCGCGAGCTTTTCGCGTTCGAGGGCCTCACTCGACTGGCGTCATCGCTCGTCGATATGAAGAATAACTGCCAATCCGATGATAATTAATACCCTACAGCGGAGGGTCCTCGAATCGGCGTGGCGGGGTTGTAGAGCTCGCGATTTCGCAGACGCACTCCACGTTCGATTCCGCGTCGACGCCGACGTTGACGGACGACGGCGCCCTCGTCATCGTCATCGCCAGGCCGGCCGGCTGGCTCCCGCGGTTATCCGCGCGCTGCGGAATATTACGGGAATCGCCGAGGGAGCAGACGGCGCGGGAGTTGCCCGAGGGGTGCGATTGCGCCGCGTGTTAGCCGTGCGCGTCCCTCAAAATAGAGTTACCAAACTGTAACTACGTTTCGATGCATTAATGCGACGTGGGGCACGCGGATAGGGTCGCGCCATCCGGCTGGCAACTTTGTCGGAATTCACGGCCGCGCTGTAACGAATCGATCGCGGTTACGTCGCTCCTCGCGTTCCGCATCTGCAGCCGTTTACAGCAGCCTCGCGTCTCTCTGTCTCTTTCTCGTTTGCGTAATCAGCCCYCCCCCCMCCCCCCYCCCMCCCMAGCCGCGACGAAGGAGCGGCTCGCGACATGTGGACGCGGCATTATCCGCCGACGTTGCGGAAACCGCGGGTTTGTCCCTCCGCGAGAATCGCCGCGGTCGCGATTGCGACTCGTGCTTGCTTTCAACGCCTGCGATTTGCAATCCAATCGTAACGTGCGAGTCTCTTAATATTTCGCACCCGAGAGAAAGGGAGAGAGAGAGATCCCGAATAAACGGGGCGTTTGGGATAATCCACGTGGATGACTGTTGCTTTTCAAACGGCTTGCATGCTTGCGTGCTTCGTAAAATGCGTGCTTTTCTCATCCAAGCACATCCGATCCGTTTACCTTGCAATATTCCGTCCCGCGTGCGCGCATGCGCGTGCGCGTAAGAGGATTACGCCAGCTAAACTCGAGCGTTGCGGGATCACGTGATTATGCTTTGCTGATGCTTTGCTGATTATACTTTATACGGTATTCGAATTCTCCTCGGGAAGCAGAAAAAGTCATCTCAATCGCGACGCGCTTGACGACAAAGAGCACTCGCGGAAGATACTTCACTTTGGCTTTCAGGAGAATGCACCCTCTCCCCCCCCCCCCCCCTCTCTCTCTCTCTCTCTCTCTCTCTCTCTCTCTCTCTCTTCGTCGCTTTGGATTATGCATCGTGCGAATGTAAGACCGATTTCTGAATCATCCGAAATCGATTGTCCCGATGCCGGACGCGTTGGATTTCCTAGTCTTGGCCCTTGCAGCCTGCTTCACAGAATGCATGGCGGGGATGAGAACGGCGCTTTAGGCGCCGCATGGGCGCCGCCTTGCGCGTGTGCCCCTCAAGAATATTATTTTGCCGCGCGCGTCCGCGCCGAGGCTCTCAGCTTTCTAAAAGTCGTCGGGCAAGTCGTCAGATGCATCATCGAAAACGCATGCAGATACAAGTGATCTTTGCTTCCATCCAGCGGTGCGATAAGCTGTACCGAAGCAACGGTAAAAGTTTACGAAATTCTGCTACTCCTTCAATCGCTTCATATCATCGTTCTCATAAAACAGTAATGTTCTTCATGAAGGAGAGGGGGAATGAAGAAATGATCGCGGAGGGATAAGCCTCCCATGCTCGCGGAATTGTAACCTCAATTCGCATTCTCAAAGACGACTGTCCGAAAGTCCCTTCAGCAATGACACGCGCGACATATCCGTCGCCCTCATTCGTCGACCATGTTGCTCCGCCAATGACGATGACGATGACGGCGCCGCGGATGGCAAGAAGCTACTCGCGGCGGGACGCTTTCTTCCTCCCCTCGAGGGCCATTTCCTCTTCGGAGCAACCCTCGAGCTGTGCATCGGGCACAGGTATCGCGCGGGCTCCTTCGGGCTACTTTGATCGCCGCGCTCAAACATTTTCTACCCTTCTTCCTTTCCCAGCCCCAGCCTCGCCTTACCGCTAGCTGCCGCCATTTACACTGCGACGGGGGGGGGGGGCGTCGGCGGCGGCGGTGGTTGCATCCAAGCCGCTACCAACTAATTACAGCGCGGATCAAAGAATTCATCGACGTCGTCGCGTCTCGCCGCCTCGACGCGCGCGGGGGTGGCGCAGAAACGGAGCCGGGAGAGCAAAAGGGGGCTGTGCCCGAGCCCTTACGAGTCCCACGTAAAGCGTCCCAGGGTCTCTGTGTAGGGGCGCCGGTATTCGCGCCGGTAGAAACGCGTCGCCATGCGTTTCCATTACTTTCGTACGCAGCGAGCTGTGCAGCCTCGCTGGCTGCACCGGAGCTGCGCGGAAAAATATATATATATATTTATAGAGAGAGAGAGGGAGAGAGAGAGAGAGAGAGAGAGAGAGAGAGAGAGAGAGAGAGCGAGTTCAGATAAATCCATTCCCACAGTTGTTTGCCGTTGCTCGCGAGCGCGCGGAGTTTCGATAATCGATGCCTCGATCGAACGGCGGCGCGAGCCGCGATCGAGGAAGGGCGGCAAGAGAGACTCAGATTAGGTTAGGTCCTTCCCCCAGAAGGACGTCGCGCCGTTACGATCGCGCTGTCCCCACAGTTGCGTTCGGTCACGCGGTCTTTTTTGTCCGCGTACGCTTGCGTCTTCAAAGACGGAAAGTCATGAGGCACATCAGCAGCGCGGAGTCTCGTTGACGCTTGACGAGCGCACAAAAACACCGCATGGAAAGGCAGCGAGAGTATATCTGTCTTCGCCGTCTTTCGAGAGCTCCAGCCCCGCTTCGATCCGTTTCGGTCGTCATCCGAATGTGTCTCAGACTCATTTCTCATCTGTCTTTTTCGAATTCCCCCCTCCCCATCCCCTCCCCCGCCGCCCCACCGTGGTTCCAATTACGGGCGCGATTGCGCGCATGGACCAGTCGAATGCGTAGGAATTCACGTGGGAGGAATTCACGCGGCTAGGAACAACGCGAGGCGGTCTCTCCGCGCACCAAGAACACGCACTCTCTCTCTCTCTCTCTCTCTCTCTCTGCTCTTCCCGCAAGAAATCCGGCAGCGAGGAGTCAAAAACGCAGAGAGGAAAGGAGGGAGCATCCGAAGCATCGAAGCAGGGAAGCAACCTGCTCTCCCACGGAAAATTAGGCCGCGATGTTTTCGCGATCTCCTTCTGAGATGTTTCCTTCTCTTTCCCCGTGCCTCCCTCCCCGACGCCGGCTGCCCAAGCACCGAGTTCGACAACTCGACAAGGCCTCTTTAGGGAAGCGTTCCGCGTCGCTCGGATCGAGATTATCTTCGCGAGTCGCGCGTTCGTTCATCTTCGAGAGATTCCCCGATAGAATCGAGCCGTCCCCTACCTCCCTTGTCCACCCCTTGCTGCCTCTACCGCGGCTCGAGGATTAGAGATTCAGATTCGAATAAAGAAGGAAAAAGAAAGAAAGCAAGCGCGCTCATCGCGCTCGTAGGCGATCGGGGAAGCTCCCCTTCGCTCCTTCTTCCCTTTGTCTCTCCCTTCCCGCCACGCGTGACAAAGACCTCTCGATCGCGTCACCTGCCATCCATCGCTACGGAAATCAGCGTGCAGACGACGAGTGCAGATGGAAATGGGCGGTTATTGTGCTCGTGAACGAGTGGATTGCGTTCGACGTACACTGCGAGTGAAGGAGGGACGTGCGCCCGAATTCTCGTAATCGGATTCCGGGGAAGGGGGGAAGGGGGGGGCGGGCGGGCGGGGAAAGGGGAGGATCCGCGACGAAGGGAGAGGACAAACATCGCGGGAGGACAGACGGAGGCCCTCTTGTTCTCGACAGGCCGGCCGTCCTTGGCGATGTCACGGAGCATAATGCGAACTAATTACCTCGCCGTCGTCAAAGCTGCTGCACTCGACTGCCGGTCGGGGGACAATAAGTGGGCACTCTCGCCAAGTTTTCTGCACACGCGGCACATCGAAAGCGAGTCCTCCTTTCGACAACTCGCAGATCACTCGGAGAGAAACAGAAGAGAAGGAGGAACACGAGGACAGGAAATCGACGAGCGCATGGAATCCGGAGCGAGAGCGAGAGCGAGAGCGAGAGAGAGAGAGAGAGAGAGAGAGAGAGAGAGAGAGAGAAGGCGGGAGAGAGAGGAAAAGAACAGTCAGCGGTGGAGGATTGTCGGGAACGGCGGAGAACTCGCGAGAACGCGGGACAAAGAAAACGGAAGAAGGGCACGTTCGGAAGGGTTTCCTTTCGGCTGATTAGAGCCGCGATAGAGAGAGAGAGAGAGAGAGAGAGAGAGAGAGAGAGAGAGCGGTTGGAGATAAGAGAGCGCGCCCGCCACAAAGCCTCCCCCATCCCTCCCCGCGCGCCCCCTTTGGGCGCAACGAGTCAAAGCAGGTATCGTCATCCAGGATGACCATCGTGCGAATCTCCAAGCGAGATGTAACGTTGTAATTAGCCTCTTCAGGGTCCCAGCCACTCTAACCCTTTCCGGATCGCGTTTTGCGTCGGCCGGAGGCGCGTTCGGCGACGTTATCGCTCGTATCTGTATCTCGCGTGCTTGAAAAGAAATGAGAGAGAGAGAGAGAGAGAGAGAGAGAGGGGGGGATGGGGGTGGTAGCGAAGGGTGCGTACGTGCGCGCCGGAGTGCCACGAGTACTGTCTCTCCCCCGTTGTCGTCGGGGTGGTCGCCGCAGAAGGGTAAGACCGCGCGCGGGATTGGCGGCGGGGGCGAAACTTCAAAGCTGCCGAAACGATTGTTCGGCGTCGCGCCCCGGCGCGCGTGTGCCTCGAGAGGCAGCAAGCCGAAGGGGTGCAAGCACTCGCGAACTCAACTCGCGCGCGCCCACCTCTTTGATTACCTTCGCTCTCATCTTCTCTCCCCCCCCCCCTCTCTCTCTCTCTCTCATTTTTCTTTCTTCGCGGGATTCTCCCTGGGCAGGAGGGGAAGAGCGGGCCGATGAAGATCGGAGGGGTAGAGCGAGGACGAGCGGATGCCTTAACGTTTCAAGCGGCCGCTTGACCCCGCCGGAGAAGAGGATCCCGATAATTAGCGCGCTCGATGTCGGGTCCTCAAAGCTCCTCCGTCTCCAAACGGAGAAGCTTCCGGATCACCGCCAGCGTGAGAAGAATGTCCCCCTCGTGCGCGTTCGTCGCGAGGCTGAGTCTCGGAAGTTCGTGCGGGAATTTGCGGCAAGGCGCAGGAGCGATTGTGCGTTTATGCGAGTCGCAGAGGTCCGGGAGTCACGGCGAGATTATTGATGGATCGGGGCAGCCAGCCCCGACGTGAGCTTCCCGTAAGCCTCGAGGGCCCGGTGGTCCCCCGACGCCAGAGCTCGATGGGCCCATCGAGCTCGGCATCATCCATCATAACGCGCCCTTGACGCGTTCCCGCGTAGGTCCGCGAGTGCGGGAAAATCTCGGAATCATCTGATCCGGGTAAACTCGCGTTCGCGCATCTTGGCCTTTTCCCACGTTCATGCCGCCGAACCGGGGCCCGTCCGACGAGCTATCGATCGCTATTCGTCGATACTCGTTACCGGCGATCGTAACTCACGAGCCACCATCGTCGAGAATTACGAGCGCGGTAATGCGTCCAGGTCTCTCAAGAGAGGAGCCGCCGCTGCCGCCGCCCCTCCCCCCCTCCCTCCCCGGAGGGGACTGAGTCGCGAAGAGCGGCATCGCGGCGATAAGCGCGCGGATCCCGTAATAATAATCGGGCACACTTCTGTGCGCGTGCGCGCGGATAATTGAAGCGCGCGGCTCGCACATTCCTGCTCGATCCGCCTGCTCGTCGATAGATTCGAATTAATGGCTTGACTTTATTCCAGTAATTTTGTCCCGGAGTCGATTCGGTTCGGGTTCGATTCAAGTGAAGAACCCGCGGCTCCCCTGTCCTCCTCTCTCGCGTCCCCGATCATGGGTAACTGCGTAACGCGGCGACGCTCGAGGAGATATTAATATCTTAATTACGGCGGGCGCTCGTTTTTGCGAGGCGGTCTGGTCGATCGATCGAGAAGACGAAACGGCAGTTGGCTCGCACGACTTTGCCACCAGCTTGCCACGAGTGCTGCTTACTGCGCGCAATCTTGATTGAATTCCTGTATCCCATCATCGTGAATGCGCGTCATTAAAAAGCGAGCGTTGGCTTTGACAAGCCAGTCGATTCGTTCGACGCAAGTAGCGAGTCCGTCTCGATCATAAGATCGAGATAATCATTTAAATACTGCCAAGTCGCCTGCCATCGGCGAGTCCGCATCCAACAGATCATTAGGGATCCTGATTGCGACACGACGATTGAGCTTAAGCCAATGAGAACGCCGCCTGCCGCGCTGCGATTGGTCAACCGTCGATCTCCGGATCGTAACCTCAATCCCGACGCATAATCCGATAGATGAGGGTCTCGTTCTAGCTTCCGCGGCCTCCCGAATGCGCCCGAAGTGCATCTCCGTCCGCGTTCGCGTGTCGCGCTTGATCGGGGATCCGCAAGGTGCGTCCGCGGACAGCGATTCGCGGCTCCCCAGCGGCGGGATGGCGGGGATAAACGCACGCGCCGGCGAAAAATTGGTGGCGGCGCGACGCGCAGCTGACGAGGGGGCGGCGGGCCGATAAAAGCGAGCGTCGCGTTGCGCCGCGTGCATTTATCGCGCGCCCGCGGCAGCGTCAACCGCTACGGCGAGAACTCGCGAGGCGACTTCCGTCGCGATCGGTTCATCAATCTCGCGGCCGACGATCGGACTCGAAGATAAACCGACCATCTGCGAGTTGTCCTCTTCGCTCGCGTCGCGCGGCCACACCGACAGCTCTGGAGATAAATCTTTGCGCGCGCGTGGGCAGGTCGCGGCAAATGACCCGGAGCCGCCCGGAGAGGGCGATTTGCCGCGGCCGAGCGACCGAGACGGATCGGCAGTGACGGCGCGGCTGAGAGGACTTGGCCTTGCTTGAGAGGAAAACGCGTCGGCATCGCTCGGATCGTGACATCAACGACGCGATATCGCTCGGGGTCGTCCTCGGGTCGTCCGCGCGAACGCAGTGAGGAACGAATAGACGTCAAGGAAAGGAAAGGAAAGCGCGATCGTCCGATTCGTACGATCGTAGCGTCCGGTGAACTGAATTGGAGCGATAATCGGCGCGATAACTGCGCGCGGCGAGGTCAATACGTTATCAGTGGTCAATGCGGCAGCGGCGAGG
This sequence comes from Eciton burchellii, assembly GCA_020341155.1. Classification (NCBI taxonomy): domain Eukaryota; kingdom Metazoa; phylum Arthropoda; class Insecta; order Hymenoptera; family Formicidae; genus Eciton; species Eciton burchellii. The sequence goes on along the minus strand of JAHMML010000068.1, from coordinate 523,100 downwards.
GGGAAGAAGGACGCAAGCATCGGGAATCGCGTGGCCGAGCAGCGCGGTCGCCAACGTCGACGTAATCTAATCGAGAGCGGCCTGTCAGGTGAGAATCATAGATAGCGGGAGGAAGAAAGAGAGGGCGAGAGAGAGAGAGAGAGAGAGAGAGAGGAAGACGAGGTGCTTGTCGGTGCGTTTGACCGTTATAATTTCGGGTTATCGGTTGCTACGCGATCAGATCATCTCGCCGGATGACTCGTTTAGACGCGAAAACGCTAGAGGCCGGTCATTGCGCTCGTTGCATTGAAAGACAAACATCTGTTTGGCGGCGATTGAAGCGGCACGCGACTACTCGGATCTCGATTCAAAATTCCCGCTCTTCCCCCCCCCACTCCTTTCCCACTCCCCTCCCGTTCTACCTCGACGCGTCGATGAAAATCCGGAAGGATCGGATAACGATCTCGTTTCCAGCGCGCGGGGGCTAGCCGGGAAGCGGCAGCGAATGCAAATCGCGCGCTTGTCGATAAAGCCGTATCTAATCGACGTTAATCGAAACGATTAACGAGGGAAAGCCATTAACGCGCGCGCGCGCGCACGCGCACTGATAGCGATCGGGCTCGAGATCGGCAAGATCTCGCGCCATCATTCACGCTTCACTTGGAATCAACGTTCTGTATACGCGCGTTCTGAACGCTTTGTCGGCGAGTCCTCCTGCTCCTCCACGCGTGAAATCGCGAGATGATAAGCAACAGCTTGATCCCTCTTTCTTTCGCTTCATCTCCGCGCACCTGATCCCCTCTAACTAGGCCATCGCGCGTACTCGTTTCGCGCACGGCCACTCATTAGCGCTCGCTCGTGACGCGCCGCGATCTATCGATCTCTATCACCGGCGATACACGCGTACACGCACACAGAGGCTAGTACTCTGCGCGAATAGCGCGAGAGCGCCCGCCGAAAAGCAGCCGCGTGGCTCTCTGGCTGTTTCGTGGTCCGCTGCGCGGAGGGGGTGGACCTCGCGATTGCCACCCTTTCGCAGCAGCCAAGTTCCTTCACCTGCACCGCGAGGGAGCGGAGGAAAAATACGGGGCGGGGGATGGGCGTTCTTCGGATTACCGGCGGAATTACCGGGCGGAATTAGCCGCGGCGCGGTACATCACAATTAGACCGTAATTAAATCCTTCGGGCGTCGCGGGGGGGGGGGRGGGAAGAGGGAAGAGGAAAGAGCGAGAGGGACGGGGGGCGCCCTGTGGGTCCCCCCTTCGCGATGATGACGGTAGGGTGGCGTACGCGGGTATCCTCGCGAGGGTCGAGGGTGAGGGTGGCCGCGTATCGCCGCGCAAGCGGGGTGACAGCAGGAAATAAAGGGCAGGCCGTGCATTAGCGTCGACGGTCAAAGGGTCGCTCGAATATCGAGCGGTCGCCGGTGTTAAATTACCATTTGTCGGTAGGGCAATGCAAACGGGCGCGCGAGCGTGTCGCCGGCATCTTGCGTCTCTCCCCCTCCCCCATCCCGCCGGAGTCAGCGTGACTCTGCGTCGGCGAGATGATAACGCTCCGTCGCGCTTCCGGTCGCGCCTCCCGTTTATCGGGACGGAACTCGCGACTCCGTGCATCTCGAGTGAGACGGATGCACGTTGTAGATCCAGAGAGAGAGAGAGAGAGAGAGAGAGAGAGAGAGAGAGAGAGAGAGAGAGAGAGAAGGGGGGGGAGGGAAGCATACTGTGCACTAAATGGAAATGAAACGGATTTATTATTATTGTTGCCTCTGCATGTAGATTCTGCTCATTATAGCTCCGGCTCCCAAGCCGGACCGCGCTTAATGTTTCAACGAATAATTTCGCGGGACACAATTACGCTTCAGTGCTACACTTGCCGTCCGACTCGCTGATATGTAAATGTGATTGGACGAACAATCGTACAATCAAAGAAGCGTCATCTTGAGAACCCTCGCAATCCAGAGTCGGCTACAGTCGAACGTTGCAGGTAGACGATCGGACATGAAGTGTTTGTAGTTCAATCACTGAAGCCTCGCGTGCACACGGTGCACAAGCACAGACTTCGGCTTCAATCCGCGTGCAGCCAGCGCGAGCGACAATTTCGGCGATTAATCTCCGCGGCGCGAAGCCGACCTCGAGAATCGAGAATCGATCCTCCTTCGTCGCGAGGGCGCGCGGATAAAATTCCGGGGGTCGAGGCTCCTCCCCTCCCCTCCCCTCAGCGAGCTCTGGCAAATATAGACCGGCCCCCGGATTGTTTACCGTAGGATCGCACTCGGCAACGCACGGCCGAAGATTACTTTCGCCACCCTGATCGCGTTTCCGATCGAGTTGCCGGGGCCGCGCGCGGAAAACTCGATACGAATTACCGCCCCGGGATATAATATCGGCCATTCGAACCGACTCTCGCCCTCCCCCCTCCCCCTCGTCGGCGCGCCAAGTGGAATCCTCCCCCCGATCGCTCCCATCAGTTTGATATGCCCGCGCCCGCGCGCGCGCGCGCGTTCTCTCTCTCTCTCTCTCTCTCTCTCTCTCTCTCTCTCTCTCTCTCTCTCTCTCCCTCTCTCTGTCGAATGGCGTGATCGCAGGAGCTTTATTGCGATCTTATTATCGGAACGTGGCGCAGCACGGTGAAGGGTGCGAGACTCCGAGACGAGACGTGGAAAGCCGTACAATAATTCCGGCAGAATTTCCGCTCTCGCCGAGGGATTCCCCGATGCTTAAGCCGGACACGCATGATCGATTACGCCGCCGATTAACGCGCGGCAGCTCGTCGGACGTCCGGCCGCGTTATCGGTCGCGCAACACTTTCTCGATTCGGTCGCGCCGGCAGACGCAGTCTCACGCTTCAGCTCGTGATTTCACTTTGGGAGCCGACGCGGCGGGGRGGGGGRGGGRGGGAAGGACGCGCCATTAGCGCGCCGCGAGTCAAAGGCGCGCCCTCGTGAAATCCAGCTCGCGCTAGCTCGCGGGTCGCATGCGCTCGTTAAAAAAGTGCATTCCCACATTACATGCCGTGCACAACGGAGCTTTGCTAGCGGCCGGGCGCCGCTTCGGGGGAGCGCGCGACGCCTTTGTGGCCTCCGCGTCGCCGTAGCGCCGGCAAGCGCCGCTACCGGAATTTCGGTAGCGCGCTCGGAAATATTGAGAGAGAGAGAGAGAGAGAGAGAGAGAGAGAGAGAGAGAGAGAGAGCCATTTATTACTCTCCGAGCTATCCTGCCTCGAGCGCAAAACTCGAAGAGAAGAGAGACAATAAATATAAAACGCTCTAAAATTTACAGAGAGAGAGAGAGAGAGAGAGTGAGAGAGGTGGGGAAGAGAGAGGGGAGGGGGAGAGAGAGAGATTCGCGGGAGTCGCCGGCAGCGAGTCGGCGCATTTTCATGCAAATTCACGCCGCCGTAACCGCATTCTCCGCTCGCCGAAACCCACCGCGTCGAGCGCCGCGCATCTTTTGTCTCCGCGCGCGAACGCGCGCACAGTCGGAAATTAGTATTCGACGGCCGCGTCGTCGTCAGCCTTTTTTCGTATGCCCGCCGCGGGCCGGGTTCAAGACCGATGAAATGTACGCGGCGGCCGCGGAATCCTCCCGACGACTTCTGCCGCCTGGATCCGCCTTCCAGGCAGGCAGATGCGCCCGTTGCGCGGAACGGCATGCCGAATCGCACGTATCGCGAATGAGAATCAGCGCGCGCGCGCGCGCGCGCGCGCGAGAGAGAGAGAGAGAGAGAGAGAGAGAGAGAGAGAGAGAGAGGGAGAGGGAGAGAGCGAACGTCCGTATCTGCAGTCGGGACGCGCGATCTCGCTTGGGAACGCTGCTCGCGCTGCGCGATATAATCGAGAAAATTAGGAGACACGTTGCGGGAGCGTCTGCTCTCCGGCGAGCGATGAAGAAACGACGAATTCCGAGCGGATGGATGGTAGCCTGTCCTCGATCGGGAGGCGGATCGGAGTGTCCACCCGTCTCGGATTTCTCTAATCTCCGGTGATTCGTGAAGCGGCGATTTCGGTGGAGGACGCTCCTCGAGTTCTCGAGCTCGGGCTAAGCCGCGACTTATCTGAATGCATTACTGGCCCTTTTTGCCCTTTGCTCGCTCTCCGGGCCTAAGTGCAGGCACGTCATTCTGCCTGTGGCAGCATCGAAGGTTATCTGTTTAGGAGCCACGCCGGCCATCGATCGTCACGTGGAAACGTCGTTTGCGCGTGATCGCACAGTCCGACAGTTTCGGGGGCTTTCGAGCGGCCTGACATCGAAAGTAGGTAAATCCTTGTCAAAACAGAGCGTGCCCTGTGGAGACGCGCGCCCTTATCGTCGTTCCAGGTCCTTAGGCACGCCGGATTAGCTTCACGCGTTGACAGGTAGCGCGCATGGCTCGGACGACACGAACTCCGGCCATCGCGACGCATATTGATGAGACCGCGTGGCACTGAGAAATTGATTTCCAAACGATACAAACAACGGTTCCCCTCCTCGAAAGGGGATCCAGTTTGTACGACGGATCGATCCCACGAAGCGAAGAATGCGGTTATCGCGGCGACGCGAAGCGATGCTTCGCGTTACTTGGAAACGACAAAGGCGCGTGACTCGTTTCGCCGGACAGGAATCAGTCTTCAGCCGATTTAGCGATTGGAATTGTGTTGGCAGAACTGAAACCTTCAAGTCGAAATCTGTCACGTTGATCCTGACTTTCGAGATTTTCTTCGCAAGAGTTTCCAAAGTTGAGCAAGACTCTGGTCGTTCCTCGTTACGCGGTTGTCAGCTCTCTGTCCTTCGTTTCGTCTCTGTTAATTAGAATTTCACAAAATTCACTCTCCTTAAAGAGGAGAGATTTGTTCCGCCAAATAAAAGGAATAATCTCGCCGATGAATGAATCTCGCAGTGACTGAAACTTGAACGGCGCGCCTGAAGTCGGTCAAGCTACTGTGCGATCTCGCGAATTTCACGCGAAGCGCGACTGACTCTCCGAGTATCGGGGATTCCCGGAACTCGTTGCAAAGGGAGCAGTAACTTTCCCGGGATAAATTTCGAGGAGTGATTGCCCAGAATCGCTGATAACGCTCCTGGAATTCGTGTCTCCGTATCGACCTTATCAGCGTTCCCTCGAGAATAATTTTTCCAGCCGGAACCTATGTCGCTCGCCTTAACGCGCCCTCCCCCCCCCCGYCCCCYCSCCCTCGTTACTTCGTTGGGAAAAGTGCCTCCGTGAGGAAAAATCGCGCATCCGCGCGAAGGTGCTCACTGTCGGCCTTTCTCTCTCTTTCTCGGCTCGGCAAAGAGAAATTCGTGTCTGGAAATAGCTCCGCCGCGCCTCGATCATCCGCAGCGAGGTTCCTGGATGAACGACGGGCGTCTATCGCGTAGCCGAGCTTAAATTGCCATTATTTATACGCGCGGCACGCGTCTCGTTGCTCACCGGATAGATAGATCGTCCACCGTTGGCGGCAATAAAACGATGAAGCGCGCGCGCTTCCGCAGCGCCGCTTCGTGCAAGGTAATCGCGATGTCTGATTACGAATTCCGCTGGTTGAGTTCTCGGCCAATGGGGAATTCCGTGGAATTCCCCATGGCGAATCCGTTGCGAATCGAGCTGGCTCGGACGACGATCAGGACTCTTAGGATGTGAGAAGGAAAAGGGGAGGAATCGGAAATGAAACTTTGAGCGCTCTTATTCGTTCTTCTGCGGGGCGCGGAAAGGACGATTGCCGTGCCTCTTTATTCCATGATGCGTTTCTTCGTTTCTCTTCTCGCTCTCTTCTCCCTTTCTCTCATCGCTTGCACCCCGAGGGAACTCGTCTTCTTTATGAATTAGCTTTCCTCTTCAGACAATCTAATAGCATAACTTGACAATGTAAAGATTAAACATGCAAAGCTTTGTCGCATTCCCATGAGACTGATGTCTCATCTCTCTTTCTCTTTCCCCGGTTGTCTTCGGGACATCAGCTCCCTCGGGAGCATCGCGCCGTTGATTTATCGCGGCGAGGATGCACGCGTGCCGAGGAGCGGCCGCATAAAAGATCGCGAGGAACTAACGACGGACGAGGTTTGCGAAAGACGACGGCGATGGGTTGCCGGAGGGGCAAAGGGCCTGCAGAGAGACAGCGACGGAGAGTGCCCGTGTAACTAACGCAGCGTGAAATCCGCGCGGGCACGCGCCATTTCACTTAGCCCGAGCGCGGCCGCGCTCGTCGCGGACGAACGTCGTCAGCATCGATCCTCGAGGAGACGACGGCGCGCGAATTCGCGACGCGAAGCGAGGATATGAAAAGAAAACGCACGTGGAACTCTACATCTTCTACGTCCTCTTGCGTCTCGCACGCGCAGCATTGAATATCAAAATGGCGATTCCCGATGGCGATCGCTTGTGATTCGCTCATCGCTCAAGTCATCCTCCCTGTCGCTGCGATGACACTACTCACGCGTGACATCGGCTTTATTACCTCTCGCGCGATACTCATGCTCCATTCTTGTAGGTTATTTAGGCGTACAAATTAATTTCTTGCTTCTCTCTTGGTCGATCTTTAGATTAAAGCCATTCTAAACTAGAACATTTACCGATTCTCCCGGGTGATTTTTGAATGCTGACACCTGCGCTTCCGGAACACTATACGAACTAGCGGGTAACATAACCTCCATAGATGAATGGCCTACACGATGGGCTCCGATCGCAGGGGTCGCACGGTACGTTGCGTAACTCTCGTGTGATGACTTTTCAGAAATAAATTCTAGAACTTTGCAGAAATAAGCAAGAAATTAATTTGTTTGGCTAATATCAAGATCATGTTGAACGTGATCTTTAGATATTTATCAGGATCCACGACCTGTACTCGACAGCCTGCCACTTTACGAGGCTACGAACAGCACGTTTCTCCTCTCCCCATCCCCCACCCCGGCGGAATGGCGGACTCTTCCGCTTGCAGTCGCGCGCTCAGCAATCAGCAATCAGCATCTCGTTCCGCGTCCCGATCGGCGGCCGCCGCCGATCGTTTCGAGGAGTTCCGGCGTGTATTCGCTCTCGCGGGCACCCCGTCCCGTAACAATGCGCCGACTACTTTACCGCTGTGGTTAACGACTTTCCACCGATAAGTCGCGCGCGCCGTACAATGCCGTCGAATATTCAAAAGAATTTCTAACTGTCTCCGTCGCTGCCGCCTGGCTGGCTGACTGGCTCGCTTGCTGGATTGCTGGTCTGCGGGTGGAGGGGTTCGACTTGAAATGCGAGGGGCAACGAACTTTCGTCCGAGTCGTTGCCGGTAGACGCGTCGAACACGTCGCGCTGGGGATTCCGCGATGGTGTGCGTCGCTTAAATAAACCTCACCGCGAGAATAGATCGTCCACCAAGTGGAGGAACATTTGATTTCGGCGGCCGCCGATCGAGGACGCGCGTACGTGATTGTGATTTTTGCCCGACCGGGAGGAGGGGAATCGCCGAGTCGCCTCCGCGATTGGGACCTAACCTCATTACCTTCCCCTCTCCTAATCGATTTTTCGCACTTGGAGCCGCTCGCTCAGTCGCGCGCTTTCTCTCTCCTTGGAGATCCCCCTCAGGATTTTGTCTCTTTGTCGTATCGGCTTGCCTTGCCTGTCGGATCTTTTCTCTCCCTCTCTCTCTCTCTCTCTCTCCCTCTCTCTCCTGGGCAATGCTCGATTTCCCTCGCATGCGGATAATGCGGTAAATCGATCCTTTCATGTTACATTGTACGTAAGAAAACATTCGATTCTCGAATAAGAACAGCGTCTGATCCCAATAATGTATTGTAATCGTGTATTGTATTCAAGTACTGTTAGGTGTAACAAATTAATTTCTTTCTTCTGCTTTCAATCACTGACGGCTTTGATCAGAACCGCCGAGTTTCCGAGTTCGCAGTCAGCTGCCCGACAGACGGCTCGAGGTCATCGGAAATGACGGAGACTGTTTTATTGATTGGATTCTTTTATACTTTTACGAATGAATTTTGAGCCTTGAACAAGGAAGCAAGAAATTAACTTGTATATCTAATAAACACTACTACTCCGTTACTTGTACATTTACATACAGCCATCGTGTAAGGGGTTTGAAAAATGTCAGTAATCCTGAGAAGTCGGCGCGATCGCCTTGAGCTACTTAAGGGGATCGATCGGGTTTCCGTATACGACCCGTTTATATCCCCATCCTGCGCTGGATAATGACGTGAGAGGGAATGTCGGCTATTGGCATTTAGAGGAAAACGGAGAGTCATCGTCGATTGTCCGACGCGTTAAAAATACGCGTCCACGGAGAACAGAGAGCGCGATCGATCAGGGTGACACGTACAATTAGGGAGGGCGTGACAAACGTCGCGTGTCAACGAGCAAGATCGCCGGACTGATTGGCCGACGAAATCACGCTGCGACATTACGAAGTAAAAACGATAACCGGCTTTCGGAAGCGTTCGTTATTCCTCCGAGGCACAACGCGCGCCGGATATCCGGAATCCGTTCAACGCACGGATATTCCACGCGTTGGACCACCTCCCCCTTCGCGTCAGCTCGGCCAGCAATTTATTCGTCCGACCCGTCCTGCCCCGCGCCATCCCTCGAGCCATCCCCGTGGCGACGAGCTCCAACCCTTTCGGGTTTCGGGTGGCGCGCGTCCTCCCTCGCCGCGTCGCTCGCGTCCTCCTTTTACCGCGCGGTTAGCGCGAAGGGAGCGAGGTGTGAACGAAGAACCACAAGTGGCCCCCGGAAAGGGTGTCCCTTTACTTCTCCCTCGTTCCCGCCGGCGGTAACTCAATCCGCCGCTCGACCCGGCCGTCGCCCGCGACTTTCACGGAGTTACGCGCTTTGCCGCCGACATTACGCTCGATGTACGCGTCGGGAGGCGTTAGGGGGCGTTGGTGGGCGTCCGATCAGCCACGCTCGATTGGAGGTGCGCCCTTAAACCAGCCGCGCGCGCGTTCTAGAGAGAGAGAAAGGGCTCGGAGGGTTAACCTGGCGAGTCGCCAGGAGTGCCGAAGCGGAGATATCACGACGCGGCGGCTGATTCGCGTGCTGATCGACGCGACAAATTAACCGGCAATAATTGGCCGTCATGTAACGTTAGCCGGCAACTCGTACGCGTCGAACGGCATGTGCCGATTATCCCGTTGCGTTATTCCGAGCGGCGCGCTCTCTGGCGGCCCACGGCCGAATCGGACTTGTTATAATTCCCGGAGCCGGAATGCGAGGATTACGGAGCGGTTCTCCGGGACGATTTCGTCTCGTTTCGTAGTTTCAAAGCAGAAGTGTTTACTTATGCCGGGCCCACCGCGGCGGTGAGTTGGCGCGTTTCGTTTAGGCGCTAGCAGCACGAACAATAGCATACCTCGCGCGACTCGCTCGAGAGGGCCGCGGCCGTTCGAGTTCCTCGGCGAGAGCGTACGCGTTTCGCTACGCGCAGCTTTGCGTCTCGTCTCGTGCTCTCGTGTGCATCCTATACACGCGAGAGCGTACAAAGAGAAGACCGGCCATTTTCGTACGACTTGCAGCCCGACAGCTTCGAGCCGCTTAATGGGCCGAGAATCGCACGGCGGTCCGCGTCAATCCATCGCGCGCGCTCGTTAGCGTGAATAATTTACAGCGCGGTAACTCGAGCGCTAAAGCCTCGCTAAAAAAAGAAGGCCAACTCGATTATCTCATCGGTAATCTCCGAGGGGCGAGTGTCTCGCGTCGGTCGGTCGGTCGGTGAATCTCGCTCTCTCAAAGAGCTCAAAGACGACAAACGGCGACAGCTACGGCGTCAGAGCGTAACGAGCGTCACGGATTAAAGAACCGCCGCGGGCCTCTCTCCGCCCCCCCCCYCCCCGCCTCCCCGAAATTAATTGGCGGCGGCCGCCGGCGGCGTAATTGGCGAGAGGAGCGAGCGGACCAATTGCGGCCACCTGTTCCGTTACGGGCGCGTAGAGCGAGAGAGCGATTCCCAGCTCCGAAACGCTCGCGTCCGCTTCGAGGGGGAGCTCTCGCGGCGCGAAGCGGTCTGCCTGGCCCTCGACAGTATCGGCGAACGGGACGGACAGGTTCCTCGGATAATGACATTAGTGATTTCCCTGCGGAGCAGACAACGTCGAGCAGCGATGGAGTGCGGCGATACAAGCCGCTAACGCAGGCTGGAGTCACGTTCTCCGGTTCGCCTATTGCTTTCGTTCATTGTGTTAAAGACATAACTCTTCAGGTATAAAAATGGGATTTGCATAGAAACGATGTCTACATAGCGCATAGATCTCCTCACGGTTGACGGTCACAGCTGCCGTGAGAGGCGAATGAAGGAGTTAACGATGACCGATGACGCCGATCGATCGTCGTCGATTGCTCGCTCAGCAAGGAACGTCGTTCGATTCATAAGGGGGCCAGTCGACTTTTCCGATTCCCTTCTACATAAAGACGAAGTTAATCCACGTCAGGGTCGAATGGATCGAATGGATCGAATGGATCGAGCGAGCATGTCGAAAGCATGATCGTTGGGAGTGATCGGCTGCTCGCGCGACTCGCGCGCGAAAACGCGAATCCGCGTAATTCACGTGAATCCATTGTTGGCCGCACGTAGTGCACGCTTGTAACATACATTGATTCCCGGAATCGTATCTCAAGGCTAGCGCTCGGCAAGTGTGACGAGCGCGCACGATGATTTGCCGCCACGAGCTTTCATGACTTCGCGAGGGAAGAAAGATCGGGAACCGATTGTCTCTATCGGACGGGCCGTTGGTATTATTCTTTTCTCTCTCTCTCTCTCTCTCTCTCTCTCTCTCTCTGCGTCGTGCGCGTCTCGAGGGGATAACGACTCTCTCCCCTTCTCGCTTGAAGACTTAATAGCGAGCGAGCGAGCGAGCGAGCGAGCGGGCTGTCAGCATCGCCAACGAGCGACGACTGCTCGCTCCCTCCTCGCTTCCTCTCGTTAAGCGACGCTTATATATCGCGGCGAGAAAAAATAGGTAGCATCCCGCCGGTTCCCAGGGTGCATGCGGGCGCGTGATAAACAGCGAGATTGGGCCCGAGAGTCGACTCGAGCGCTCTCTCGCGCGCGGTCCCAGGTACAAATTCTCGGGACACTTTTTAACGAGCGCCCACTGCCTACGTCATCCTCCGCCCGTGTCCCCCCCTCCTCCACCCCCTCCCCTCCCCCTTCCTCGTCCTGTCCGCCTACGTACATGCGTAGTCTACCTGGTGTTCTCGAGATGAAGACGCGTCTTCTCCCGACGAGTATCCTCTCGAGTATCCTCCGCTCGTCGTTCCGGCATCTGTCGCCGGCCTTACTGTGATTATATTCTTCAGGAACGCGGTGCATTGGCTATCTGCGGTCGGATTTCGTTAGCTTCTTGTCGCAGCTGGTGGCCTGCCAGCCGAGCAAAGCCGCAAGTGGCTCCGGAACGGCACGTTTTATTTCAAGCGAGGCGCGAGCGGGATCCTTCGAATCCGCAGTTGCTCGGAAAATTCTGCTCCGAGAACGGACCGGCAGTTTAACGGCAGTTGAACGATCGAGGAAATCAAGCAATTAAATGCTAAAACTTAAGTCTGGCTCGCCTTCGACCAAATTCATTGGCCTTCGATCTATTTCTGCTAAAGAGATTCTAAGAGAAAGAAATAAGAAAGAAAATAGGCGTCGCGATCATAATATTTCATTTGTATGTATCTGTCAAACTATCAAATCACTCAAGAAATTTGAAAACCTTCTTTCTCTTAAATTGATCAAACGAGAAATAATTTTGAGACTTTCTTCTCTTCGGGGAGCAGATTAGACATCTCAAAGGAGATAAGGTCGAGGCGCATGAGAGACGTCGTCTTGCCAGCAGCAAGAGASAGAGAGAGAGAGAGAGAGAGAGAGAGAGAGAGAGAGAGAGAGAGAGAGAGAGAGAGGGGCGGTCAGAGATGGGTGCGCGGGAAGTTACAAGAGATTGCATTTTAATGCTCCCGCGACGGGGGAACAAAGTTTATTTATCGCGCCAAGGTGTGCGCGTTCGTTTGTCTCCTCTCCTTAAGGATAACGCGGATTTAATAACTCGGGATTTCTGTCTCTCCCGAGAGGAGCACCTAAGCATCACAGTAAGCGTCACAGCAGAGCGGAGCGCTCGCAGACTCCGATTGGTCCGTTTCCGCTCGCTGCCGCGCGGATGCGAGCGCTGTTATCGGTAGGCACGCGTGGTCGGACTATGACGCGGCTGTGGTTTCCCTCGGATTGATGGCCGGCATATCGCGTGTCACGTCCGTTTTTCACCCGCGTACATCTTCCGCGACGCTTACAAGCTGACCAGACGGACCGACAGATATATATATATATATATATATATATATATATATATATATCCTTATATATATATATATATATATATATAAGGAGAGAGAGAGAGAGAGAGGGGGGAGGGAGCGATGGCGAGTGTCCCGTTTCACGAAACCGACCGAAACGATGCCTACGGTAACAGGATCTACTGATACGCGAGGCGAACAGCGGTCGGAAGTGTCTTCTCACGTAGATGGAACCCCCGAACGCTGCACCTAACCTAACTCTCCGCCTTCCGAGCCCCGCTGCTCCCCTGATAAGCTGCTGTCCGCGCTAATGACGCCGATAAATCCGCCGCGCGCGCCGTCACGCCGACGGGAAGCGGTCCCGACGAGCGGTACGTCGGGAGATGAGAACCGCTGCGATATCACTTGTCATAAGTCACTCAGCGTGTGGCGTACGGCGAACACGGGCCCCGTATGTGGGTCCGTATGGGGCCCGTTCGTCCTCAACTCCCGGCGGCCCCGTTCCACCTTCCTTTCGGTCCCCGCTTCTTTGCGCGCCTCTTTCCCTCCCGCCCCCAATGTCTTTCTTTTATCGCGTACCCTTCTCCCCCGCCCTCCCTCCTTCTCTCCTCTCCCTCCCCCCCMCCGTCGTCTCTCCCAGGCCCCTCGTCGCCTTTCTCGGGCGCCGCGCGCCCCGTCATGCCGCCGATACCCTCTCGGTTGCAGCGTATTCCAACCAGTCTGATCTTACGGCCGGACGTTTCACTCCCAGACACAGGCCGCGTTCGGGACGTCGCCCCTCTCCTCCCACCCGTCCACCCGTCTCACCAACCCCAACTGGGCGCCCCGTCGTTATCGAAGCGGTGCCGTGCGACGGCTCGGCCGGATTTCGGATGCGCGGAAGAATGTAGACAAAAAACGCTGGATCAATTTTTATTTGACGATCGCGCCGGAGAGGTGGGAGGGGCGGAGGGACGGGGGGAGGCGCGGGTGGATCGGGGAGACGTTTATCCGCGTCGCGACGATAAGAATCCCATGATGATGGAGCGTCAGTCTCGATCTTTGGAACTCGGCCAACTCGCCGCTTGCGATCGGAGCGATACGAAAGGTCGATTCGATGATAACGTAACCTGAAGAGAGTGCACGAAATCGTGCACGTGGCGCTAGGAGTGGCGGGTGATCTATCGCGCGCGTCTCGCTCTCCGAGCATATCGGCTCCGCCGAGATGTATCTCGCGGTGCCTCTTTCGATGCCACGAAAGGAGAGAGAGAGAGAGAGAGAGAGAGAGAGAGAGAGAGAGAGAGAGAGAGAGAGAGAGAGAAGCGGGGGTCCGTTACTCGACTCGCGCGGCATGAATATTAATGTACCGTCCGGCCGGTAACGCCGGCGCGGCTTATTAGCGCGAGCGTACCGAAGCGCGTAAGAGGAGACGAGAGGAAGAAAGGGAAACGGGAAAGCGAGAAACGGAGATTTATTAACGGCCATGAAGTGAGACCAAGAAGGGGAGGCGGGGTCCTCTCCGGAGAGGAGGACGCACGTAGAGCCTCCTCTCGGGTTTCCGATTTCGTGGACTCGATGCCTCCCCTCGCCGCGACGACCCTCAACGTCGGTTGTCATCCGCTCGGCTGAGAGCGAGTCTCTCCCTCTCTCTCTCTCTCTCTCTTGTCGAGCGGTCCACGCGGATGTGACAGCGCGGTGTCGTGTGACAGTTTATTACGAGTCTCGAATACTGCACCGGCAATACTTAATCGATCCCCCGAACGAGAAAAGTTCAGCGTTCTCCCCGTCTTTCTCTCTCTCTCTCTCTCTCTCTCTCTCTCTCTCTCTCTCTCTCTTTCTGCCGCAACACCTGGAAGCTAATCCAGGTTTCCCGCTTCGGCGATACTTGGCCGCTCGCGGGCGGACCGCGCGTTCCTCGAGGCGGGGCGCGCGATCGCTCGCGCGGGATATCGTTCAGAAATAGCGTCGGGCATCTGGCGCTGGGCCTCCCTTTGAGAGAGCGATCGATTCGCGCGGGCTGCTGGTAAAATATACACAGAGAGCAGCTCGTAAATCACGGCATCCGCGAGCGGGCGAGCGCGACGCGACGCGACGCGACGCGACGCGACACGACGCGGCCAGTCGTCGACGAACGCGAGCGAACGGGAATTTGCGATTCGTCTTTCCCAGATTTATCTGCCTGCCCGTGCCTCTCTCTCTCTCTCTCTCTCTCTCTCTCTCGTGCAATCCGTGATTGTACGGGCGCGCGCAATTTGCGGGGAAACGTGACTCGCTCCGCGGAACGCAGCGCGCGGCCCGTACGCGTTCTCCCCCGATCGAATTTTTCCTCGTCGGCCGATTCGTATGTGACGCGACACGCTCTTACTTACACGATTGTTTTTACACCACGTGAATACGAAACGTCCCGTCCTCTCTTTCTCTCTCTCGCTCTTTTTTTTCCACGAACCTCTCGTTCCTCTGGCAGACCAGAGAATCGCTCGCTTCCGCTCGCTACCCGAAGCCGAGGATCATTCACGGGGCGAGAAACGAGAGAGAGAGAGAGAGAGAGAGAGAGAGAGAGAGAGAGAGGAGAGGAGGAAGGCACGTAATGTCTATTCATCTCCGATCGAAGATGGACGCTTCTTCGGAGGGTCCGCCGGCGTGGTGGGCATTTGAATATGAAAATATGCCACGAATTAAAATAACACTGACTGCGCGATCAGCGACGGGGTCGCGATCTTAAATAATTCATGGGATTTTTCACTCCGCCGTCACGTAACGTCTTCCGTGCACTGCCAGTTCTCTCTCTCTCTCTCTCTCTCTCTGTGTTCGTTTCTGGTTTTTTCTCCGAATTTTATGACCGCCATAGTTTTGTGGTGAAAAATCGGCCCAAGTGCCATCCGCGTCCCGCGTCGAGGCTCGGCAGTTTCGGATTTCAATTTTACGAGCGGCCGTAGCTGCTCCGATTCTGCGGCGTTTCGCAATTCCGCGCACGAGTTTTGCGATACGCCGTTTTGCGATATCTCGCGCGCTCAGAGTTCAAGACGAGTTATCGGCAGGAAAGAGAGAGGCAGGAGAGAGGGTCGAGAGCGTTATTTGCGCGTGTGCTCGCATTGTTCCCGAACGGACGTCGCTATTAATAAATCGGCGCTGTTAAAAAGGCGTCGCGTCGAGTAATCGGTCCGCGCGCTAAGACTGCGATTGGAAGATTAGAATTTGAGCAATCAACGCATCGTTTGATCGTCTGCGTTCGATAAATCGCAATCTCGTCGATGCGGGACAGGGCCTTAATCTGGCGAAGCCGAATCCGAATCGCGCTAAACGCATCGCGTAACATCAGAATGTTAGATGTACGAATTAATTTCTTGCTTCCTCTGTAAAATTCAAAGTTTACTTGTAAAAGTTAACAAGAGTTATACAGCGAGTTTCTTATCCGGTAGATGCTGCGCAGTTTCTCGTCTTCAAATTTTTCAGGCTGGCCTGAGCGTTGCCTGCCTTCAGCTTAAAATCTCTCCCTCGCAAAGTTTCAATGTACCAATTTTTAGCCAATTGTACCAATTTTATCGTGTAAATCATTGCCCGCGAGAGCGCAATGAACCATTTCAGCGGCTTCGGCGGTGTTCTTGTTTAGCCGAAACGCAAACGTGCCCCTTATCAGAGGCCATCGTGTATTGAATCCGTTTGTTCTTGGAGGTTATATTGCTCGCTCCGGTTCGTACAGTATATTTTGAAAATGCAGATATCGGCGCTCAGAAGTCATGTAAGAATCGACAGAGAGAGATTCCGATTCAAAATGGCCTTCGAGCTCGGCTCGAAAGAAGGGCAAGAAATTAATTTGTATATTTTAGGTAATCGCGTAATCGGGAAGCCGTTTGACGTTTGAGTCTGCATCATTGCAAGCGTGGACCGAGCGAGGGGAAAAAAAAAAAAAATGCGAGAGTAACATTCTTAGATTCGCAATAGTCGCCGAGTCCCGGAAAGCGTGAAAAGCACGCGCTTCCGCGATTGCGAGTTGCGAGCGCGAATTCCGGCGCGGAATTATCGTCGATCGTCGCCGTTACTCGCGCTCGAGTCGACAACTGCACCGACACGCTGGATTTCTAGAATTACGACTGACGTTCCTCCGGCTTTCGGTTATGTCGCACGCGCATTCGCAACGCAGCCAGCGCACCGAAGTCGCCAAAATTTACGAAGATCGTTTTATGGCGCATAAATCATCGTTCATGAATTTTGAATCGATCGTCCTCTCGCCCGATCTCTGCCAGCCTTGGGGCAGCGTATTGTGTGCGTTCTGGGGAAGCCTGCGTTTCTCGGGCAGAAAATTTATGGCTTACAGGCTTACTGGCAGTGCGGCCAGTCCATCCGGGACAGGATCGCGAAGATAAAGAAGTCTTGCCAAGTCCTCGCACCGCGGGCGGTGCGCACAATGCAATAGCGTGCGATTAGGAGAACGATCACGGAGGCGCCGAGCTGGCATTAATTCGGAGAAAGCAATCTCGGGGTGGAAAAGTGGCGGGCTCTCGAGGTTAACGATCGATTTGCCGTGGAAACATAATCTTCCACGCATGTAATCCCATTCTTCGCAGCCTCAAGGCCGGGCAAATCGTTTGCGAATCGCTGCATCGTTCATGCTGCACGTTTGACTGTTCGCTCGTTAAAAGCAGGATATTACTATGGGACACGATTGGCTCGAGGGAAGTGCCTTGTAAAATCGAATTAAACGGAGCAACCTCCTCGCCGTCACGTTTGCGTTTATTCGTCTTAGCTGAAGTCTTCGATTTCATCGCGCGACGCGCGACGCAGAAATACGCGCTGCCCGTAAGGAGAAAAAGAGAAAGAAGCAAGGCAGAAAGGGAAACAGTTCCCTCGCGCGATGTGCGCTTGCGCATTCGACAATATCGACAGCCCGAAATACGCCGACGAAATACGTCGTTCTCGCGATATCGCCGCGCGACATCTTGACACGAGCGCGACCAGATCTCTCCTAATGGAGCTCCGGATACAACTCTGTTGTTGCATGTACCCTCTGACATTCGAGCGTCCGAATTCTCACACGAATCCGCCCACGAAGTCGTCGCCCGTGCTTTCGGGACGTCCTGTACGACAAGCTGGCGGTCCAGCCAGCGCGCAGAGAAGCCAGCTCTCACTTCCGTCCCTCCCTCGCCTCCCTCCGCTTTCCCTTTTCCAGCTCCTTTTTCTCCAGCCCTATTGTGCATACCGCCCGGTCACTCGACCCACTCGAGGAAACCTCCCCTCCCCTACTCCGCCCCCGTTACGTCGCAGCCGGGCCAGGGCTGCCCGGGACGCGCTTCTCTTTGCACACCTTCTCGCCTTATCGTTATTTATCCGTGAGCCGGCCGCGGATATCCAGTCAAACACGGGCCACCGTACGTCGCAGCCTTCGATGACACAGGGATTTCTTTATGTTCGATCATCCGCGGCGCCGGAGGGGGAGGGGGAGGAGGGAGGAGGGAGAATCCACGGCCAGATAGCCGCGTGGCTGTTCGAATCGCGCCGGCCAGGCTACCGCGGTTACGCGGCGGACAGATAAGGCGCCCTTATCTCTCGCCGCCGCCACTGAATATCGCACCCTCCTCCTCCTCCTCGATGCCGCCGCCGCCCCCGTGCGAGCGACAATCGCGCGAAAGCGGCGACTCCGACAGCGGAGTCGGACGATTCTTTATTTCTCTCCTTTCTTTTCTTTTTCTTCGACTTGTGCGACATTAACCCGACTCAATGTCGAATCCTCTTTTTCTCTCTTTCTCTCTCTCCTTTTCGTGCCCACCCTGCGATGCCCCCTTCGCGGGTTGATCCGCAGGGCGGACTGTTAATCTGGCGTTTGTTTTCGCAGGTGCCTCCCTTCTCGCCATCACGGCATCGCGCCTCCGATTCGTACGAGTCACGTAGCCGGCAGGTAACCGGGGATACTGGGAGTAGAAGATACTGACCACACAGGTAGGCGAGTGAGAAAAGCGAGAGGGTCGACTTGCGAGAAGCTCGCGTAGAAGAACTGCAGCGCGTATTTAGAAACGCGTGATCCGCGTGCCGGGACCGCAGTCGGGTGATTATCCGTTTCGAGGTTATTTGCGTAACGTAACGTTTGCACGTTTAATTTCTATTTATTTACCTTTTTTTTTATTTCCACTGCAAGTTGCGATTATCCAAATATTTGAGCCGCAGTTGTATATCCATGTCGACTTGAATAATCGGGCAAACATTTTTCTAATTTACAAATATTTTACGTCCGATCCTTCGCGATTCCTTGTTTGACGCGGTGTTTTCTCCGGCGTCTCTCCTCCATTTGCGCGCATCTCGCGAGCACCTGTACCTTTGCTATGTACTTGATGATACTTTCGTGCTTTTCATAGAACACGCACGCCGGCACGGGCCGTATTTGCACGGCCTATGTGACTCCGGTAATGCGTGCAAACACTGACATTCCGTTTGCCGATTCGCGCCAATTGGATTTCGCGCCATGTTCGATCCAGCGATGTTCAAACATTGCGCCGATTTCGGCCGATGAGGGAGAAGCCGGTTACCGGAATGTCCTCCGCCGCCGATCTCTCTATTGTTCGCCTGTTCGCGCGAAACGTTTTCACGTTTAGCCAAAGGGAACGTTCACGCGAACGTGCTCGGCGTTCTCTCGCGCTCTCGATGAAACGAGAGCAGCGCCACGAGCGGGCACGGAGTTAATCAATCGCGAGCGCCGGGGCCCGTTCGGGGGCCCCTGACGAATATAAACACGCGCGCGCGTGTTTATGCGACGGCCGAGTCGGCACGCCGGTAAATTTCAGCTCGATCGGCCGCGAAAATGGGCTCGGTACCGCGCGCCGCAATATTCCCTCGAATTTACGGGGCGTCGTGCCCTCTCCCTCCCTCGTCCCCTCGCCCGTCCGGTCTGCCGGGTTACGGCTTTATTACGGGCCGCGACGCCCGCGCTCCTTCGCTCCGGCGAGCGTCGATCACGGCGAGGGACTCGTTTCCTGTCGCAACGCCGATTCGAATCGGGAGACGCGAAAGCGAAATGGCTGAAATGGCTTCGACGCGTTCGCCGATCGCCATCGCGCGAGAAAACGACGTTGGATGATAGTTGTTGACGCTCGCGCGATAGTCGACGCATTCGCGAGATAACGGGATCGCTTAACGAGGATTGAAAAGCGCGACGGACAAAGCGGACGGTCCGCCTGAGCGATTTAGCGTGTTTGTCGATTAACGACCAATGAGCGAGCAGAGTACGGACGTGCACCCGATAATTCGGCAAAGGGCGCGAACGTGGTGAACGATTCGGGAACTGTCGCGGATCGGTAGAAGAAGCGCGTGCGCGCAAACGTCGATGAGAGTCCAGTACGCGCTCAGCGCTCGGGCTAGCCTGGGCTTAATTCGTTCTGCCGTTGAATTACGTTGATTACATAATATTTAAACTGGCGCTCCAGGCCCGGCGACCTCGTTAGAAGTCGCGCGATTGCGCTAAACGAACGCGCTCGCGTTAATTCCGATTTATGAAACGTAATGGAGCCCTCGTTACGGGGCATCGTCGTCGGCGGGGCGTAGGCAGAGGCTGTCGCCGCATTCCGCGCTGCGGTTCTCCCCGTGGGAAGTCGCGCGTAGGGCGCGATTAACTTGTCTCGTATTACCGTTGGATTGTTCTCTAATTAATCGGCGTCGTCCGACGAGACAACGCCCCGCCCGGGCCCCGCCGTCGTGTCGCTTGCGCACGCTTGCGTAACATGGAAATTTGCGTTTTTCCGCGCGGCGGTGGGGGAAACACGATAAAAGTGAAGGGCCCGCGCGCGCATGCGCGAAACGGAGGATCCCTTGCTTTACATTCTCGCAGCCCCGGGAACCGGATCGGATTTGTACATCCCGTCAAACGACGCGCGCGTGGACGCTCGGAAGGACGGACCTACTTCGGCGATTCACGCTGTTCGATATTCGGGAACGCGTGTAGTACGCGTTGCCTCGTAACCCTCGTCGGAGAGACAAAGCGTGCGAGAAGGAGACGACGGGACGCGATCGAGCGACAGAAGCAGTTTAATCGATCGATTGATCCGCGATCGATCCGCGTGACGAGAGATCTTTCCTTCGTGACGACGTTCGCCATCGCACGAATCCGTGATTGGGACCTTCGTCGAACCTTGAACCGATACAGGAGTCCCCGTACGCGGAATGCGGTGGGGGCGGGAGGGAGCGGGGGAGGAGGTGAACGAGCGCGCTGATCGCTGCGCTCCGACGCGCATCCGATACAGCGGTGATGGATTACGCAGATACCGATCGGGATACCCCGCGTTTTCGCGAGCGGGGCCTCCTCGCCACACACACGCTCCCCCCCCCCTCCCCTCGCCCGGGGCCTCACTCTCCCCTCTCTCGCAGTCGAACCTCCGCGGATTGTTATGTTTCGGCGGGGCGCGCGCATCGATCGAGCGGACGCGCGTCCCACGGGGACTCCTCGTTAGTTGAGGGGGGGGKRGGAGGAGGGGAGGGGGCAGGACGAGGAGGCGCGACGAGGACCGAGCGATCGGTGAACGGCAAGAAATCTGACTCCTCGTAGGCGGCTTTGTAATGCTAAGACGTCGCCTACCTGTGCGCGCCGTGGTGTGCACTTATTAAATCTCGCCCCGGCATCCTCGCCTTTGCCTTCCATCTCGGGTTACTCTCGAACGGCATGGCGCATTCTCGCTGTCGCTGTCGCTCTTTTTTCTCTCTCTCTCTCTCTCTCTCTCTCTCTCTTTCTCTCGCTCGCTCGCTGCCTACGCCGCAAACGGCCGGAGATCCTCCCGCGAGATTCGCGGGAATCAGCGTCCTTTATTCTCGGGCGAGCCATTTTCGCGAACGCTTCGTCGTCGTCAGCCGGATATTCACTGGCGCGAGTCGCATTGCTCGCGCGACAGCTTCGCCGAGCGAGAATCCGTATGGCCATTCTCTCTCCCTCTCTCTCTCTCTCTCTCTCTCTCTCTCTCTCTCTCTCTCTCTCTCTTCTCGCGTTTCCTCTCGCCACGTGTAACACGTGTACGCTGCGGAGGCGTAGCTGAATGTACGTGCCAGCGGATGCTGCAATCGAAGAGGAGTCTTTTCGAGCAACAGACGCGGCTGCCCTCTYTCTCTCTCTCTCTCTCTCTCTCTCTCTCTCTCTCTCTTTCTCTGTCTCTCTGTCTCCGTCCGTCTTCCTCGCTGGGATTTCGTTATTAGATTTTTCGCAGAAGAGCGCCTCCGATAGTCAGGATTTTCTGCAGGCGCGCAGATGTGATTGCAGTGATTGCAGAGATTGATTCTTGAACCTCTCCAAAGTTGAGAGCTCCGAACGTGAAGCTTCAGCTATTTCTCTAACATACGTTCGTAGGCGAGCGGATCCCGCGATTGCTTCGTAAATGGATCTCACGTCCATCGTTGTCTAAGATTTAAGAAACGATTCAGGAACGATGAACGAGCGAACTTCGATAATTCAGGAAGCATCGAAAGGCCGTCCTTCGATCATCTCTCGAATCCGTTCGCCTCCAGAATTCGTTAGTTCGATATATATTCGATACTCGGCTTCGGGATAAGGATCGTGCGAGGTCGATGGAAAGAGGCAGCAAGGCGTTGTTTACAACGCGAGATTTTTCAACGTTGACACTGTCTACAAACTTGCACACGCTCGCGCGCTTTTCAGAACGCCAACAATGGCGAGAGGAAACTCGGGGACGCCAAGCCGAAAGAATCACGACCGCGTCTTCCTGCATGCGTGCGGGATAGGTCCCGAAAGTGCCCGCGGGGGACCCCCTCCCCGCCACCGGCGTCCCACGCCGTCCATCACTTTTGGGTACGAGCGAATGGCCGGCAGGCAAGAAGCTGGAACGTCCTCCAGGCCTCCACTACTCGAGCCTGATATTAATTTGTAGCCACTCGGAGAAAAAGGAACGTCTCGCACAAAGAGGTGCCCCCTCGGTATCCCCTTCGGTGTCCCCATCTCGACCTCGACCTCCCTCGCTTTCCCGGGCTCTCGTCCCTCAGGGTTCGGCGGCGTCTTTTCAATCGATCTCATTTTCCGCTCGGGCGGGAAATTTTCCGGGCGCTACGCGCTAGCCCGCGTTACCTGCGTACGCGCGACATCCGGCAGGTAAGAGCGCGCCCTCGTAAGGGGAAGTCCCTCGCGGATCTCGCGGGTCTCTCCTTTGTCTCTCCGCTGCGGCCGCACGGCTCTCGCGAGCGGAAAACTCCCGACGTTCCTCCGCGACGTTCACCGGCCGGGCGGAGGGGAGGGGGTGCGTTACGGGATAGGTCGTGCCGCGGTCGCCTAAACAACGTGTAACGTTTCCCTTTCACGGCCACGTCGTCCGTCCGCTAATCGCAGCCGCGCCGCACGCCCGAAGATGATTCATTATTATGAGAGTCCCGGCGCGCTGTTATGGGAACGCTCGAAGGCGCAGCGTGCACGAACGCTGCACCTGGAAGCGGTGCAGTGTTCGCGCTGATAGCACCGGCCGTTATCTGCCGCGGACCCTTGACCATTCGAGCGCTGCTACGTGCATTGTGCAGGCGCATACCACAGGCGCGATAGGTGACAGGAAGTCGTAATCTACCCCTCTGCCGGGGAGCGGGAGCGGCTGCGGGTGGAGGTAGGGCGGGACGGGGCGCAGACGATTGTTTACATCGTGAGATTTTTCAACAAGCTGCCAAGTGATTTATTCGCGCCCGCTCCTTCCTGCCGCCGCGCTTTATTACGCGCTCGACGATTCGCGCGTGATAAGGATCGCAATGCGCGCGCGTCGCGTGCGTGCATCCGTCCTCGCCTCGAGAGCGCGATAATCGCGGCTCGTTTCCTCGATTATCAGCCGCCGGGGGCCACATGAGGCGGCGGAGGGCGAGGAAGACAGCCCGGTTCGAGAGGCTTCCGTAGGCTAATTTCACGTCGGATAAAAACGCGTAATGCCCCTGGAAATCCATTTAACGTTCGCCCCGGCCTCTCAAGATAAATTGCTTTCCAGCGCTCGGCTTTGTAAAGGCTGCCGGGAAGTTCGGGGGTGAGGGACCGCTCTGCCCGGGACCTCCCCCGAGAATCGCCTGTTTTGACTTTGTTGGCCTGGCGAACGCCAGGCGTGACTGTCAACCGTGATCCAACAATGGGCGCGGTGTATCGCTCGCCGAAAATCCACAGGGGCTGAATACCTCGGTCTCAATGTGTTTGCCCGAATCGTCATCCCCCGCTTCATCCCTCTTGTTCTTCGGCTGCTATTGAGTATCTCCGCTCTGGGCTTTTCGCCCAGACGCGGCGACGTCTCTATCGGCGGAGACTATTCGCTGGCTAAAAGGGGCGCACGCGAATCCGGGCTCTAATTGGCTCGCTTGGCTCGCTCTGAAGATTTCGGTCGCTCAGCGATTAGGTCGTACGGCGTTAACTGGTGAGACGTTAATCGATGCCGGCGCAAACAGCGGCAATGGCGGTTGCGATGGCATAGAACGATGGGGCTGTTTCCGAAACTCAGCAGGCACGAATTGAGGTTAGCGAGTCAATTCGCGCGCGTGCGAATGTGATTCCAAGCGCCAGCGTGTTTGACATTGTGATTTTCAGGAGAAGCACGTTGATTCGTCCGCGACTCCGAACGGAGATTTACGAGACGATCCCGAGGCAATAACATTATTATTATTAATTTCGTTTATTGATACACCGGGAGGTGGGCGTGATAATAATGCACGTGGGAACGTGGAAGTCGACGTTGGCCGATGATAAAATACGTCGCGCAGCTGCAGCTGCGCTCTATGATCCTTGGCGACAGCGCGGAAGCAAGGGTGGCGCAATAAAAGTAATAAGCTCAACGGCGCACGCGCACGCGCATTATCGTTCTTCGGACTCGCCTCGGGCGGCTACTTATCGGTCGCGCAAAGCAACTACGCGGCTCGCGGCTTGTAAATCACTCTCGTAAAACGGCGCATTCTGATAAACCGCATTAGCGAGACAATTTATTATTCGCTCGCGAGCGCGCGAGCGCGATCTCGCCACGGATCCGCGTCGCTGCGCGTCTCTCCTCGTCGCGATTCGCCGTGAAATTCAATCCAAGCTACCAGCTTTAACTGCCGCCGCGGACTCTCGCGGCTCTCTTCCTCTCGGGCCCTCGCGTCGCCCTTCGTGTTCTGACCTTTAAACCCCCGTCGGGCCGTCCGCCCTGGCTCCGTCCCTCGATCCGATTACCGGCCGCGAGATTGCAGCGGACCACCTGGCTCGTACGGGGAATTACGTTGGCCGGTTCCGGCCGCGCCAATGTAGCGTCTGGACTCCATTCTCTCCCTCTCTCCCACTCACCCTTTCCCTCCCTCTCTCTCTCTCTCTCTCTCTCTCTCTCTCGCGCTCCTCTCAGCCTCCGAGAACCTCGCGGAATGGTAATCGGAACCTATCCGGCGTCCTGCCCATCGCGATCATCGCCGGGCATTTGCGAGGAGACGTCGGGATGTCCGCGAGAGCGAGACGCCTCCAGTCTTCGTCTTTCCGCTCCGTCGTTTCCGAGGGTCGTTTCCAGGCGTTGCGAAGCCCGCGGGGATTTCCTCGCGGGGGGAAAGCGTGTGCCCGAGGGTTCCCGTGTCCCTCGTCGCGGTCCGGGGGGCCTATACCGGGCGCTGCGGGGACATTACCTCCGCCCAGGGGGAAGTCCACGGCGCGTACCTCCGCGAGCGGCGAGGGAGGGGGGAGGAGGGGCGCATGTCGGAGCGACCGCCGGCGGTCGGATGGATCGAGCGATGCAATGCGGAATTCGTTTGGCTTTGAGAGCTGGTGCTCGATGAGGGTTTAAAGAGATCGATGCGCCACGGGACGCGACGCATGAAAGTTTGATGAGGTCACTCGCGAGGTCGCAGCGAGTTCTCTTCCGGGACCGTCTCGGTTCCGGAACGGTTCCGCGATTCTTCTCTTCCGTCTCCAACGTCGCGTCGCCCCGTGGCGCGGGTCCGAGGAAGGGTGTAACGTATTCGACAGCGGTGTAAAGTGTATCGGAGTTACGTTCGCCGACTGGGCGCTCGCGAGTTGTCCGATACCGCGAATGCCTCCGCGTACAGGCCGAAACACGAAATTTGGAGCTGCCGAGATCCAGGGGGCAGGATAATGTCTCGCGCGACTTTATGGCCGCGATAAACATGCCGGTGGGAGAAAAAGAAGCTCGCAGGTCTCTCATTCGGGCGACGCCTCGTGCGCGGTGTCCGCGTCGTGGGCGCGACGCGATGCGAAAACGCATAAAATTCGATGGCGGACAGTTACGCGCAACGAGGCCGGGCCGCTTTACATCGCCGTAACTCGTGAACGCGATAACGAACGAATGGGAGGGAAAAAAAAGCGAAGGACGATGATATTTTTAGAGTCCAGAGATAGTCCTTCTTGAGCAAAAGGCTCGTCACGCGTACGAGGCGTTAACCGGCTCGCTTTGAGCGACGATCACGATGCCGGCGCTATTGCCATTCGTTAATCCGTTTTTCGAGAACGGGCCGTTTAATTATGCATTTTTCCAGACGCCTTTATCGACAAGGCTGTGCCAAGAGGAAAATCGCTCGTAACGCGCGGAATGACGCGGTTTCGTTCGCCGACGCGTGAATTGGAAAGTTTATCGCGTCGACCCGCGCGCGCGGGCCCCGGGATCGTCGAACCCGCCGCCTCGTGTCCTCGAGTCTCGATCTCGATACGAGGAGGTGAGGCCCTCCTCGGAACCGGTCGTGACCGTACCTACGCGAGACATCGTTAATGCCGCGCGAGAGCGAATCCACCTACGAGTCAGGGGGGAGGGGGTGACCAGCCGCGTCCAGCCGCTCGTAACCAGCCCGAAAAGAAAGCACTAAGTCGATCAACGGAGGAGAGAAGGCTGGAGAGAGGAAAGGAGAATGGGAAGAAAGAGAGAGAGAGAGAGAGAGAGAGAGAGAGAGAGAGAGAGAGAGAGAGAGAGAGAGAGAGAGAGAGGGGTAATCGCGGGCCCCGATAATAAGCGCTCGTCGAATCCCGAAGAGCCGGGGAAGGAAGGTAAGAGGAAGGCAGGGATGGTCCTGCCGACCCTCTCTCGTTATCCACGGCGCCCGGGCGTGACGTCATCGGGCGCGCGTCTCTACGCGTATATGCGTGTAATGGGCCGGGGGATGCGTCGCGCCATGCGCCTCGTCACGTGCAAACACGGTCGTACGTGTGCGCGTGCACACCTGTACGCGATCTCCCGCGTACGTACGTGCACACGTGTGCGCATCGCTCGCGGATAGAACCGAGTCGCGATCGCTTATCGCGCAAAGCGAGCGAGAGACGCTGCACAACGCTGCACAGCCCGGCCGCATATAAGCGCAGGCGAGAGCGCGCGGCTGGCAGGGGGAACCCGAGGGGACCAGTAGCCTGGCTGTCGAGGCTCGGCGGAAACGCACGAGCGCTCCTCTTTCCCTACCCCCTCCATTCCGGCGCTCCCCACTCGTTACCGCAGCCACGGCGATTCGACCTCGCCTCCACCGACTTCGGAGCGCTCCTCGGGTTTCCCCGCCCGGCTCGGTTCGCGTCGCCACCGAGTCAGTCTGTTCGTGGCCGTCGCTGGGCTTGGGTCGCGTCGCTCTCTCGCCGATACACGTGCCGTCTCTATCGTATGCTCTCACCGTTTGCCGCGCGGCCGTGTCTATCGGCCTGTTCGGGGCGTTTGTGAGAAAAACACTATCGTGCGTGTACCGTTTGTGCACTGTACGTGCGATCCCGATTACGCACACACGCACGCTCATCGCGCATCGTGTCACGTGCGCGCGTGTTTACGGATCCGATTCAGTGCGCCCACTGCGGGATCTGCTGCGTCGCATTAAACAACGCGTGTATCCCCGATACACAGGCAGGCAGCAAACCGATCGACAACGACGACGACAGCTCTCTCTCTCTCTCTCCCTCCCTCCCTCCCTCCCTCCCTCCCTCCCACTCTTATTTTCCGAGGACTCGGCTTTACTGGAGCGCGTGGAATAATGGATTAATCGTCGGCGGGAGCGAATCGGCTCCACGGCGTCACATCGTGTACGGCACGGACCTGTGTCGAGCTGTGTCCGCGATAAATCAAGGTGAGAGAATCCGGCTTTGTTTTCAACAGGGGTTGCTGCGATAGCCGCACGCTCTTCCATTGACCAGTCTTCCTTCGAGCAGGCCGGCGCGCAGCGACCTTATCTTTCTCTCGCTCCTTCGACCGTGCCGATGCGCCGCTCTCAATATCTTTCTCTCTCTCTGGCGCGCTCCCGCACCCTTTCTATCTTCCTCTCGCCGTCTCTCGTTCCGCCGGGCTTTCTCCTCCCCTCCTGACTCTTTCCCGTTTCTCTCGGTCGGGGCCCTCCTCTCTGCGAATGCTGCAAACGAGCATCCACGTAGCGTGTATTCCAGCAGGCCTACTCCGACTCCTCATCCTCATCCTCGGCGCTCTTCGTCCAAGGGAAAGGGAGACAGCATGAGTGCACGTGCACGAGAGAGAAGCAACGAGAGACAACGCGTCGTTTCTCCGGCTTGGACTCGGACCACGGATCTCGATTGCGATTCCGCTCTCCACCACAATGACGACCTCTTTCTCCCCCCCACACCCCCTCCGCCCCGTTTTCTCTTTTCTCCTCCTCTCTTTCGTTCTTTCTCTCCCTGTGCGCAAATCCCCGCGCCGGCGGAAAGTCGTCACAGTCGAGGGCCGCACGCGAGAACCCATATCCTATTAAGGAAGTCAGTCCGTCCCTTTGCCCGGCGGGGGCTGCCGGGGGGCAGGGAGGGCAGGACTCCGAAGTCGGCGGACATGGAAAATCGACCGATTGCTCGCTGTTTTCCAACGGCGCGGCGGCGCCGTTCGGTCGGGGCCGACCTTTCGATGAACCACTCGCAAAGGAACGGCGAGAATCGCGTCCCCTCCCCCTCCCTCCTCCCCCCCTGCCCCCTGCCCCCTGCCGCGGCTGGCGCAAAAACAGCGAAGGCTCCGGCTCGCGATCCAAACGCGGATTCGTCGTTGGTTCCTCTTCCCTCCCCTTCCCCCTGCCCCCCCCCCCMCCCCCGGGGGGATCGAGGAGATTTGACAGTCGAGGAGAGATCGGTCTCGCCCGACTGCGCGTAAGAATATCTGCATATCCGCGCGGACGCTCCGCGTCCGCCGCATGCGCGACACACGGAGCGGAGTTGCGCGCATTGCGCGGGATACGCGGCAGCAGGCGTGCACTTGATACAGTGCGATCATTGTTGTCCCGCGGGATGCTTATTTGCTTAATGTCCCGGTCGACCGGTAGGAATCCGCTCGCGCTTTCTACGCGCGAACCGCCGCTCCAGTTCATACACGCGCTCCAAGCGCGTGGATTCACGGCATCGTCGTATCGTATGCACTGCGCGCGATGACGCTTGGCTTGTTGCTTTTACGCCGCTTTTACGGCGCGGCGAATGCCCGTCGCGGGTTCGCGCGTGTCGCACGCGCTTCGTAACGCGATCCCATCGATCGCACTCACGTCGACCGAGAGAGCCGGTCGCGAGCAGGCCCCTCGCGGCCAGCGATCTATCTCTGATAGGGCCCGCTCTATCTATGAGAAACTTTCTGTTCTTGTACGAATGCTCGGCCGAAGGACAGCCCTCCCCCCCMCCCCMCCCGCTTGTCGAGCCGAGCCCGCGCGCGAGTGGGCCATTGCTACCGCGCTCACGATCAGCGCGAACACGCGCGACATTATGCCAGGCAGTTAAGATCGCGCGCATCGGCTACCAATGCGGCGTGACGACAATGCAAAGTCGCCCAGGTGGCCTTGGGGGCATCGGGAAGCGCGGCGCGTCGAATCGTCTCGCATCGAAACTCGCGTTGATGGAGCGACCGATACCGCTGCCGCTATCGCCGCGAACGACGCATCGCGAATGACGCGCCGCGCTCCTACGCCAATGCGATCCGCCACGAGGGTGGGGGCGGGGGCGGGGGAAGCACCGCGGAAACCGCGCCGGGCGGTGGTTTATCTGTCAGGCTTTTTACGACTGCCGCGCGCAGCTTCCGGCGCGTGTACCACCGCTCTTTCGTGAAATCCGCGCGCGCGCGCGGCGCCGAACTCTCGTCGCGATCTTTTTATACGACGCCCGAGTTTTTCCAGCGGATGGAATCGGTTATTTACGAGCGGCGATAAGAGCGGCGAGGAGTAGTCGGGAAGTAGTCGGCGCCCTAGGGCGTCGCCAAAAGACGCCGCCGCGTTGCAACGGTGCGTCATCGTCGTCGTTGCCGCTAATTACGCCCGCCGCGGATACGCACTGTACATATTTGCATCGCAAATCCTGCTCGGCGTTGTTGATTTCGGCCTCGCGCGAGCACACCGGGTGAAAGATCTCTTCTCCGTCTCCTAACCTCATATCGTCGTCGTTTCCGAAATCGCGGCATTTAAATCCGTCGAATCGTGCAACGAGCGAGCGGGAGATGAATTCTTATGGGATGGGAGGAACACGATCTCACGAATGTGCGTGTACCAATTAATTTCTTGCTTTTGAGTCCAAACATCGATTTGCGGACGCGGGGTCATCGAAAATGATGACGCGGACTACTTTATTGGCTTAGAATCTTGCGCTTTTAGGAACGAATTTTGTTGAGGGGTTTACGAGAAAAGCAAGAAATTAATTTGTGCACGTAATATATCTCGAAGCACTACGCGAGGTTATTTCCAAACGCTCAATAACGCGCGACATCCGCCATAATACCCATTTAGATTTCACCGATGTCACGTAGCGACACTAACATCTGCTCCATCGCATCAGGGCTCCGATATTGACGGATTATACTTGGAAAGTATACTCCGAAAGTGACTTTCCATGATACCGGAGCATCCCAAAGTATCATCGCGTCGCGATGTTCGTTGCATCGAGACTCCATTCGATTCCTCGAAATTCCTCGAGTCGTCGACGATCGCCCCGATCGCTGCCGCAGCGATGTTATCTTATCGCGCCGGAAGCTCGCGTGACTCTCGACTGTTTCGTTACTCGCGAGTTCAACCCTCGCGCAGTTTCGGACGGATGCTGGAGCGTTGAACAATGCAACGATACTTTACTAAGCAGCACGTCTCGGTTCACTTTAGCAATCGCGGGAATTCGACGGGGAAGCCACCGCGAAGCAGTGATAGTACCGAGGGGGGGAGGGGGGGAGAAGCTGGGGGCCCCGATGTATGCCCGGCTAAGGACGGCGATAATTAGCGCGGGCGCGTTCGCCGCGATCGCGTCGCCCGGCGAGGCAATAAAAAGGCCCGAGCTCTCTCTCTCTCTCTCTCTCTCTCATTTACGGTGATGTATCGTCCATGCCGCAGGTGGAAGATGTCTGGAAAAGGGGAGAGAGAGAGAGAGAGAGAGAGAGAGAGAGAGGGGAGGAGGATTCTCGCGGTGTTCCATCGTCGTGACCCTTTTGGATCTTTCAGGAAGACCCGTCTGCTTCCTCTCACGACTCGCTCGCGTTGCGCGCCGCCGGCGCAATTAGAACGCGCTATAATTGACTCGTGCCGGCGAGAAGGTGATCCGCGCGTCGGATCGCCGATGAGATCAGGATCACTCGCGTGTAACAGCACTCGTCAATGTTTTACGGCCGGTTCGTCGGCCTGTTTCAGCCCCGCCGAGCCGAGACGCGTCAAGTCGTATCTTGTGAAACTGCCGCGACACCGTATGCCGCGCGGGACTGTATTTATTAACGAGACATTTAGGGCCTCGCTTGCGGTTTCTCTCTGTCATTTCGGATTGTTCGCCCAAGCCCGAGGAATTCAGGACAATCCAGCGTGCGGCCTCTCGCTGAACGCTGAACGTGCTTCGATCCGTCGAGCAACGTTGGAGATTCGTCTTGTCCCATTCATTCTCGAATGAGTCTCTTAATTCCTAATATAATAATAATAATGATGATGATGATGATGATGATGATGATGATGATAATCACAGGCGCGTGTCGTAATGCAAATCGACGGGGGAGATCCTTTCCGGAGAGATGATCCGATGATCGGAATTATTCGTGCGCGAGAATTATTGCGCGTCGCATTTGCGTGCAGATCGTTTTGCAATTTCATCCCTTAGCGACGCGTGGTTGGGGCATTTGAATTTTTTACTACCACCAATCCTGCGTTCACGTTCGTCGCACGCCCGCCGTGTCCAACGAAAGCGCGATCGATCGAAAAGCGTTCGCGAAGAACCGCCAAACAAGCGCCGGAAGCGCACTCCGCGAGGGGCCCGTTCGGCAAATGGATTCGCCGGGGCCCGCGCGGGTGCTTTTCCGACGCGGGAGAGCCGTGAATCGAGGGGGAAGAGTTCGACGAAGAAGCGGAGGACAAAGATCCCCTCGATGGAGGCGGAGGCGAGAAGAAGGGGGCTTAATGAAAGAAGGAAAATGTTTGCCGAGCTCTCTTCCTCCTCGAGCGCTTAACCCTGCCTTAGTCGGCCGCGACTTTCCCCCCTTTTCCCATTTCCTCCCTTTTCCCGAAAGGCTAAGCATTCTCTTTCTCTTTCTCTTTCTCCCTCTTTGTCCGACATCGCGGGTTCGGATGAGACGTTAGATCTCCACGCGGTGGAAAGCTCATCGGATGCATGCGCGAGTTTTCGTCATCATTCGCGAAAGATGACACCAAATTTTCAATGATTTCAAATTCTCCCTCGTTTGTCTGCGCTTTGGAAGCGTTACGCATCTTAGATAGATTCATGCGCCGGGACGATCGTTACTCACGTATCGTGAAAATCAACCGACAGAAAGGGAGATTGAGATTCATTCGTTTATCAAACACGCGATCTTCGCGATATGACTGCATACAATGCAGCGAATTTACTGCTGCATGCATATTCGAGCAAGGAAGGGGACGGATTAAGACCCACGCGTGCAGCCGGCGATATTCATCCAATGATATCCAATCATGTCGTCTCGATCGAATCTTTCGTCCTCGCATCATCTCGTCCGCGACCGCTGGCACACGAGGTCAACGAAAGTTCGCCGCTGGAAACAGCAAAGTTCGCGAATTCGCAAAACGCGGGCGGATTTGTGCGGCAATGGCAATCTGAGCGGCTCAAGTCCTCGGAGTTTCCTCCGGCCGCTCGTGATAAATTAATCCACCGTGGAGCTTGAAGTAAGCTACAAGAGGCCGAAATTGGACGGGAGAGTGGGAGGTGAGGATCGCGGGTGATATTCCGGTGGCGTACGGTTTTTCTGGCGATTACGTGAATTCCACCGCGGTTAAATATGAGGTTAGATTACACTTTTGTCGAACGGCTACTTAATTAGCCGCGAGAATTATCGCCGCGATACGGTGCGCGTAATGATAATGCGACAATGCGTCACAGCATGACATGTTCGTCTCTACTTAAAATTATCGTTTTGTTATTCCAGTCGCGTTACTGTCGACCGTGCGATGAGGCGGATATTTGCATTTGAAATCGCGACACGCTCTGAAGTTAGCGTCGCTTCGCGTGGCGCGCGTAGGAAGCGGGGCCTCCCGGCCCATAAATCGGCAAATGAGCGATTGGCGCGATGCGCCACCGTTCAATCGAGACACGAGAATTCGCGGAACCCTCGACGAGCGATATCGGCGTTATCGATAAGAACGCCGAGTAGCGATATCGCAGCGGAGATACCATCGTCTATCAAATCCAATATTTGAGGACCTATGATTTGCCGGGACACGTGTTCCAAAAGTCCGTTCGCGCTGGCTCGATTGTGTCTTAATCGCTTTAATTGCTATGCAGTCGAATCGGCAGTGGGGGAACCTCGAGGAACCAGCATCGATCGTATCTATCTATCTGTGTTAACGCTCGAGGAATTCAGCGATAAACGACTTGCTGTTATTCTTATAATACCAGCGATGATAGAGCGATGATATAATGCTATATAATACTGACCTATATTATTAGACGTACAAATTAAATTCTTGCTTTTTTTTCGTAAAGTTTCGGGTTCTTTTGTATCTTTTCAGTAAAAGATTTTCTTCTTCTCTCTCCAATTCTCTCGCACAGTTCGATGCGGCAAGTTCCTTTCCTGTTTAGGCTGAATTCTGTTGCCGTGGTTCCTCGCGTGTTCGAGTCTCAGGCGAATGGCCAGAGTGTTCTCTGTCTTTAAGGTTAATCTCCTTCGCGAGATATCTTGTACCTATTTTTGCAAGTCACATAACCCATCTCGGTGACTTGAGCGCGGTGACTTCTCTTTTACCTGGAACGCGAAAAGAATGCAGTGCCTTACGGGCGCCCCTTACGAGCCATGCGTCTATTTTTGGAGGTTATGTGTGTACCCGCTCCACCGGTTTACATAGTAAGCTCCAAAAGCGCGAATGTCAGCAAATTGAAAATCGCAAAAGGATCTACAATGGTTTTCTTACAATGATCGGTAAAAGGAAAGCAAGAAATTAATTTGTATACCTCTATTAACATATATATATATACGTACAAAACATTCAACATTCAGCGTTCTTTGTAGCGAGTACATGACACATAATTCGTCGCATAAATTGTCGACAAGCTAATTACAGAGAATAAGCCGATCGCGCGATCGGAGCGCGTAACTGGCGCCACATGTCTCGCATAAGAGCGCGCGATCGCTGCTCGCGCTGCACGTCTCGGGCCGTCGAATTTTTTCTCCTCGCCGCTTTCTCGCCGCGGCTTTTACGAGAGTATCCGCTTCCGAGCCGCTCGTCCCGCCGCTACGAGAGCGAGCAGAATCGAGGATCTTCAGGCGAAAGCGACACCCTCTCCCTTTGTCTTCCGCTTCTCTCTGCGTCGAGGCAGGTGGAACCCGCCGACACGCGTGTGCGTGAATACGTGAGCGGGTGCAGCCACACGGCATTGCGGCATTAGTTATTCGCTAACTGCAGACGAGCGCCAGGCGGCAGGATCGAGTGATAAACCGCTTATTGCGGCGCGGAATGTTGCGGAATCAGCACACGTCTTTTCTCTTTTTCTTTTTTTTTTTTCCCCCCTACAACCGAAGCGAAGCGCGAAGGAATACACGACAAACGTTAAACGTTACCATTGCATTATTATTGTGCGACGATGTCTGCGAATCGCGGACGCGACGCGTTTATAACCGTACATAACATTCATAAAATCGGTTTACGGTTTTACGGTTTTGCGCGATAAAATTGTTTCGATCGAGTTTAAATAAAAGTTTAATTAAAAAATGGAATAACTTTGCAATATCCCCGCGTGAGATCTCTCTCTCTCTCTCTCTCTCTCTCTCTCGTTTTTCCCTCCCGCCCGTTATGATTTGTATCCGATTATTCGGATGACGCCAGCGTTATTAACCTCACTTTTAACGCGTCGCGATTTATCTCATCTGACGATATCGAGTAAATGCTTTGCTTTATGCTCTCGCATTCCCATTACGCTGGCCGTTACCGTAAATTATACCGTGATACGGTGTTGTTGTATCTTTGCTTTATCTCGCCATAACATTCATGAAAACGCGACAAGTAACTGCCGTTTACGAGGCGCGATATGCATGTCGCGACGACGGCCGAGGATTCGTTTCATCGCCGGCGGGCCGAATATGCGTGAAATATGAAAAACGGCTCGCGCTGCCGGATCGCCGATTGAAGGCGGCATTTTCATAAAATCGAGCCTTACGTTATCATCTTCCTTCCGATCACAACACTCTTCTCCACCTCATTGCGTTCCCGAGCTGCCCAATGCGACCGTTATGCGTCGCACAACTTTCTATTCTTCAAAATTTCCAGTCTTTCCAAAGATCAAGTTTTCTAGACCGGACAATGTAGCGAAACGAAATCGAATGGAATGCTGCTGTGACCGCCCGAAAAAGGTCTCGTAAAGGACCTTCCCACCCTTCTTCCAAGGTCCGTCAGGCAATATATAGCATTACCGGAAGACTTTTCTCCCTCCCTGTCTCTCTCTCTCTCTCTCTCTCTCTCTCTCTCTCTCTCTCTCTCTCTCTCTCTCTCTCTCTCGTTTTCTTGTTTCCTTTTTCTTCTGCATGCGCCGCAAGGCCTTGTATATTATTGTGAATGCGCAGGAATTAGCCTGAAGTGTAGTCGCGCGGATCCGTTTGTGCTTCCGTGTCCGCAAAATAAATGGCGCATCCTCCCTTTCTCTCTTTCTTTCTGTTCCCGATTAATCGCTAGCACAGCAGCCTCCCGCGTGTAATGTAAACTCCGAATCATAGATTCGAAATGATCGAGATGGAACGGTTTGAGCGGTTTTCGCGCCGCAAGAATGCGCGTCGCGGATCGAATCGGTTCGCGATTCTTCATTTAATTACGACAGGCGGAAGTCAGTCTCGTTTTCTCGGGCGCGATCCTCCCGCGCGCTTCGGAAGAAGCCACCGTATCGGAAGGCGATTTATCGGCGATTCACCGGCAGCCCGGCGGGCTTTGTTTATCCTACAAAGCGCCAGAGTTAGGAGCGAGACAATGTGCCAACGTTGCTTCATCGGGGAGCAACCGGTTGCGCCGGCAACACGAGTCGCCTCGAGAGGCCGACTCCTAGTTAGCGATTCGCCATGCCTGCGGATATTACAGTGTTAGCGGTAATACGCGGGAAAATCCGAAACCACGAATGCTACGGAATCGAGAACGCAAACAGGGCAGGCTAACGATATATATGGCAGTCGTTAACGTCTCTCATTTTCGCGCGTGAACGGCGTAAACGAGAAAGCATTGCTCAATCTTCCCTCTGCTCGCTGCATGTCGCTCTCGTCTCGTACGTGTCGATCGCTGATCCGACCTGCTCGCGATTCACTTCGTCGATCGACTTTGAACGAACTCGCCGACGCGGCTAGCGCCATCAAACGCGAGTCTGCGCACTTATTATTCCCTAATTATGCAAATTTATTTATTCAGGAATAATTTCCCGAACGTATCATCAGAGTGTACAATATCGGCTCAGGTTTGTTCAGCTGACTCACGCTCGGACAACAACACGCCCGGCCGTCATCGCGCCGACAACGTCGCGAGCCCGCTCACAGCGGAATATATAAATAATTCGATCACGCACGTGTGCGCAGGATGTTCGAATTGAAATTAAGTCGGGGTTAACGGCGACCAGCCCTCACCGCCGTCATGCGCCACCTCCGCGTTTCTCGCGAGGCGAGAGCCTGCGCGACAGAGAGAGAGAGAGGGGGGGGGSGGGGGGCGGGGGAGGGAGAAGAGAATCGCCGTGGCTTCTCGTCTCGATTGCGCCGCGGCGTCGACGCCGCGGATTAGCCCGAGCGAGGGGCCCCTTTCCTGTTTCTCCCCCTCCCCTTCCCCCTATCGCGGTCGGAGGGGCCCGCGGGAGGGCCCGCGTGCCCGAGCGCGCGTAATGAGCGGGGAGACCGGGGCCCGGGCGTGGAGAATAAGAAAATACATCGTCGGTCGCCTGCCATTCGTCCCGTACGTGGCGCGAGTTAACAAAAAGAGAACTACGGAGGGAGGGCGAAGGGAGGGAACCAGTTAGCCTCCCGTTGTTGGCCCTTGTTGTCGGTCTTTTCCCGGTCTGCCTCGCTTTCACGCGCGCATCGCCCGTCCGTGCCCCCTGCCTGCCTGCCTGCCTGCCTGCGTCTTCTCGCAGAAGGAGGAATCCGCATCGGGAACGCGGGGATTGGGGGGTGGGGGGAGTCCCATCTCGGGAGGTCGGGGATCTCCCGTAGGGACCGTCGCGGGATCCCCCGATTGTGATGCCCCGCTCAGGGGACTCTGTGGGCCCGTCGAGGCGAGCGGCGGGTTTTACTCCTCGCGAGAATGCCGCGCCTCGCGCCTCATTTACCGGCAAGCGGTAAGCGGTTAGGGGAGAGGGTGGCGGGAAGGGTGGAGGGAGAGAAATAAGATACGATGTTGCACACGAGTGAGAGATCGGTGAGATGGAACCGGCCGCGAGGGGACGTTGATTCCTTTAAACGCGCGAATGAAGGATCACCGGAAGGATCGCTGAAGTAAATACACGCGTGGATGAGTCCGTCCGTCCGTCCATCCTTATCGCGCAGGTTGCAGACATTGGCGTCGCTCCTTTTTCCCCGATCTATTCATTTGCCGGAATGAATCGCGAAAACGACGAGAGCATGATTGCTGAGGTTATAATTTCCATTCCCTTCGGCCGCGGCGCGGAAACGCGCGGAGGGGCGGGAGGACGGGGGGGGGGCGCCACTTTCGCTCGACAGGCTGTACTTTGACGCGCGACACGTCGTCGCAACGACATGCACTCGGCCGGCCGGCCGGCCGGCAATTCCGCAAATTACAGCCGCGCGGAACGGTTTAGCAACGTTAAAAGCAAACGGCGGAGCGGCTTATTTGTCGCAACGACAGCTCTCTCTCTCTCTCTCTCTCTCTCTCTCTCTCTCTCTCTCTCTCTCTCTCTTCTGCTGGTCTTCCGGCGCGAAAGCGCCGAGAACGTATTTCGCCTTTCGCGCGCGCGTGCCTTTCATCGAGACATCGATAGGAGCTCCTCCGGGACGAGCGCGGTCGCCGCGCGTGTAAACGCGGCTTGCGCGTGTCCGAGACATCCCCGCCTGGCGTTGATTCTGGAAATTCAGCATACAACTCCCGCGGGAGACGGCTCGGGTCGATAGCAACACCAGCCCTCTGGAAGGCTCTCTCAAGGGTGAACCCCACGAGACGGGCGGGTAACAGGGGTGGTTACGCTACGCCGATGATGCCGGCGTGACTATCGACCGAGCGGAAGACGCGAAAGACGCCGTCCTGCTCGCGTCTTGCTCTTGCCCTTAGCCTCCCCTCCCCTCAACCTCGCCGGTTTTTATCACCGAAAGCGCAACTTGCCGCTTTCCGCGGTCCTGATGGGGACGCCGAGGAGGAATGGACGAAACGCGCTCGCATTCGGCTTCGTCGGCGCTTCGGGATCGATAGCGAGTGCCTTTCCGCGTCACGGAATCGATTAAGCAGTTTAGCGAAGCCTCGCCTCTTGCTTTGCTACCGAATACTCTTTCTTGCGCCGCTCCAAACGCGCGAATAACGCAGCACGGAGCGCTTGCTTGCGGTTGCAAGATGACGATGATCGGCTTCGGAAGGGTAGCGGGACAAAGCGTAGCGGGACAAAGTAAAAACGAGTACCTCCAAGTTTACCTCCAAAGCTGTGGGGAGACGAAGGGACGTGAGCGGCGAATCCTGATAATCCGGTTGGCGGAAAATCCGCTCGATTACGCGTCGGGAAGAAATACTACCGCTCGCGGGCCTTGGTCTCCTCCACAATTAGCCTTCACTCGCCCCCGCCCGCCGCCATCATCGCGCGTCTGCTTGGATGTTCTTGCCTGTCAGCCTTCGTGTCCTCCGAGATTCGATAAGTCCTGCAAAAGTCTCGAGAGGAAGCACGTGAGTTTTAATCGCATTGTCACGCATCGACGACAACAACAACAACGCTAATGCGCTGTCGATCCGGAAGCTGCTGGCGGTCTCAGCGCGAGCACGGAGCAAGAAAGGATCGGCGCGAGGCAGCAAGTTGGCTACATTTTAAATCTCCTTCCTTCTCCCGATCGATTAATTAATCCTCGCGATCGCGGTCGGCCGGTTGCCTCTCTCTTTCTTTCTCTCTCTTGCGCGCGAGCGATTCCGCTCGCGTCCGCGGGCGGATCCGTGGAAACGACAGAACCTCGTTTCTTCTTCTTCCTCCTCCTCCTCCCCCTCTATGCTTCTCGCTTCGCGAAAAAGCCACCGTGTCCTTAAGGGAAGCGCAAAATAATGACGTACTTGCCCGTCCCGCCTCTTAAAGGACGCCGCGCTCGCAGGTGCGCGGTTTCATCTTAAGCCGCGAATGTACGATGACGCGATCGTTGGGGGTTTCGCTCGTATCAGCGCGTGCGGATCGAGTAACG
This sequence comes from Eciton burchellii, assembly GCA_020341155.1. Lineage (NCBI taxonomy): Eukaryota > Metazoa > Arthropoda > Insecta > Hymenoptera > Formicidae > Eciton > Eciton burchellii. The sequence continues at coordinate 484,236 of JAHMML010000068.1, read as the reverse complement.
ATGCAAAATTGCACTTTGCGTACTCGTACAGACTACGTTCTTGCACTTGCTCCCGCTGTGTGACCGGCAATGCTCACACTCACGCTCTTCGATCATACTCGAGAAGCTGGAAACGATGAAGAGACGACGGCCAGCTCGAGAATCGCGGAAATGCCTCGGTGCTTACACGGCCAAGTACATAAATGCGACGCGTTCGCGTGCTCGGTCCATCAAAGCCCAGGTTCGGATGTTTCTTGCATATCAAGCTGAGTTTATCGAGAACAGCAGCCCTTCCGTGACCTCGAGAGTGACTCGGGATAGAAATCACGGCTGCATCATCATCATGTACGGCACAAACGGCATAAACATCGGTCGAACAACATCAGGGACGAGTCGCGCTGCCTTGTTTTTCTGCCTTGAGCGATCGATGAGGACCTCGGTTGTCGTTAATTGACAGTTCAAGTCGGGAAATTGAAGTAAATTCTCTTTATCGCTCTCTATCGCGGATCTCAAGCACGGCGGATTTGTGAATCCAGTGAACGGACACTCTTTTGTACACATATTATGCATATTAAACCAATGCTCGACTTTGGGGTATTCTTTATTACTCAAATCCACATCCAGCCGCAAAGTGCAAGTTCGGCAGACTCCAATCGGCGAGTTCTCCGAGAGCCCATAACTTCCAGTTGCCAAGTTGATCGGCCCCCCCTCCTCTCTCTCTCTCTCTCTCTCTCTCTCTTTTTCTTTGAAAAAGTTGTGCGCGCGGACAGGAATTTTCGCCGGTCATTTCGCGAATTTCGGACAACGGTCGTTTTTACGGCGCGACGTCGGTTCTCGATGAGTGCGCGATGTACGTGATACAATGCGCCGTATATATAATTACAGCGTGCATAACGTATAATTGTGTGTGTACACACGTGCGTACACGTCCAACAAATAATTTAACTCTCCGACGCGCGGCGCGCTATCCCTAGGGAGAAAATAACGCGTGTTTTGGGGGAAGCGATCATCATCGAGTCTGGCTTGCCGGACAAACGGCTCGTCGATTGTGCACGACGGCTCGATTGGCAGCACGTTGTTCCGGTATTTGAGCGGACGCGCGTTGCTTCTTCCCCCTTTCGAGAGGCAACATTACACTCGGTGTAGGGAGGTGTAGCTCCCGCGGGTAGAGCCGCGTGCGATTATCGAGCTTTGCCTGGGATCTCGATCGGTCGACCGCGGCGCGCGATCCGCTGGATCCCGGGATTGCGGCGCACTCGGGCTGCAGTTTCCCGTGAAAGATCGATACTCGGCAGTCGCATCGAGATATCTTAACTCGATTACGGACGATCGCATCTCGATGCGGCGTAAGTGTCGCGCCGGAGATTCCGACTTTGCGCGTCAAAATCTCATCAAATCGATAGGCTGGCTCAATGTGACGTCGCGTCGCGGTACCCCCACTCCGAGCTTGCGTGGGAGATTCGCGCGCGTCTTTCGCCTCGAGCAGAAGCCTCCCGACCGGAGGAGCGAGCGGAGTGAGCGGAGTTTGCTCGGCTCGCGACTCGCCGGCCCGATATAATTGCGGAGCCCGCTTTTACACGCTTTATCTCGCTGGCTCGCAGATAATCCGTGTAAACGCGTCGCGCATCGCGGCGTTGGCGAAATGCGAGCGTGCATATCGGTCGTTTCGCTCGCCTCCTCTCTCTCTCTCCCCCCCCCCTCCCTCGCTCTTTCTCTCTCTGGGCCCCGGGGCCCACTCGAGCGAACACGAGGAAACTTTATCGCGAATGCAGCGAACGGTTGACAGCTCCGTGATGCATCGGCAGCGATTTGCATTGGCGTAGACCGCCGGGGTGCCAGACTGCGATGTTGAAGGACAAAGAGAGAGAAAGAGAGCGCACGGAAAGGGGCCTCGGTATTCCGCATTCCGGCCGCGCGTTTATCGCCAAACGCGCTCGTTTAAAAGATGCTCATCTCGCGCGTTCCTCGCGTCGAGCGCGGGTCCAGATGATATCTCATCCAGCTACAGAAACGTTAACTGCATCCGATATCGATGCCCGAGTCTCTCGTTCGAGTTGAATAATTCTGTCAGCTTGGCCGATTCGACGGATGATCGCGCGCTGATTTTCGATCGATCAGCTCGATCGTAGCTGCTCGCGCAATCGTAGCAGCCAAGTGTCGTTATCTCTCGAACAAGGGCATTTCTGATTTATCGACGCGTCAGCCTCCGGATTCTCCGGATTTCTCCTGGATTCTCTTAATGCCAGGCGGAAATTCCTGATTTCCATTTGTCGATCTTCCGCATTCCGATCGACTTTAGCCAGGCTTTTCCGAAGCAACGCGTCGTCTCCCATCCGTTGCTAATCTATCTCGAGCGTCTCTGAACGTTAATGTGAACCAACGATAAGTACAAACATTGGGGAACAAGCGGGGAGATTGATTTCCGAGTTTGAATGGCGAGCGAGTGCAGGCGTGGCCGAACGAGCGAGCCGTGTCTGAACTTTGTCGACTTTGTTGACTTGACCCGATGGTTCGCCGCAATATTGACGCGAAGCCAAGTAGAGGATGGCTGCGGTTCGCTTCAATTATAAACGGCGTGATCGACAGGAAGCGCCGCTGCAGCAGCTTGCTCGGTACACCTTCGCTATCGTCTCACCTTCGCGCGTTATTTTCATCGGCGTTATCGTCGGCTTAGCCTTATCGCTTGGCTTCGTGAGCCGTAACACGATCTCGTCGATGATGATCGTCATCTCTCTCCCTCCCCTCCCTCCCTCCCTCACTCTCTCTCTCTCTCTCTCTCTCTCTCTCTCTCTCTCTCTCTCTCTCTCTCTCTCTCTCTCTCTCTCTCTCTCTCTCTCTCTCTCTCTCTCTCTCTCTCTCTCTCTCTCTCTCTCTCTCTACATTGCGTCTTCATCCATTAGCGCAATCTCCGATTTCCCATTTCGCCAACTGCGATATCGCCTTCTTCGTGCTGGAATCATTTATCCATCGCGTACGCGTATCGCTGAAACTGTTCGAGCTGCCTGTACCGTTGCTCTCCTCCTGATAATTATCGTTATCTCCCGCCGCACTCGTTCACCGCTACGTGCTCTTTAATTAATCGCCACACGCCGATTGTCCAGCTGTGGCTTTCAGCACAGTGGCTTCGCTAACTATTTATATGCAAGACCACGCAGACCACGCGGCTCGCGCGGTTCTCTGCACAGGATTTCTAATTCTAATCACCGGATTAATACTTTAAACAACTGTCACCTTAATACTCGATTCATTACTTGTCGCTGCGAATCTTGCTCCTTTTGCTCGGCATTTCTCGCGATTGAGCGGGGGATCGGAGCCATGCTCCGATGCTCCGATCGCAAGTGAAAAGATACAATCGTGAGATATAATCTCATCTGTTGGTTCGTTAATTTCAATTATCGGAACAATTCTTAAGATTTTTATCTCACGAGGAAGATTCCCTTCGAGACGTGCAATTATTTCAATTCGCACTAAATTCAAGATTACTGTCAAATCTGCGGTCCGATACGAACTTGAAATTCCTTCAATTTAATTTAAGCAGATTTAATTTATGACAGATTAGTGCCACGGATTTGGATTTCCCATTCGCAAAGTTTGTGCAAACTGGAATTTTTTATTAGAAATTAACGCTCGAATATTGAGTAGCCAAAACACGAATTCTAGTTAGACATTTATTTTCACGATAATAATTTTACTTTTCATAATAATAATAATTTTCTATATTATACTTGTTTCACTAAACGATTCACTCGATCGAATCCTCCTTCATTTAATTTTGAAATCACACCAACGACTCTACCAATTTTCGTGCTTATCACGATCGTTACTCCGTAAATATAACCAAGCTATCGGTCGTCGATGATATCGAATGATATGAATATCCAGATTTCAGAAATGTCAGTTTCATTTCCAGAATTCCAACTTTGAAACGGAAACGAATTCCGTCTTCTGTCTTCGAAATAGATTTATATTCAGGAGAATATAAACTGCAAGTCGCACAGCTTTCTGCACATGATTTCTAATTAACGACGATCGTTATCCGTTTCCCGCGCTCGTTACGGTCTTCGATCAATCATTACAGGCCGATCGAGATTACCTCCTCGTCAGTCTCCCTCGCAGCAGCGACCGATGAAAAAGTCGCCGGCGGATTATTTCCGGCGTTAACGGCGGATTGTATGCAAACGCGCCGACGACGGCGAGTTTCCGTGAATCCCGAGCGTTCCGGCGCAGCGCTAAGTGATTCCCATCGCGCGCGGGGATTCCCGCGCGCAGATAACTCGCGCGATAACGTCGCCGATTTGTCCCGCGGAAAGCGCTTCCCACGTTCAGCTCTCGCACTGCAGGCAGCGTTTCCCGAGCATTCTGCCCCTCAAAGGGGATAATGAACGCGGCGAAGCTGAGTGGCATGGACCGCTCTCGCTGCAGCCTCCGCTGGCTCAAGATCCATCGGATTCGATGCGCGGAATATCGAGGCGATCGTCATCGAGGCAGCGCGGCGATTCCTTGACATCTGACGCAGCCGTCAGATTTCACTATTGCGTTAGAGAAACGCGTCCTCCCACCCCTCCAACGCGTCCTCGTATCAGATAGCCGGGAATTGGGGCGGCGGGGAGGGGGAAAGAGGATAAACGCCGCCGCTTGGCATCTCCGGATTAGACGCGACGAGTCCAGCGATTCGTCCTCTTCGAGAGGACAATCTCGCTCCGGGATTTTCACTTTGGCGGCCGCGTCGCGACACGTTGAATTCTTACGAGCGATTAAGCGGCGCGAGACCGCTTGTAAACGCGCCCCAAGCCGACTCGATGCTCGTCGCTGAGCCAAGAGACTCGCGGAGGCTCGTAAATCGCTGGTCTCGGCCAGCGGCTCTTAATTAAGGGCCGACCGTGTCGCCGGCAACGCGTATTATTCTCTCGATATCCACGGATGCTCCGCGCAGTCCTCAGGGACTGCCTCGAAGGAAACGTCGGCGGTTGTGAGGGTTATGGGATCTGCGTTCGATTAAGAGACAATCGGAACGCGTCCTTTTTTCTTTTCCCTCACGATTCTTCCGTTCGTCTAGTTCAAAAACTCGTTTGAACCGCGATCGCCATATTTGGGGGCTTCATTGCGCACGAGCATTGTTCAACATACGTAGTCTGAACCGCGTTGGAATCATTAATCGCTACACGCCGCACCTCAAAGCGCTGATGAATTACGTTCTTCCCGTTTCTCGCTAATTGGCGAGACTAATCGCATCGAGCTTTTCGGAAATTCTCAGAGTCCACGTTGGAGGCCGAGCCAAAGCACCGTGAATGGGCGTGCGCGTGGAAACGAGGCCGGCATGGCCGGAAACTCAAGAATCGTGGACCCGGCCGCGACAAAGCGGCCCTTCGAGTCGTCGGCGCGTTATCTCATGCGCGTAATCAAGGGTCGGGCCACGGGTTAACGCGCACGGACGACTCGCATAATCAAATGCGGAAGATCGGGAAGCGTTGGGACGGCGATCGGGGTCAGGACGCCAGGTAGACGACGGATCTTGTCTGGGGCGGCGGGGAGGAGGGGGGGCGGGAGGAGGAGTCGAGGGGTTCAGGGCCCGGGGAGGGTCCGGCCGCATAACGAGCAGCGGATATCTCTCCTTCCCCTCCCTATCCCCGTCGGGCTACCTGTTTGTCCATTTATCTCCTCCGACCTCTCCCCTCCCTCGGCGCTACGTTCTTCTCGCTTCCGCGTGCGCGCACACACACACACACACACACGCATGATCGCATCTACGCTAAACGCGATGATTTACGGTTTCAAAGTCTCTCGCTCGCCTCGCGCCTCTCTCCTCCGCCGGGCCAGGTCTGTTTGCTTCAGGTGCGGCGACTTCCTCGCGACGCGTGACGCTCGTCGCAGAGCAAACAGCGCAACAGCGAGTCCTTGCTACCTGCTTCTCCGCATCGCGGAGAAGCCTCGTCCCCCATCCCCCGTCGCTCCCCACGTCGTTATCGCCGAGCGGGCTTTTCCATGATCATCCAAGCACGATCGAGTGGCCGGTTTATCGGCATTTCCATCGAACGCTCAGGGATGTCCAGAAATGTACAGCGACGAGGGATATTCTCTGACGGACGACATTTTCTGGATCGCTGCCATCTCCAAGAGACGAGGGCGACTCGCTTCCATCCGCGCGGCCGATTACATTCTCGGACAAACGAGCGAGAGAGTTGCTCGGTCCGCTTCGCGGGACTCGAAGCGGAAATCTAGCGCGCGAGATTATTGGATGTACAAATTAATTCCTTTCCCTTTCTCGGCGATCTTGAAGACTCTATCTTGAGCTAAACATTAGTATTGGTATTAATCTAGCGATTCTTTCAAGTGCTGGTATTTCGACGCTCTGAAAACCCTGAATCGCAAGAGCATGTGTAATCGCATAACCTCCAAAAACAGATGTATGCACGGTGGCCTGCGATAAGGAGCGCGTTCGGCACCGCATTCGAGCCGAGGCGACTGGAATGATTTCGGCGTGTTCTCGGCGAAGGAGGCTTTAAGATAAGTCCGCAAACATTCGAGAAAGAGGAATCGCGTAGGATCAAAACTCGGATGAAACTCGAAGCTGTAACAGCGAGTACTCTTGCTACAAACGAATTGCGTACTTTATGAGATGAATTCGCGCGCTTAACGGTTCCTATCGGCATGTCATCGGGAAACGATGTACGTTTCCGTACGCCGTCTCGTCGGAAGATTATTCTCCATGCTCGTTGCCTCGCGCGGGACGGGCGGGCGGACCCGCCGAGACGGTAACTCGCTAACGACGAAATCATTACGGGGCGGATGCTACTCGACCGCGAGGTTTCCAGCAACACGCGATGCATCGATAAGCTTGTCGATGCCTAGCGGCACGCGATTCAGCGGAACCACCGCCGCGATTATCGCCGGGGTCCTCTCCCTCTCTCCTTCCCTCTCGATACAAACAGGGGACTTTCTCGCCTTCTCCCACCCCTCCGGCGCAAATAGCGCGCGCGCGCGCGGTCCAATTAGGCGAGCGCATGAATCCATAATTCATTCCCTGATTAATTAGCGCGCGTACACGCGGCGGGCGGAAGGCGCGAGAGCGCCGGAGGGACGGGGATGGGAAGAAAGATGAAGTAGAAAGCACACAGGAGCGGGGAGGGGAGGGGGGAGGGGGGTGGGGCGGCAGCGGCGAGATCCCTCTCGGCCGCCGCGGCTCTTGCTCGCGCGCTCGCGTCGCGCAACAAAAGGAATTGCGCCTGTTCCCCTCGCCGCTCCCACCTCCGCCAGCCCATCCAAGGGATACCTACGGTGGCTCTGTCCCTCTCTCTCTCTCTCTCTCTCTCTCTGTCTCGGTTTCATGGGGAGAAAGGTACTCGGGACGCACGACAATCCCGTTTACTGGGCGCGCGGGAGATTATTACGAGCCGGTGTATCAAATCGGTGGATTCTGCTCGCGGCTCGTTGTAAACGTTATTACAGCAGAGGGGGAGGGCGAGAGGCGCGGGAGGGGAAGGAGAGGAGAGCTTCGAACAAGAGGGCTTTGCGAACGCGGCGCGCGATTGACCCGCTCGCGTTCCGCGAAGTGTCCTTTAACGACCCCGGCTCTTCCGCTCGCGCAGCGTCCGCGCGCGGGATTTTCGAGCGCGAGGAAAGACGAGGAATCGCGAATGGAAGGTCCCCGATAAGCGATAGATGATAATCATCCGCTTCGCTTATCTGAGATTCGAGGAGCCGAGTGACGCCAGGATTCCCACGGAGCGGCTGCGGGTGAAGCCACTCTGGAAAGTCCCGGTTCGATGATTCTCGAGTTCTCACGGTGTCCGCGTCGTTCATCTGAAATTCGAGTACGCGAGCTTGGAGCCCTGATCGGAACGAGGAGTCATTGTTTGATAATTCGGTATTCAGTCGAAGCCACGAGACGGAACACGAAGAACAAGAAGAACGTGAAATCCTAGCTGAGAATCCTGTTGTCCGCTTGTCCTACTGCTAATCGAGATTCGGAGCTTTACTCGGGGGATTTATGGGGGAGAACGGACACTTCCGCCGTAGTTGGAGCGTGGAATCTTTCCACGAAGGAAACCGGAAACGTCTCTTCGGCTACCGTTCCGACCGTTTCTCCTCCTTTTCCCGATTCTCCCGAAAGAAGCCACAAAGCCGCGCTCGCAAGAACGCGCCGACAGTATCGGCATTCGCGGTACCCCCTCCAGCCGGAAGCCCTTTTCCTCGTGGCGACTGACGATCATCGGGACGCTCATCATGAAAAAGAGGAACGCGAGCGCGAAACAGTCACGCGCGATCTGCTGATTCCGACGACGTCTAATTCGACTGGTCGTTCGATCGTCAATTCGATCGTCCGTCCGATTGCTGCAGGAGAGAGGGGGGGGGGRGGGCAGGACGTCTTCACCGGAGAAGTTGGAGTCCGTTGGATTCGTCCGTTGATGCACGTTGTTGTTACTATTGTCATTTGGTTGCTTCGCAACAACTCGAAACTCGTATTGCACTCGAACTCGATTCCCTTGATTCGTCATTTACGAATGTTCTTCGACTGGAACACGTTTCTGATCACGTTCTAGATGTAACGACGAAATGCGTTTCTGTCGTTCGCATAAAACATGTAAATGGCCGAACATACGAGCGTCTGCTCGTATGTCTTAACGAAAGCTGTGACCGGTTCGAGTTCTGCCTTCTGTCTTTGAAAATAGAAGCGGAGGAATCTCCGCAGCCTGGAACCTGGAATGTGAAAGCTTTCGGTTGGCATTCCGATTTAATTTGATTTCGTTGGAATAGGGGAACGAGTTTTTCTGAGTTTTTCTAGCCGATTCATCCCGCACGCCTGACGGCGAGAGTAACCGATAACGACGCGTAATCGATCGGACGTTGCTGAATTCCGGCGGACGTTGCTGAATCCTACTTTCCTCGCGGCGAACGAGCTACTCTCCTTTTGCACGCCCAACGTGCCAAATCCGATTCCGCGTATTCCTCGCGCGAGTAGCCGCGTAGCGGACGTATGAAAAAAAACGCGAAAGAAATATATTAGTAACGAGTATATTAGTCAAACGCCCCTCCGAAGTGCTTGCACTTTGCCCAAGGTATCTCCGGGTGTAGGAACTTATGAGTTCTCAAGGCGGTAGCGTAGCTACCTGTAGGGCCTCTCTTGCCGGACAGGTCAAAGGTGAAGATTAAAAGAAGCACCCTGGTCTTCCAGGTTGGGGGTTCAGGCGATGGATGAGCTCTCCATCGTTCGTAAAACAACTATTACCACAAAATCCCAATTGAAAGGAACGATTAGCACTTCCCCTAGACGAATGTGCACATATGCTGGTAGACTTCTGGCGACTCGATCGAAATTATTAATTGGAAACGGATATACGGAACGAAGTATAAGAAAATTAATACCACGAGTTAGGTTAGGTTACACAGAAAAGTTGATAACTTTTGCTCTTCATTATCCCAAGAGCGATCATTTCCTCGCGATGGAGTATACATTCGTTAAATAAACGTTACGGAATTAATACCACGAGTTAGGTTAGGTTAGGTTAGGTTAGCCAGGAAAACGGATAACTTTTCCTCTTCATTACCGCAAAAGCGATCATTCCTTCGTGACGAGTATATGTCAGTCAAACGAACATTACAGGATTAACAAAATAACAAATATCACCAGTTAGGTTAGGTTGAGGGAACATCCCTAAGATCGGAGATGTTTCCCCCACGTTTTTTATCGCTGGCTTTCATCGCTCGCGTAATCGGGATTGTCTCGGCTTCAGCGGTCATTTAGCGATCATGGATTCCTCCAAGTATGGCGACAGGTGTTTCGTATTATTGATCAACCGGGCCGCGGTTAATTGGATTAAATTAAACTGGCTTGACGGCATCTCCAGTCGCACCAAAGCTGCGACGAGATTCAAGCTACTCAGCCGGCGAAAGTTCCCGAAGTCGATGTGTCGTGTGTGCCGACACTTGCCTGAAATCAGGTCTGACCTGCGAGTAGTTCCGTACTCATCCCCGTAACCTCTCGGAATGCTCTCCACCTGCCGCGGCAATTATCAAAGATACGCAGCTTCCGCGCGCCTTTGCCGTATCTCTCCGCTTTCTCGGGTGGCGCTGCGCGCGCCTCACGCGGCGTGCTTGCACTTGATGCGTAACTTACATTCGCACGAAGGAGTGCGCATGCTGCACTCCTTCGTGGCTTGATGTTGGTGGCTCTAGCAAGCAGCTTCGATCCTCGGTGCTTTCGCGCGATTTACCCCCTCCCTCTTTTCCCTCTCTGTCTCTCTGTGTGTTTTCCGCTGCAGCGCGCGTTAATAAACTTCGGGCGGGAGGTGGGCGCGCTGAAAGGCCAAGTTTAGATGTCCAGACTCGTCGGGGAAGATAGATACCAGAAGGAGCGCGCGCGTAAACTGTGCCGAGTTCGCTCGGCGGGATGTGTACGCGCCAGAATTGTGCCGCTCCATATTTCAAATGGACGGACGGACGGATGGATGGGCGGGTGGATGGCTGGATGGTTCCAATGCCGCGATCGGATGTACACATTTGCAGCGTGTAAATTGACGCTGGGATAAATCTCTCCGCGCGAAAGCGTGAAAACCGCGCCGCCCCGGAAAATAAATCGCGCGCGAGAACGTGCGCGCGATAGGTTAAGTCACCGGCAATTCGTGGCAGTGTACGAGTATTATTTGGTATCCGCGTTTGTTTGTTCTCTTCGTGTTCTACCCGCGCGCGCGCGCGCGCGAGAGAGAGAGAGAGAGAGAGAGAGAGAGAGAGAGAGAGAGAGAGAGAGAGAAAGAGATTTACGTTACGCGCGAACGTGGAGATTTAAGCGACGCTTCAGATCGTAACTTGTAGCTCGTAACTTGAGACGGATCGAATGAAAATTAAATGGCGGCTTAAGGGAAACCGGAATGGCCACTTCGTGCTTTATCGCTCCTGCTATCCTCTCTATGTCGCGACCGGATCTTTGACACGAACTCGAGAGACTTTGCGCGCGGCTGCTCGCGAAATTTTTAATAACTAGCTAAATCTGAAAATTTGCATAATTGAAAGAGGAGAAGGGAGAAGGGAGGATGCGTCGCAATGCGGGCTTGGTGCGTTAATCACGTCCGACGTTCATCACAAAGTCAGCAAGCGCTCCCTGAGACTCCGCCGGCGACTCGTTAAGTGCATTTTTGCATGATTCTTCCCTTCCTCTATTTTTATAATATTACGTATGGAATATTACATACGGAACGACGCGCCCTAATCATCAATCATCAAGCTCTGTCATCAACGATGCAATTATCACGTCACGCGAGAGGAACTCGAGAGCTTGAGCGTCGACACGCGACGATCGCAAGGGGGATGCACTCCAATCCCGGATCGTTCCTTCTCGCGTGACAAGAAAGAGAAAACAGCCACGCGTACGCCCAATAAATTTCCACGGGACGGCGACGCCAGTGTTTTTTTCCGCGCCAGTCATCGGCGGGATGCGCGCCGAGCGGAACTCCGCGTCGTCCCTCGTCAGAGGGACGGGGCGGGGACGGGCGCGAGAATTCGTGATTAATGCCCGAGTGACGCGCGATTTGATACAAAACCCGACACCCCTCCTCCTCCTTCCCCCCCCCCAATCCCCCGCCCGTCTGTTTTACGAGTTTAACGAGAGCGCAACGCAACGTATACTTTATCCATACCTCGCCATAAATCTCGCCCCGCGGGCGATTTTGATTTACGTTTACCTCAGCGGCGCCCTCTAGGAAGAAGCGCCGGATTCGGTGCTTCTCACCAGGCGAGAGTTCTCGCGATGAGAATTAAAGCGGCGATAAAATTCCGGGCGATCGAGCAGGACGCGGCCTTCGCGCGGATTGCAGCGCTACGAAATGACATCGTAACGCGCGATCATTCGCGAGATGATGATTTTATATTCGTAACAGGATTATTTATACTTCATACGATACTTTGGATTAATCCTGTAACGTTCACTTGGCGAGTACACTCGTCGCGAGGAAATGATCGCTTTTGGAGTAATGGAGAGTAAAATTTATCGCTTCTTCTGGCCAACCTAACCTAACCTAACTCGCGCTATTTGCCATTTCGTTATAATCGATACAAATCTACTAGCTAGGTACATTTATTCCGCATATACTCGTCTTCCTTTCAGTTATGCAAGCAGGTATATACTTTCGAAACAGAATTCTGCCATTAAAGGTCTTGTTCAGATTTCTGTTGCATATCAAACCGAGTTTAAAGATGGGAATCAAGAACATGTCCCATGATAATGACGCTCCGGTCTGATACTTTGGGTTCTCGATCAGAGGCAGATCATCCGGAATCATCGATCGCGGGATCCATCGTTCTTAGCGAGGAACCGCTTCCTTGATAACGTTGGTGATGAAATAAATGTATAAAGACTCAAGGAATATGCGAGTTGGCCGATCACGATCGAGATTTCGATCATCTCGATGATGATCAGTCATTCGTTTCGAAACCTCAAACGAAATCTTGGCTTTTACTGGTCGAGTCTCGCGTTTGCTCGAGTTTCGCTCGTACTGTTCGTTTTGCTGGACGCGACTGGCCTGGATGCATGTTTGGATCTTTGCGGCATATCGAGCCGAGTTTAGGAATGGGGACCAAGAACAGGGCCCTTCCTGGTCTGGAGAGTACCGAGTGACTCGGAATGAGAGAGAAATCACGGCTGCATCATCATCATGCACGGCATAAACGGCGACATCGGTCGAACAACATTAGGAACGAGTCGCGCCGCCTGTTTTTCTGCCTTCGGCGGCCGTTGCTGACGAGCAGCTCGACCGCCGTTAATTGGCAGTTCAAATCGGGCATTTGAAGTAAACGGACGTACATTCTCGTCTTTCTATCTCAAGCACGGCGCACTTGTGCGTCCCAATGAAGGGACACAAAATCCACTCCACGTTTGAATGCGGACTTCATCCCCTTCATCTCTGAGACGCTTGCCATTTAGAATTCAATTGTTTTTAATCAGAATCACTTTTCTTATCTCTGATGGTGAAATTATTCTATTAATCCCCCTAATTATCCTTCCCCCTCATCGTGAATTATTTTAACAACTATATTATTTGTATTTATTCTTCTCCCTGGTTCATCGGATACTTGAATGAGAAAATTAATCTATCAACAACAACAGTCATAGAAGAGCAAGATATTAAAGGATATTATAAAGTTATAATTATAAAGAAATAATTATAAAGAAAAAATAATTATAAAGAAATAACATTTGAATCACACTTAGAAATTATTTTATCAAGTGAGATGTATATCAGATAAAATTTCAGATAAATAATTTATCTGACTAATAAATAATTTCTTAAAATAATGTATGATATTTGATTTGGACTTGAGATCCTTTGATCTGAATTATCTTGAAATTAAGAAATTCTACATTAATTACTTACTCGACTATAGCCGACTATAGCCAAGATCTGAGATCTAAATTATTGTCGATAATTCCAATGAATGATACCCTTATTCTGATTATAAAGCAAACGGGAGTGAAATGAATTAAATGATCCTCATCATTAATTAGATAACGTATCGTAAATATGTTAAACCGAGCGATGCTGAAGCTCAGCGTATCCTTTATTACTCGGAGCCATATCCGAGCATCCAGCCGCAAAGTGCAAGCTCAGAGCCGACCGGCGAGTTCTCCAACAGGGCTAATAATAGTTCTGCATCAGTGACAGAAAGGCAGAGCGCACGAAGAAGTGCAAAGTCGCGAATGAAAGTCGTGATTAATATCTTTCTCGATTGGAAAGATGGCGACGTTTACATGCGGACACGCGACCAGGATGGATCTTGATAATGTGGCCGACGCGAACGGGGAGCCAGCTGAATCACGCTCGTGGCGGCGTGATTCCTCGCGCGTGTTCCTCGTCTTTCCCAGCCGGGCAAGCCTGTCGAGACGTTCCTCGTCCTCGAACATTGCGCGATCCATCGATCGGTCGCACCGGGGCGCAGCGAAAAAAGCAAAAGGAAAGGAAACGCTCGTCGCGCGCGCGCGCGCGCGCGCGGAGAGGGACTTTGCTGGTTATTAATATGTATAAAGTTTTAATTAGCTGTCGCGCCAGCGAGCGAGGGCGCGCAGGCGACCGCGCTATTCGCAGAAACTAGTTAGCGAACGAGGACGACGGACGTGGGTGCGAGCAAAAGGAGCACGAAATTTCCATAAAAGAGGCGCGCGCGTATCGTAAGCCAAACAACAGCGCAGCCCGCCCGGCAGCTCGCCGGGAACCCGCTTATACACGCCGCGTATACACGGCACGGCCGATGCTTTAAAAGTGATTCATTGCCATCGAGTCGCGCTCTCCTCTCCCTCCCCCCGCCCGCCCGCCTTTTTCTTCCTCCCGCCGCCCTCGCATTACCACCGCTTTATGCGATACATTAATGGATATCCGTCTCGTTCGAATTTTGCGTACGCTACTTCTCCGAATCGCTCGCCGATGCGTGCGCGCGTGTGCGTGTATGTGCGCGCGCGTGTATGTGTGTGTTGAGAGAAGTCTCTCCTGCCGGGAGACCCTCGATCATATATAATTCTCTAAAAGAGTAAAGGTGAAGGGTGGCGCGACGCTTGTAACGTCACGGCCCGCCGAGTTGTCATATTTCACATGCAATAATTTATTATGCACGATTAATATTTATTTGCCGACGCGGCACCGGCGATAATCCTTTATTTAGCAGAAACCCATTTTGGCGACGCGGCGGGAGATCGCGTTTTATACATTCGGCGAGACGCGAGGTCTCCTGTTCCGCGGTGGAAGAGAGAGAGAGAGAGTTACATATACGACGATTGCCGACGCGATCGATCCGCCGACGACGCGACGCGCTAATGACGCGAGGAGCGCGATCGCGCGGCCACGCGACACGCTTCTGGCTCCGCGAGAACGCGAGAAGCGCGAGGCACGCCGGCGAGAGGGCAGCTTCCGTTCCTCTTCCGCGCAGCTGCGGCGGATGCATCCCGCCGATGCGTTCGGTGCGCCAATCGGCCGTATCGGGGGATTCGTGCCACACACGTAGCCGGCGGCCCTCCCGGCCGCTGCCCCTCGCCCCTTTATTCCGGCGGGCGGCGGGTACGCACACGTACGTCGGTACGCGTCGGCCGTACGTCTTTATAAATAGCGAGCGAGCGGGCGCGCGTCGGGACGCCTAGCACAGTTAACAAACGGTAAAACTAACACCGCCTCCTACAATAACATTTCGCTCCGGTCACGTGTTTTCCGCGCCTCGACTATTATAAGATCCCGCGACTGCTTCGATCTGCCCCCTTCCCCCGCCCCCGGCCCCTCCCCTCCCCTCCCCGTCCCTCCCCCTCCTCCTCTCTCTCTCTCTTGCTCCCTCTCCCTCTCGGCCTTTCCTGTTCCGGCGGAGCTGCGCTCCCCGAGTGGACCTGCCGTCGATTTTTCGCGATTTGAATAACGATTCACGCTCGCCTTGAATCCCGCTTCGCGAATATCGCGAACGAGATGGAAAGTACGCATGAACGCATGAACAATGAGACACGCCATTACGTGAGGAGAGATATTCCTGGCGCGCGAGTTTCGCCACGACCGATGAAGCTCCGCTATTCGTAAAACCGAAGAGCAGCACCGACAACACCGCAAAATGCATACGCGTACATCGCAATGCGTCATCCCGATGTTTTCGCCGAACGCGATATTTATTCCGGAGCCGGGAACGGCTCCTTTCGAATGGAGTTATTTCCCCGTGCACGAACAGGACTCCATTTCTCATCCGTAATTTGCTATTCGCAGGTTTACCCGAGCCTCACTCACTCTGTCTCTCTCTCTCTCTCTCTCTCTCTCTCTCTCTCTCTCTCTCTCTCTCTCTCTCTCTCTCTCTCTCTC